>BLKR01000397.1:0-260000 GCA_011170035.1 Teleogryllus occipitalis | reverse complement strand
AATTTTCGTTTTTAAGCCTCGCAATATAAAATTGGCAAAATTACAGAACTAATATTGAAGCAATATAATAACTAATATTCTTCGTGTTTCGCTAGATGTATTTGACCTGCATTTTTGCCTTTTCTACTTTATGTAATTAACAAACGAAAATTTTACGAATTAATTTTCAGAATATGTGTTGAAGAATGTCACTCCGTACCATAAACTGGAGAAGGATTTTTAGACCAACTAGAACTAATTTATACGTGCTAGCACATTTAATTTATGCGTAATCACATTTATGCGTAGCTAGCACATTTAAGCTAGGCATAAAACTCATTTAGCGTTCATCTATATTAATTAGGGGCTCCATTTGTACCTTCTTTACCGAGGCTACCGAAAACCTAGCTACGCCACTGCCTGGAATTTTGTTATTTCTAACTGCAACTAATTTGCAAATAGAACCTTATTATTGATCTGAGATGTGTTCGACACACACTAGCCCCTTGTTTTTCAAAAAAGTCTGAGGGGAAACTAGTAACATTCTAAAAACAAGAGACAAAAATTAACATGTTTATCTTTAAATTTCTAACGTAATACTGATAATACAAATGTAGTTAACCAAAGAATATTAGGTAGTTAGTTTCAAGATAGACACGTGGAGTTTTATGCATAGAATACCTATAAAGGATTACTTGAGCAAATACAAAACACAAACACATACAAGGTACAAAAAGACATTAGAATAGTATGTACGATAACAGGCAAATATTCTCGAGGGGGAAATGGTCTTTTGGTTTTGGAATGTTTAGAATGTCTGGAATACAGAACCACTCCCTCAAGTCAGTCTCAACGACAAGAGTTTTCAAGCCTCAAGCACACTATGAAATAATGTGCCAACCACTTCATTGAAGATAGAGAATAATTCCTATACGCGTACTGCGTTGCTCTTACGTAGCAAAGACAAAGAACGATAATGCAAAAGCATAAAGCGGCAATATTTCAACAGCAAAACTCGTAGTGTGAATACCTAACACCCAACAAATGAATTGATTGATTGATTTTTTCACGTTTCCGGGCGCGTCAACTGCTTTGGTCATTAGTCCCGTTAGTGTAGTGCATGTTTTTTTTCGGGAGATGGCGGTGATCTTCCTCCGCTGGATGACTAGATCCGGCGCCGACCTACCGTCGGCTAGTGGGGTTTCCCCCTAACCAAGACTCTCCCACCAGCGGGGCACCGCCCCAGCCGGGATAAGCTCTAAAGCTCCCGACCGGTCTCCCGGAATATGTGATAGTGTAGTGCATGTTAGTGTAAGTGTGTGTGTAAGGGGAGAGGATAGGACAAGGAGGAGAAACGAGAGATCGCGCGCGGTCTGTAGCCCGTTCGTTAGAGTACTGCTCCGGCATTCGCCTGGGGTTGATCGGAGAAACCACGGAAAACTACCGATCAGAGCAGCCGGCCGCTAAAATTCTCCTCCAGACAGCGACATAATTCGACCTACCTTAAAAAGTAGTGTCGAAAATCCTATTGCCATCAGCACTCGAACCTAGGATCTCCCGGTCTGAGGCGCTTCAGTGAGAGTTGATGCACTGAGCTACCGCTCCCGGTCCAACAAATGGATAAATCCTGAATCTATATGTAGTAAATTATCGCCACTAAAATGTTGTGTGGTCAGAATCATTGTTTGGTGGATTCTTGATACCCAAATATTGGTTTAAGGCACTGTCAATTTCACAAAAATAAAATATTAATATATAGACATATAAAAGAGGGATGGCCCCGTATTCTACTGAGTCCTTCAATTTCAAGCACAAATTACGCGAAAACCACTCGTTTGAAAAAAATGTACAAGAGCTTTTTGAATATTTCCAATTAAATTTTTCCAATTTTCGAAAACACAGAGAGTTTGCCAGAAATGAGACTAGCACCAATTTTTACCGTTATTCATAGATACGCGAAGAAAATGTAAAGAAAGTATTTGGATTAGCTTTTAAGAAAAAGTTGTTTTAAAAAAGTTCCTATTTTCACACATAATTATGCGAAAACTATTCACATTATCGAAAAATTGTACATGACCTTCTTTCAAGATCTTTCTTTAGAGAACAGATTCCATAGAGGAAAAAATTTCTATCTGCAATTGTGTAGTTATAATCGGTCCGGTGGCTGAGATCGCTAAGGCAGTAGTGTCGTAGTGATCTCGGACCGAAGGGTCGCGGTTTCGAGTCCCGCGTCGGACGTGGTTGTATTTGTGTTCGTCCATTCACCCCATGTCATCACCATTTCGTTTCATCTTCATCGTTAACTCCAATTGTGTTCGCTAATAACCTCGATGTTGATGCGACCTTAAATAACGAATTTAAAAAATGTAGTTGTAGGATAACTCCAAAAATAATGTGAATGTTCAATTTTCGAACAATCAGGGTTTTTAACTAAAGTGGGACTTGTTCCATTCTCTTAAGCGTTTTTACCCTTTATATTTGAGGATACTTTACATGAAGCCTCAACCTTTTCAATTTTTTTTCAAAACTGACTCCAAATTTTATTATTAAGCTTTATCCTCGGATAGAGCTTAAAAGAAGACGCAGATTTTTGAAAATTGCAAAATTAAGAAGGAAAAGTTAGAAAAAGAATAGTGAGAAAGTAAGTCTACCATCAGATGTAGTTCAAGTGGTGCATTAGAAGCTGTAGCACCACTACTTTTTTTTCGCTCGAATAAAGGAATGTGTATATGTAATTATTGTATAAATTTGGATTTTATTATAACTTCTTACTCTCTTCAAATTGGAATATTGCCCAAAGAAGTTAATTAAAATCTTCTGTGATTTTTTGTTGAGGGAGATTTTGGTGAAGACGGAAAATATACTAGGATAAAAGAAGTATTAAAATAGTGCGAAACCTATACCAATGAAACTAGAAAATAATTTTTGTAGTACAGTTAATGACGGGAAATCCCAGTGGGAACAATACCGCCAAACCATTGCAGTTGAGTCTGAATTAGGTTCGATTAATTGGGTTCGAAACCTAAACAAGTTTGAAGCGCTGTCATTGAAGTGAGAGTGTGTGGGTATCAACGAGGGGGGGGGAGAGCTCAAACCTACAGCCGCGCGCGGGCACATGCCGTGGCCGGGGCACGCCTAGCCTCTCCGCAAATTACGTACAATTGTCTTAAGGCTTTCTAGTGTCACGCTACGCCACTAATTCGTGTCACTTGAAATCACGTGCGGACTTCGTGACGCGGCTGAAGAGTGGTGGGCGCGCGCACCGTCCCAGCGATTACCCGTACGCAGGCAAGCTGTGAGGCTCCATTTGCTGTTGTCACGCTTCCGATGAACGAAATAAAAGCCGTAGCTGCTTCAGCTGTCACTTGGGGAATGCAATCGTGTTTGAGCCGGGTCGGAGAGTTCTGCAAGGGAGACTGCAGTCGCGGGATGTGGAGGGATGAGCGGGAACGGGCGAGGTGGTGCGCCTATAACCGGACGAAGATCCAGAAGATTCGACTGAGTCTCCAAAACCTCCCGCTTCTATCTTTCCGCTTCATTGGAAAAATATCCTACGTAATTAATCCTGTGAACGAAAAATTCAGAATTATTATTTATGAAATCGCTGTTCGTTTAACACTGAACTCCTGCGCCGTATTACGAAGATTTCAATGTTACGTCTCCTTCAATAATTCATATGAATAAGAATAAATCACAGATATGAAAATGGAAAGAAAAGTATAAAGATCCACAATCGGTGTTAAGTGCGTATTTAGCCTTTATTATAGCGTATAATTTTCAAATTTTACATACGATGTGTCAGAACGCGTTCAGTCCAAGAAAATTTGAAATTCAAGTTTGTGCGCTTTTGTATAGTTTGGTACCGTTTCATTCAACCACGCGGAACTTCAAAGAGAAAAATATTTTCGCTCAGCTGTAATGAAGGAAAAAAGCATAGGAACAAGGCTCTCAGCCACGCGGCGCAGATGGACGTTTTCCAATTACAATTACCAAAAGTCCACAAAAACAATATTGTAATAAATACGACGTATATTCTTATTAGCATTTTACAAAATTCATATCCCAACCTTAACCTGTCAACATCTCTCATACTAATATAAAGTAACAATAACAAAATAACTACACTTCTGATGTAAACGTACAGTAAACATTTGGTAGCACAAACTCTTACCACGTACAAAATTTGGGGCCCGACAAGTGTACGTAATAAAGTACGGTGCCGTAACAGTCTCGGCGTCGCAAAGGCCACCTCCCCGAAGGCAACAATTATAAGGGCTGCTGCAGGAAATATTTTCCGTTTCATTTAAAATCACATGTCAGAATATCTATTTTTTTTACTCGAATTACTATCAAAATACACCCTGAATTAATGCAGCGAGTCCCACCACCCTACTACTTCTAAAAAGGTTCACGATTTCGAAATTCATTTTTCGCTCAACAATACAGTATCGTGGGGCAAGTAAAATGCCGTAGAGATATTTTTGAAGTATTTTTAGTTTTCTAGAAAATTAATCTTGTTTTTACTTTCTCACCTTACAAATTCTTTGTAAGAAGAGAAAGTTATGTAATCGTGCGCCGGAAAAACGGCAAAAACAAATTCGAAAAACAACTTCGAAACTACAAAATTGGAGGTAAAGATTGTCTCAGACGAAGTTAGTTCTACAAAATTAGCTCTTTAAAAAAGTTCCTGTACAATTTTTTAAAAAACGAGTAGTTTTTGCGTAATTTGCGCTTGAAATGTACGGAATTTTTTTCCCCTCAAAAACCGTTCCAATTTTTTTCTTTAAATTTTCTCCGAACATGCAATAACGGTAAAAAAATATGGTAATAAATAAACTAGTGGTGCTGTAGAATGGCACAGACTTTCTCACGCTAGTTAGTTTTCAAATCTCTCGAGTCTTGATCTCTTTCCAGCTGACATCTTTTGCCACCGAAAGGACAATCTTTCCCATTTTTTCAATTTTTTCAGTTGCCTAATGCTAGAACTGAAACAACTTTGCGATAATGACAGAAGTGCCAATTACCTGTATGCCTCTGTCGCCGAAGTGGCTAGAAGTTGGGTACGGAATCAGCGTTTCGGAGGGAAGAGTCGAAATTGAATTATTGAAAAACATTTGAAGGAATTCTAACCATTAAGGTAAATTCCAT
Source organism: Teleogryllus occipitalis (assembly GCA_011170035.1). Lineage (NCBI taxonomy): Eukaryota > Metazoa > Arthropoda > Insecta > Orthoptera > Gryllidae > Teleogryllus > Teleogryllus occipitalis. Next base: position 254,873 of record BLKR01000397.1, on the reverse strand, counting down.
TAACTAAGATAAATAAACTGGAAGTGTCTTTATGCTATTTTCGTATTTTGAACTTTTAAACAAGTTTTCAACTCCCTTGATCGATTTGCACATGCAGGTCACAACAAATTAATTGATGTCTTTCTGTCGACCTATATTAACCGATTGAAGAAAACTAATGATTATATCCATATGATATCTAAAATTCAATATAACCAGAATCCATGGGACCAACTTAAGATATCCCTAACAGTTCCGAAAGTGTAATAAAAATAATAATAATAATAATAATAATAATAATAATAATAATAATAATAATTATTATTATTATTATTATTATTATTATTATTATTATTATTATTATTATTATTATTATTTTACTCTTTATTTTACTCTTTATTTACTCAAGCTCTAATGAGTGTGGCGGGAACGTCAATGTTCGTGGCCGAGATGGTTAAATGGCGGGTATTGTTTCAGCAGTTCAGCAGAAAGGGCCGCTGGTTTGAGCCTCTCTCGAGGGCAACTATTTGTCACAATTCTGTTTTGCGAAGAATAATTTTGAGAATTTTAGAAATTTTATTGAAAATCATTTCAAGCAATTTAACTCAAATATACAATCAATTAATGTTCTAAATGTACTTGGTGTGTATGTGATTTTCAGTATGAAGCGCTTGTGTGGAGAAGTGGCATGAGTGCCGACAAGTTAACTCTGAGGAACTGTGATCGGATCTCGAAGCGGAAAGAAATGTTGATGGTTGAAATAACTTTTGCTGGTTTTTTGTAGTAGTATAATATTGCGGAGTATTTACCATCAATGCGAAAAAGTATGTGCTTTGGCAGCACCACTAGTTTTAAATGCAATCGTGTATTTTCTCACTAGCAATAGATTGATTATAAAAAGAATGCAATGATGTAACATTTGTTAATGTTTTGATAGTAATTTGAGTATAAAATTATTCTTCTGATATATGATTTTGAATGAAACGTGAAATATTTCCTTCAGCAGCCGACGCAACTGTGGCCTCTGGGGAGGGTGGGAAACGCTGCGCCGCTCTGTTGCAGAGAGAGCGTTTATAAAATCATTAAATACTGCATACATTGTGACTAAGCTTGGAGAACGTAATACTTAATTGGTAACTGGGCGAGATAAAACGTAAATTTATGAGACAATAATCTAATAACTCGTATTCGTAAGTAGCACGAGGCCCCGGAGCATCACAAAAATATGTCGCGAATTTGGCAAGGCCGCGCTGCGTGCCAGAGCTGCTCCGTCATCGCGCGCGCGACGCATCTCGGTGAGGCGAATCACGTGACGCTTTTCCGCGTAATCAGGGGCGGAAGCGAACGCGCGCCAGCACCGGGCCACCTCCGCTCCGCTGCGCCGCTCGCCACTTGGGTTTTCCGGAGTGCTTTCGCGGCCCAGTTGTATCGCGACTTATGATGCGGCCAGCAACTAATGAGGGGCAGACGGGCACAATGCTGTCTCTTCTGAATGCCAAATGAAATTCGAGGCACTGCATGCCAGGAACTCTTTTCAATATTCAGAACCCTATCTTGAAATCGTTACACAAGACATTGCAAATTATATTTAATATTCTACCAAGAATCTCAGCAAACATTGACGAGTTCTCGTTTCTTAGAAAACCTACTAATTAATTTAAAATTAATTTTATGTGTTATGACGATTATGTATCATAGGATGGCAGTTTTTTGTTTGAGCTCTATATTTTTCTGTTTATTTCAATATACAAAGTTGACTTTTTGTTACTGAATTGATTGATTGATTGATTGATTGATTGTTAGTGATTCCCGGCCCGACAACTGCTAAGGTTATTAGTCCCGTAAGCGTAGGGCTTTTTTTTCGGGAGTTGGCGGTGATTTCCACCGTTTAGATGGCGAGATTTGGCTCCGACCTACCGTGGCCTAGCGGGGTTTTTCCCTACCAGGTATCTCCCACCAGCTGGGCACCGCCCCAGTCGGGACAAGATCGAAACTCTCCACCGCTCTCCCGGCATGTGTGGTAGTGTGGTGCATCTTAGGGTAAGTGTGTGTGAGTAAGGGATGAGGATAGGAGAAGGAAGAAGAAGGAAAGATCGCGCGTGGTCCGTGGCCCGTTTGTTATGGCACTGCTCCGGTATTCTTCTAGGGTTGATTGGAGAAACCACGGAATCCACAGATCAGTGCAGCTGACCGCTAGGATTCTCCTTCAGAAAGCGACTGGATTCATCCTAGCTGACAAGGTAGTGTCGAAAATCCTGTCACTATCGGGACTTGGACCTAGGACCTCCCGGTCAGAGGCACTCCAGTGACATGAGTTGATGCCATGAGCCATCTCTCTTAGTTTTTTATTGAACTGAAGAATACTTTTGATAAAATATTCTTGACCTGTCAAACGTTATCTAAGTTATCAGTAGAGTATAAGTATAAAAATATACGTTTAAATAACTTTCATCTAACAGCACTGTTAAAGTAAGTAAAGAACATAACCCAACTGTAGGAGGAAAATGGAAAGTAATCTGTGTTGTATGATTTGTAATGAGTTTGTTGGTGAGGAAGAAGTGTAGTGCTATGGTTGCACCGGGAGCGGTGGCTCAGTGTATAAACTGATGTCACTACAGTACCTCTGACCGGGAGGTCCTAGGTCCGAGTTCCGACAGTGGGAAGATTTTCGATACGAGCTTGTCAGAAATGTCGAATTCAGTCGCTGTCTGGTGGAAAATTCCAGCGGCCGACTTCTCGGATTGGTAGCTTTCCGTGTTCTTTTTGATCAACCCCGGGCGAATGCCAGAGCAACAAACGGACCGCGCGGGATTTTTCCTTCCTCTTCCTTGTATCCTCACTCCTTACTCTTACACTTAGAGGCACTATTCTGCCACACATGTCGGGAGACCAGTCGGAAACTTCGAGCTTGTCCCGGCTGGGACGGTGCCCCGCTGGTGGAAGATCCCTGGTTGGAGAAACTTTGCAAGCCGGCTGGTAGTTTAGCGGTGGATCTCGCCATCCAATAGGGGAAGATCATCGCCACCTTCCTTGATAAAAACAAGCAGTACACATACGGGACTAACGATCCTTACCAGTTGACGCTCCCGGAATCACTAATCAATCAATAAATCATACCAAAGGAGTTGACTCTTTGGAAACACGAAGTAATCAATCAATGAATCAGTGAAATATTGATATCTGAAGGCTTTTTACGGCGCCAGAAAAGTCATAATACGGACTTCTAGTTTGTGGCGAAGAGAGTGATTTTCGAGCCACTGGGCCCTCGGTTAGTGATTATTAGCGTAATTGGGTGTAGGTCGTCTGCTAACAAGGTTTGTAGTCGAAAGTTTGATAGGAAAACGCTTGGAATGGCTCCTCCTTGATCTGAAGTTGAGTCAGCCGTCGATTTGCTTATGATTGGGGGGTCGCCCAATGTTTCGTTTGTAGTGTAACGGGGGAGTGATTAGCTTGGGGGCGTTGGGCAAGGCGCCGTGCCTCGCCAGCCCTTTGGTGTCCGCCGCAGGACGGCGCGGCGCGGGGCGGCGCGGGGCGGCGGTGGGTCACGCGTGTTGGAGCTGAGAGGCGACGGCGACACCGCAGACGGAGCGGCGCGGCGAAGGCGTCCGACGCGCCACGCCTTTCTTCGTCCACCTGCGCCCACAATGGCCGCCTGCGCCGAAGGGCTCAAACGTCCTCCGCACCGCGCCGACCGACGTGTCCCGTGCGCTGCCCCGCGCACTCGCTTCTCAAACGTGCCGCCTATTCGCCCTCTTTTCTCCCAGGCTCGTCTCTCACTTCCACCCCTAATGGTATTTTTTGTAGGCACAGGTGTGTGATGCAGGCTAATTCTCCTAACATAGAGCTTTGCAATAGTCTTGATATCTGGCCGTATTATTGACTTGGACGCAAAGGAACAAATCGTCGACTCATAAAAGTCATTAGTCTTCCCGCAGATTAATGGAAAGTCTTAAAATTTGGAAAGTTGTGCATACATGTAATGTGGTAGAAATTTTCTGAAAGATAATTGGAAAATATACAACTTCATTAAATTATTATTCATTTAAAATATTATTCAAAGAATGTATTTGAAAAAAAATGAAATTCAGGTGTATAGTAAGCATCACCTTTTCTTCTTCTTTTCTTTTTCTTCTTCTTCACCATCTTCTTCATCTTCTTCTTCATCCTCATTTACTTTGACTTGGTATAATTAAACCCATTGATCACATCTGTGTAAATCTAATAAATTCAAAATCATTTTAAGGATATAATAAATTCACTACATGTCTAGATAAATGTGATCCATCTTTTATTTGTTTCACGACATTGTATTTAACTTCAGTCACGTAATTAATTTTATTACACTTTTGACTTACGCAATCAACATCTGAACCAAAACAATTAATGTACTACATGAATATATTGTTTGATGTTATAAATACAATTGACATTTTGAAGACAAACTCATTTAATTTATATCTATTTGAAAGAAACGCTTTTTAAATCATTTTCGACATTACACAAATCGTTCATTGTCCTCCGTATACAAATAAATTGAATGGATGATACTGGTAGATTTTTGGCTGTCGGGAGTTGCCGCGTCCTAGGCATCGTTGCCAAGGTTCCGGTAGTCCTACTGCAACTTTCCTCGAGGAAAATGAGAACTGAGCTTTTTTTTCCGTTCGTTGTTCTATCCACGGAAAAGCTTTTGAAGCGGTTTTTGAAAAAATGCTTTTTTCCTAAATTGCATTCATTCAAGCACAAATTACACAAAACTTTTTTTTTCAAATAATGTTACATGTTTTTTTTAAAGAGCTGAGTTTTTAGGACAGATTTTGTTCTAAAATATCTATCTTCTATTTTGTAGTTTAAATTGTTTAATTTTTACGGTTATTGAAAATACAATGACTTCGTCCGAAATATGACGAACGCCTTTTTCTTACCGTCTTTTGATACATACGAGGAGAAAATTCAAAGAAAAATTGAAACCGTTTTTGAGAAAATATTTGACTTAAAAAATAAAAATTGCCTTTATTTCACACAAAGGTAATTCAGATGAAAATTTCTCATATTTACGAAAAATTTTACAAGACCCTGTTTCAAGATCTGTCTTTAAAGAACAGATTTTATTAAAAAATTATATCTGCAATATCGTAGTTGTAGCAAGACGAAAAAAATTGAACACTTGCAATCTTCGAAAAATCAGTTTTTTTAACGAATATGAGACTTGCACTATTCATTTCCGAGTTCTTTACACTATTCGAGAATAAAGTTTAAACGAAAAAAAATGGAACCATTTTTGAGAAAATTTTGAAAGTGTTGATGTTTTAAATAAAGTACCCCCAACAATAAACATATCCGTTTCAATTTCAGAGGGCCTCGTGTTAATTTAAATTTAAATCGATCGGGATATAAGAATTCTGGAGAAAATCGGCTGAACAGTTTAGGCCCTCTCGTTGGCCACAGACCGACAGACAGACGTTTAGACATCCACCGATTTTTCGGTTTTAAGTCCCATAAAACATTGTGTCTGACTACACAACCTGTTAGAACAAGTAATTTTCTATATATAGGAACACGATGTATCCACTTTTTCGTTACCAGGGCCTGGCCATTGAGCTTTTCTGTCGAAAATGCACCGCTTGTCGGCGCAAGATTATAATAATTGCTCTTCATACGAAGGGCAAGATTGTAGAGTTTGGTGCTATAGAATGGCACGGACCTTATACAAGTTAGTTTTCCTATACCACTAGACCTAGTTCTTGTTAGTTTCCCAATTTCTTTGGCCTGGGCTAGCTTTCCGGTTTTGCCCCCCCCCCCATCTATCGCCGCCCAAAGTACATTTTTTTCACATCTACTGAATTTTTCGGTCCCCCAATGAAATAATTGAAATATTAATTTAAGAATATTAATAGGTAATAAAGTAAGGTAAGAGAATAATAAAGGTAAAGGAGTCGCAGTAGCTCAGTGTAGGGCACTGGCTACATTACCTAAACAAACCAAGTTCGAAGCCGTGGTTTTTTATCCCGTGAGTGAGCCAGAGCAGCACCCTACCAAACGGGCCACGGACCGCGCGCGATCTTTCCTTCCTCTTCCTTGTCCTATCCTCTCCCTTTTCACACACACTTACACTAACATGCACTACACTACCACATATCCCGGGAGACCGGTCGGGAGCTTAGAGCTTGTCTCGGCCCCGTTGGTGGGAGAGTCCTGGTTAGGGGAAGCCCCACTAGCCGACCGTAGGTCGGCGCCGGATCTCGCCATCCAGCGGGGGAAGGTCACCGCCGTCTCCCGACATGCACTACACTAACGGGACTAATGACCAAAGAGGTTGACGTGCCCGGAAACACGAAAAAATCAATCAATCAATTATCCTGTGGGTGAGGATTTTTATACGGTGGTTTCCATTTAGGGCGGCTCCGAGGTCGACTCAGCCTCCTCTCCAAGTGAGTACCAGGATATTTCCTGGGGCTAAAGGTGGCCGGAGCGTTGTGCTCGTCAAACAACCTCCTCCTTGTGCCGACGGCGACGAATTGGTGGAGCCTTACCTTCACCTCCCCTGTGGGCCACATCGGCCTGGGTGCAGTTGCACAGCGCTACCTCTACCTTTACTTTACATGAAGCCTGTTTTAAGAAAATGTCGTTTACGCGTTTCTGAAAGTAAACATTTTGAAGCTAATTTTCACCCCAAAATCACGATATTTCGAGAAACGTACTCCCAAGTACAATAATGTACATAAATTGACAGCAATGTAGATATTAACGACGTGAGAGGTATATAAAAATGACATTTATGTAATTTGAGAAAAACAAAAGAATAAATCGAAGTAGTATTGATGTCATGATATTCAGTAGCAGTATCCAAAATTTTCAAGAAAACATACGGAGAAATAGAGATGTCAACCAAGAATGGATGATGAAATGGAGTGTCAACCAAGAATATATGGGGGTTAAGAAAATTCTCTTATTCTTTGAGAAAATGATGAGATGGATCTTTGTTTTGCTTCTGGACATACATGTAACATCATTATCTGTGCACGTCTTCTAGAATTTAGTGGGAAATATAGTGTTTCAAATTATCGGTCTCCAGGTTGTCGCGACAGGAAGTATTATTCCTTCACAAAGGACATGATGAGGGTTATGAGCCCAAATTTACAGCTGATTTACCGTTGAAAATATATTTTATTATATCAGAGCGAATATTTTGTTGACAAGCCGTGCAAAAAACGCTCATTTCTTTCTGCATTCAAAATTCAAGTAGAATGTGACTTAGGGTAAGGATCACAGAATTATGAAAACGTGCACAGAATTCACTTCTCTCCGTAGCACGTCACACCCAGTTCTTAATTGTTTTCAACGTAAAATAAATATAAAAAACGCCTTGCATATTTCATGAATTAATGTAATAAAAATATATAAACTGTTCTCCCAGTGGCGGTGTCGTGTATTATGCGTTATTTTGTAATTCATTTGTTTCTGCAAGCCCTACTACTACTGCTGTTGAGATGCTCAACGCGATATCTAGTGCGACTTATGAACTACATGAGAAACAAATGGTGAAACATTTCGTGCGTCACCTGTACATGAAAATAATGGGGCAAAAATACGTATTTTATTTTTTTTAAACATGCCGCTCCATTCAGAAAAATCTGAAAAAATTCCAGAAGGTAGCTGATTTTAAGGCAACTTTTGAGAATCTTCCCGTGCATCGGGCAAAACAAAAACTCTTTAAAAAATTCAACATTTTAAAATTCATTTAAAATTTTGAACTTCCCGGCAAATAATATAAAAGATGAATGTTAAAGATCCTCAAGCCTAAATGATGCCTCTGAGCTAAATTCAAATCGCCTGTTTCGTCGCCCAAGTAATACCTTCTTTCTCTTGTTGAAAGGAGTGTAACGAAATTTGCGTGGTCAGACGGAAGAGCAGGCCTCATGGCCTGAGTCTCGCCACGTAAAATAAGGCCAATTCAATTCAATTCAATTCAAATAAATTTTAAAAAAATACTTTTGAAAAATTGAATAAATTTCACATAAATAAGCATTATTTTTCATAGAAATTCATACGACGAATTTCATGGAGATTCAATGAAATAAAAAATAAAAAAACATTATTTGTTGTTACGAAGGATATGAGTGGCAGGTATCTAAAACGTCCATGAAGGAATTTTTTCGTGGTCACAGTCCATGAAGAGACTTTATTTTCGATTTGAAGCGGTGGCTCTTTAACCATCTTATCCGGCTAGAGTCTTTACTATATTTTCCTTCTATTTCTTTATTACTGCCATATATGAACCTAAATTTGAAAAGGGTAAATATGTAAGATGAACTCATTAATTACAATTTTTGATTTAGAAAGATGATTTTCTTTGAAGGCTATAAACTTTGTTGTTTATAAATATTTTTATATTTCAATACGTAGGCCTCATGTCTAATTTACATTACATGACTTCTCTGCAGATTTTGTTTGCTCTTCTCAATAACAGCTTGGTAATCTTCATAATAATAAGATGATCAATGTCGTACGGCCAACAGAATTTTCTGTATCAACTCACAAACCGTACGATCCTCATGCTTTCGCTGACAGGAGAAGAATAACACGTGCGTCCGCCATTTTGGATTGGTCAACAGGTTCGAATGTGATGGGCTGCTACTGCACATCCACCGGAGCGCAACACGGTTTTTTTTTGTTTTTTGTTTTTTTTTTGTTTGTTTTTTTTCGCCATGGGTTCTATTAGTTGAAAGATTAGGAAAATTGCAAGATGTCAGTGTGGGGAGAGGAGGCAGTGTTTTTTGGAATAGCTGAGGGGTACTAGTTTTAAAATTACTCTAGTAAATGTCTCGTTTTTTAAAAGTATTTACATTCTTCAGATCGAATGTCCGCTCTTTGCCTTGTCCTTTGCCTTTGTCCACCCTTGCAATTTTTGCATTTTGATGTTAAGGCTTTGTGGACATTTTATCGTGTAATGGTCTTTTTCGCAGAATGTACATACAATTTTATTATTACAGTTATGTGACCGAAGTTCAGACACCTTAAACATTGTTTTGGACCATTTACTTTAAATCTTTTGTCAGTTTAACACACAGATTACATACCTGATTAATTTTTAGCACTTTCTTAACACTTTTTGCCCATCAAATTCTGCTGTTATAATCGGATTAACAATGTCTTCGTATAATCTTGACACTTGTCAATGAAGGGTATTTAAAAATCAAATCTTCGTATACCTCTTGCTGACTGTGAATCTGAATGTGTGACTGGTGAATGTTTTTAAAAACTACTGAAAATTTCTTGTTTGTGGAATCCTTGTAAGCATAAAATTCCCCTTTCGTGCCTAATAAGTATTTTACTTATTTTCTTTCATGCAATGCGAAGTAGTTCTTTAGATGAGATTTACTCACGGTTATTAAGTGTCTGATTTTCATATGACATCTGCAATGATATTAAAAATCTCATACAAACGTGAAAATACGGGCGAGAAAGTTCATGCTGTTTCAGCCTCACTAGTTCTTGTCTAGGTTTATATGATGGACATATTTTCTTCATTGCCTAAAGAGATATTCACAATTCGATGGATAATCGTTAATGAAGGAGCAGGCTTTTATTGCAGAGAGAGAAAATCGCATAAAGATCGTACGTATGGGGGTTCCTGTATTTACGTTAGAAATAATATTGATTCTATCCCCTTGGCGGAATTAAATGTGTATTCCGTTGAAAATATTTTCGAAATTTCTGTTGTACATCTTACTTCACTAAAAGTGATAATACTTTGCATTTACAGACCTCCAACAAAGAGAACTGCAGATTATATTTTGTTCTTAGAAAACCTGGAGATAACACTTAACAAAGTCAGCAATCGCTCTTTTGAATCCATTGTTGTATGCGGAGATTTTAACATTGATTTTCTGGTCGAATCTTGCGAGAAAGAAAAGTTTCTCAATTTAATTAATTCCTTCAATTTAGACATTACAATTAATGTACATACACGGATCACACAAAATTCGATGAAGGCAATTGATCAAATTATAATTAACAAAACTAATACTCGATATGAAGTTGAAACAAAAGATTTAGGATACAGTGACCACGATGCACAAATTCTTACCGTTATAAGAAATGCGATCACTGATACGATAAATAATACACGTATGACTAGATTGTTTACTAAAAGTAAAATTAAATTATTCATTGATTACTTGATGCCGGAGTCATGGGAAGCGGTTTATAATACTGTTGATACACACGACAAATATAATTCTTTTTTTTTCAACTCTTTCAATTCATTTTAACACTTGCTTTCCTCTTCAAAAACGAAAATTAAATATTTCACGGAAAAGCAATTCTTGGATAACACAAGGGATTAGGACATCTTGTAAAAACAAGCGAATTCTTTCTTTCATTTCTAAACGTCATGACGTATTTCAAGATTTCCTTATCTACTTTAAAAAATACAAAACATTGTTACGAAAAGTCATAAGGCAGGCTAAAATCATGAAAAACGATCAGGATATTTTGAACTCAAATAATAAAACAAAAGCAATGTGGAATATAATAAAAAATACTACCAAATCAACTAGAAAACCCGTAGAGAATGTTGTTTTAAAATATAACGATATAAATGTAAACGATCCGGCAACAGTGGCTAGTCTCTTTAACCAATACTTTTCGAGAATTGCTGCCGATCTCACTAAAGGTCTTCAGCCACAAAATTCAAAAACAGACAGTTCACCCAAAATTTTAGACACAATGTTCGTTTCCGAAACTTCTTCCTATGAAATTCTCAAAATAATCGGTAAACTAAAAAATAAATATTCGTCCGGTTTAGATGAATTCTCAGATTCTTCGTTAAAGACTTTTGCGTATGCCATTATTCACCCGTTAACTCACATATTTAATGCATCTTTATGCACTGGAACGTTTCCAGATATTTTCAAAACAGCTAAAATTAAGCCGCTCTTCAAAAAAGGCAACAAAAATGAAATTCAAAATTATCGGCCCATTTCTCTTCTATCAGTTTTTTCAAAAATATTAGACTTTTTTACGTACGAATGGAAACCTTTCTCACTAAACACGACGCGCTTTCAGATTGCCAACATGGATTTAGAAAATCAAAATCAACGGAAACAGCTATATTTTCTTTTCTTAAAGATGTCGCCTCATCATTAGATAAAAACGAGGGACCTATTGGATTATTTTTAGATCTCTCAAAACCTTTTGACATCATTGATCATGACATTTTACTTTCAAAATTACCTTCATATGGAATCCGTGGTATTGCTCTAGATTGGTTATGTTCGTACCTTAAACAACGATCTCAGAAAGTTGAAATACCTTACTGGAATGATGGAACATTACGTACGCACCTTTCCGACTCTTTGCCCGTTCCATGTGGAGTTCCTCACGGATCGATTTTAGGCCCTATTCTGTTCCTACTTTACGTAAACGATATGCTCTCGACGATTCGAAACGGAAGAACGGTTCTCTTTGCGGATGATACGAACATCCTTTGCAATAAAGAAACCGTAAATAGTACAACATCAGATGTTTCAAATTGGTTCCGAAATAAATTAACAGTAAACGAAAAGAAAGCGGTTTTAATGCAGTTTTCCATTTCAAATAAACAATTCTGCGCTCCATTGAAAATGAACAGTGTACCATTGACTGATGTTAAGGCAACAAAATTTTTAGGTCTCTCAATTCAGTCAAACCTTAAATGGAACGTCCATTTAAATGAATTGAACACAAAATGAAGTTCATTATGCTACGCGTTCAGAATTCTTGCAAATTCAGTCAGCCTTCATACTGCTCGTTGTGTATACTTCGCGAATGTTCATTCCCGCCTGAGATATGGCATAATATTCTGGGGAAATACATCTTATAGCTCCCAGACTTTTAGATTACAAAAATGAATTGTACGAATAATACCCAAATCCCACCCACGTGATTCTTGTAAACCTATCTTCATTAATCTAGGAATTCTACCATTACCGTGTCTTTTTATTTACGAATCAGTGGTTTTTGTAAAAAATGACTTGCTTAAGGGCGGGAATATATTTTCAGAAAATGCCGAAGTCTATTACTATAACACTCGACGTAGAAATCATATTCATCAGGTGACAGTATCAACAGCTCATTACAAAAAATTCACATACAATGCATGTACATTATTTTACAACACTTTGCCAGATGACATTAAACGATTAAATTCAATAGAAAAGTTTAAATCCCAAGTGAAATCGTTTCTGCTGCATATCTGTTTCTATACAATTAGAGACTATACTGAGCATCACAAGAAAAGTAACATTAATTTTAACAATGATACATAATGCATTAATTACCATTTGGACTGTATAAATGAGTATAAACAATCTGTAACAACTATTGTAACACAGCTTCCGGGTCAATGACCCCCATCTCGATCAGGTTTTCGTCCAGTTTCCCTGATCCATTGAGCAAATGCTGAGATGGCCCCTTGTTTTGCTTCTGGACATAAATGTAACTTCATTTTCTGTGCACGTCTTCTGGAATTCAGTGGGAAATACAATTATTCAAATTATCGTTTCCATGTTGTCGCGGCAGGAAGTAATAAGTCAAAATTTATTGCTTATTTATCCTTGAAAATAGATTTTATTACATGGAGGTTTTTTTGTTTTATTTCTCTCTTTCAAAATTCAAAATTTAAGTAGTATATGACTTAGTGTAGGGATCACAGAATTTTGAAAATGTTCACACAATTCACTTTTCCCCATAGCACGTCATACGCAGTTTTTTAACTGTTTTTTGACGTTAAATAAATAAATAAATAAATAAATAAATAAATAAATAAATAAATAAATAAATAAATAAATAAATAAATAAATAAATAAATAAATAAATAAATAAATAAATAAATAAATAAATAAATAAATAAATAAATAAATAAATAAATAAATAAATAAATAAATAAATAAATAAATAAATAAATAAATAAATAAATAAATAAATAAAGAGGTGAAAGCAGAGTATCGCTTGTACGCAGAAAATATACTACGAGTAATTTGACATTTTCTATCTCGTGCTTGAAGAGTAGCAAGCGGCTCTTTATCAGATGAGGAAGACAGTTACCAAACGCTGACTCAACTGACGCTGCGGTGTGGAAGAGCACGGGAATTTCGTCGCAGAGCCCACTGCGAATATTTCCCGCCGGGAACCTTTCGAACATAGGAGAAACGGTTTTAAAACAATGGTTTTCGCTTAATGCTTATTTATGTTGTGTGCGTTTATCGAGTGATGGTTGAAGTGTTAGTAGAGTAGAAGATGCAATATAATAATAATACGTAAACGTTACCAATAATACGAGCAAATATCTGCCGTTGTAGCACCTAGGTTATTTTTAAAATTTTAACGACATTGGGGAAAAGATGTTTATTGTTTTCTCCTTGCGACTTCCCTCTTTACCTCCGGGGGAAAAATCATGTACATGCGTTTGTATATTTTTGAAAATGTAATTGTTTTTAAGAAAATGGCCTATACCGTGTATATTTCAGTACAGTGTTCTGTATTCGTATCGAAAATTGAAAAGGAAAGTATGGAGTTGTTCTTAAGAATATCTTTTTTTACTTATTTGTGGAAAATAATACGATTTGTTTAAAATTATGTGAAGTTTATTCATATTTTCTAAAAACTGTCCATGAAATCATTTATCTGACTACTAAGGGGGTTTCTCAGTTACTCCGCATGCACATTTTCTTATTTTTTATTAATTGACGATTTCGTTATCTTCTATACTTGCTTCTTAGTGAATTATCTGAATTAATGGGAAAACTTCGAAATTTGTTTGGCATGTAGCTTTATTTTGGACTTCATTTGTAGTGGGATTACATCCTTAATCTCCTTGATATCCGACGATGAAGTATTTGTAACGTGATGTGAAATTATTTAAACACCAGACGCTTGTGGTCGTATTGTTTTGGACTCGCCTTCGATGTTATACGGTGTCTGTCAGTGTGTAAATTTCAATTAAAAAGCATTAAAATTTACTACTCACAGTGGAATCACACCAGGGCAATGGATATTTTATAAACGAAATATTTATATATTTACACCTTTATAATACTTTTGTCTCCTAGACGTCAAGTATTGGGTATCAAATCAAACAGGAAAAGTTAACGCTTTTCTAGAGAATCGTCCCTATATCTACACCCAATAGTAATTTTGCAATATCTTTAAATGGCACATTTGAGAACTTTATTCGGGAATATCGTTTCACCATTTAATGAATATGTTGAGAGTGCAGCGAGTTGTTGAGGCCAGTTGCTAGCTTCTTGGAGTGCCTCGGTGCAGAGGGCAGTGCGCGTCCACCGCATGCGATTGGAACGGCGGGCGTGCGGGGGGCGGCGGGGGGCGGCGGGCGGCGGGCGGCGCCGGCACGTGGCGGCGGGGGGCGGGGCTCCGCTGACGCTCCAGTCACGCCTCCGCCGCCTCGCGTGCGAAGCCCACCGGCCAAACCGGCAAAAACACCGGCAATCAATTACACACCGACGTACGAGAGAGGGCTCCGATGAAGTTGGCAAGCGAACTGCTCTGGCCGGCGCACCGACCAGCGCCTGGCAAGTAAGCAGACACCAAAGCGGACGCGGCACGAGCCCGCTCACTGACGCTTCGCTGCAGGCGACAATCATATGATTGCGTTTGAAGGCTTGTCATGAAAACATCCCGAGATGCTTAAAACGTGAGATTCATCTCACGTTTGAATAGAGTTTGGACTTGAAGGATTGAATAAATGTCTCGCGTACTTTTGTCTGCGTGGAAACTTTTCAGTGTGATGAAATTACCCTCTAAAAGCGTAGGCATAAACAGTTCATTTACTGAGTGCTGAAAATAAATGCTATATTTTCCAGCAAACGAAATTACAGAACGTATATAGTCGAACGTATATGCACTTGGGACATTTGTCTTTTTGTTGAGAGAAATATACTCTCCCAAAATTAAAATCAAATTTTATGAATGCTACCCAACATTCACTGGTGGATCCAGGACCTAGAGTTTTCGTTTACCTTCCATTATTTCGCAAAATTGATTTAAATATTTATAATGCTCGAATCTTTAATTATTTAAACAATAATATTGCGTAGTATAATATCTACAGTGCATAAATATTATACAATATAATAACAAATATGTTTATTATTTATCAAAATTCTACGATGCCCTCCCACCCCCCAAATGATCGGCTGGATCTGCCCCGAGATGGCGGGGTGGCTCTCCCCAGGGTTCATTAGGAAGACTCTCCTGTATTCGCTTGCCTGTCGTACCGACTGCCTTTTTGATGGAGGAGGTGAAGATTGATCTTAAATTCAATGTGCCTGCTCTGAGATGAATACATTTCCCCCGGTATGAAACTAACCCGGTGTGCTCTAAAGTCGTTAGTGCACGTCCCAGCGCAACCGCTGCAGATCTGCATCTTAACAATGATACATAATGCATTAATTACCATTTGGACTGTATAAATGAGTATAAACAACCTGTAGCAACTATTGTAACACAGCTTCCGGGTCAATGACCCCCATCTCGATCAGGTTTTTCGTCCAGTTTCCCTGATCCATTGAGCAAATGCTGAGATGGCCCCTTGTTTTACTTCTGGACATAAATGTAACTTCATTTTCTGTGCACGTCTTCTAGAATTCAGTGGGAAATACAATTATTCAAATTATCGTTTCCATGTTGTCGCGGCAGGAAGTAATAAGAGCCAAAATTTATTACTTATTTATCCTTGAAAATAGATTTTATTACATGGGAGTTTTTTTGTTTTTTTTTTTTCTCCCTTTCAAAATTCAAAATTTATTGCTTATTTATCCTTGAAAATAGATTTTATTACATGGGAGTTTTTTTGTTTTTTTTTTTTCTCCCTTTCAATATTCAAAATTTAAGTAGTATATGACTTAGTGTAGGGATCACAGAATTTTGAAAATGTGCACACAATTCACTTTTCCCCATAGCACGTCATACGCAGTTTTTAACTGTTTTTTGACGTAAAATAAATAAAAAAATAAATAAATAAATAAATAAAATAAATAAATAAATAAATAAATAAATAAATAAATAAATAAATAAATAAATAAATAAATAAATAAATAAATAAATAAATAAATAAATAAATAAATAAATAAATAAATAAATAAATAAATAAATAAATAAATAAATAAATAAATAAATAAATAAATAAATAAATAAACAAACAAACAAATAAATAAATAAATAAATAAATAAATAAATAAATAAATAAATAAATAAATAAATAAATAAATAAATAAATAAATAAATAAATAAATAAATAAATAAATAAATAAATAAATAAATAAATAAATAAATAAAGATCGAGTCAATATTAGAAATAGGGGCTGATTTTAATGAAATGTCATTTTTTCTCTTCACTTTAGTACAAAACATTTTAGTATAGACAATAATTTTATGACATGACAAAAGAAAATGTCCCATTTTTATATGCCTTCTTAGCATTTTTTCCCATTTCCACTAATAAGTCTTTTTTTACCTTTCCCGTCATTTTTAAAGCATTGTTTGCTAATTTTATCGATTTTAATATGTTAAAGGGACTTGCTTCAAATAACATTTACGAGATGCAAATTTTTTTTTCACAGCCGTTGTATGTAGTCTAAGCTCCTGTAACGCCTATCAGGGCCATTATCGGTTCGACCGATTTCGCTGTAACTAAAGACAGACATATCCTGGAATGAACAGTTCAAAACAAAAGTTTGAAAACCAATTTTTGTTTCGATTGACGAAATTACAGATGTCGAGGGTAGGTATTTTCCCTATGTTACTGTTGGTACTCTTGAACCGGATGCATCAGGCAAGATATTTCTTTTAACAATTGTCTTTTTGGAAAAATGTAGATACTTATTTATTTTTAATATTGAATTATAATTTTTCAGATTTAAATGAGTGTTTAATTGATCTTAATTTCTAAGACATGATTGGTTGGAAATGTGTATAAAATTTGTTCTATGTGAATAAAATATAATATTTGCCCTCATAGACTAATATAAGCAATAATTATTATTAATTTATTAAAATTAACTAAAAACAAATGAAAGTAATAAAACACAATTCCCCGAAAATCAGTGTAATTTAATCATCTGAACGGGCTTTAATCAAATTTTTTATGCCATTTTTCGTTGCTTTTAGGGCATTTTAAAAACATTTTAAGAGCATTTTATTGATAATTTTTAGCGATGATTAAGATCATCAAAATCCGCCCCTAATTATGAGGAAAATGAATATTTGAATGATTGTTTTAATGAAAACGTCAGCAGTGATGACTTCTTGTATTGTCAACAATTTTTTTGTTAGAGTTCGATTCAACTTTAACTTAGTTTCTTTTTTCTTTTTAATGAATATCTATCAATTATTATTACTCAATCAGTTCCACTTATTTTTGACATTCAAGAATAAATGTATTTAGCGTATATTATTTCACATAGTATTCTCTGATGACGTTACACCTTATAGCCATCTCCAGACCTTATAAAATACAGTTGGAATCATACTATACTAGCATATTTACAATATACACATTATTTCTTAAATGTCAAAAATAAGTGGAACTGTTTGATTTATAATATTAGATTAAACAGGAATTCAACAAAATACATTTCATTGACTGTGAAAATAAATAAGTGAAATACAATATATTATTGAAGATAAGAGGATAGTTATCATTTTATCAGATGAACTTTCAACAAGCCTGGATATGAAGTATTTTGATTCATTGTTTCGGCTGGTCTGTGACCAGGGGCGGGATTTCGGATCTTTTATTGGGAGGGGGGGCAAAGGGTGCCCTCGTATACGATAGTAAAAAAATCCCCAGCACTAAATGACATATCAGTAGTTACACTTTAACTCTAACATAAAAAATTGATTTTTGAAAGGTTCCTTAACCCCGTCCCACTACCCACAACCCTCACCAGTTTGAAATGAGTTTTTTTTAATTTTAATTATTCCGTCAACTTTACACTACTTGTTCTGATTGAAAAAATAAGAAAATAATTTATACTATCAGAAAAACATTTTTACTTTCTCGTATGCGTACGTGATATGTGGAGTAATATAGGTAGTATAGTATGTAATGTAGTATAATATGTATGTAATGCTGCGGAAAATCGATTTCGAGGTTTCAACGGAAATACACATTTTGGGGTCCCCTAATGCTAAAAAATGTTTTCTTAAAACGTCCGTCCGTCCGTCCGTCTTTCTGTCCGCCTCTCCATTTGTGAAAATAACTAGCCCCTAAACCCTTTCCTAAATGGGTATTCCCTGGTCCATCTGGCTCGACTTCAGACGCTGCGATTATGAAAAACTTTCTTCAGAATTTTAGGGACCTTTACATTAAGCCCCCCGGACATTTTCCAAATTTTCTCAAAAACGGCTCCAAATGATTTCTTTAAATTTCTTGTACAAATTGAGAAAAATAAACTTATAAATGTGAAATAGATCATATTTTCACGGTCTACGAATTCCACTTCAACTCTCAAATTATTGCAATTTTCAAAAATTAACTTTTTTCGGCGTCTTCCTACAACTACAAAATTGAAGATAGAGATTTTTCCTTTAATTGAAATTTGTTGTCCATAATGAATTCTTTCATTAAGGCCATGTACATTTTTTAAATTTTAATAGTTTTCTCGAAGTATGGCGTGAAATATTTGCAATTTTTAAAAATTACAAAAACAAGATTTTCTTAAAAACAGCTCCAAAAAATTTTCTTTACACTTTTGATAGGAATTGTAATAAATGCACTCTATAAGATGAAATAAACGCCATATTGCTCTATTCTTTTGTTTTTCAAAAATTACAAAACCGATTTATTGACTTGTCTCATTTGTCTCATTTACATTAGCTGCAATTTATTCACATTACTGTATTTATGAGTACATGTTCTTTAAATAATGTCATGTAAAGTTTGTCGGAAACTCAACAGTTTTCTGTTAAAATGAATTCAAAATTCCTCATGGTTTTAAAAATAGCTTTAAATTTGTTCTTCAAACTTTTGTGTGGGTAGGACTAATTACACTGTTTAAAGTTACATAAAGTTCATTTTGGGGTAATCTTTTGTTTTTTCAAAACTTACACATTTTTTTAAATATCTCTCACGCCGTTAATATACACATTTCCAGCGATTTGTAAACACTATTACATTTGTGAGTTAAAGTTCTTCAAATGACTAAATAAAGTTTTTGGAAAAGCCAAAAATTCTCTGTGAAAAAGTTTCGAATTTCACATTTACAGAAACGTTTATTCGCATTTTTTTGAAAACGGCTCCAAATTTTTTAATGAAAATTGCCATTTATGACGAGGTTTTACTCTTTAACATTCTTAAAGTTCAGTTCTACTATTAGGAAACCGAAAAATTGAGAAAATGTAAAAAAAAAAGAAATACTTTGAGCGGCGGTAGATGGCTGCTGGCAAGATGATGAGGCAAGACCGTGAAGTCCCTCCACACCAAAGAAATTAGAAAACTTCACCACGAGAAACTCTATGCTATTCTGTAGCACTACTAATTTCATATTTTCTCAGCACCAAATTCAAAAGGAAAAACGTTTTTGAAAAAAAAAAACAATAATTTTCACTGTCCGAGAACTCTGGAACAGGCTTGAAAAGATCTCCAAAGTTCCTCTGAAAACATAAATCATTGTAATTTTTTCAGATTTTTTGAAGAGAAAATTCTGTAATGCTGGGAGCAAGAACTACGAATTTTCGGCAGAAAAACTCTTATTGCCGAGCCCTGATAACAAAATACAAATAAATCCCGTTGCTGTATTTAGAAAACAAATCCTCTAACACGTGGTACAGTCAGAATCCATGTTTTGTTGGTCCTTGATACCGAAAATTCGATTGACGGCAAAACTTCCTTCCGTCCCCTGGTGTATGTGAACGACCCTAGAGACAAAACCATGTGTAGGATATTTCCCACATTGAAGAAACCCCTGCCAATCCGGCCTGAGTGGAAGCTCTGCAATTTTGAAAAATACTAATTAATTTTGTTGTTTTTTTCATGAAATGGCAGGGGCATTTTCAAATATTTCTCCAAAATGGCCCCAATTTCTTTCTTTAAATATCTTGTAAGAATATAGTGAAATACGATCATAAAGATGGCATAGGTCCGATTTTACTGTAACACTGAATTTTCGATAATTGCAAAAGTGTGAATTTTTTTCAGCGACTTCCTAGTAGGAAGTTCCTACAACTACAAAATTAAAAATAGAGTTTTTTCTGCAAATGAAATTAGTTTTCCTTAATTAGTTCTTTCATTGAAGTATGTACAGTTTTTTGAAAATACTAGTAGTTTTCGCGCAATATTGCGTGCAATATGTGAAATTTAAGAAAAAAAATCAAACAAGATTTTCTTAAAAAGGCTCCAAATATTTTCTTTGGACTTTTGTTAGGGATAGTGCTACATGTACTCTATGAGATGCAATAAATGCCATATTGCTGTATTCTCTTTTTTAAAAAAATTTCAATTTTTTTACTTGACTCTCACGTCGATAATATTTGCATTAGTGGCTATTCGTTCACATCATTGCATTGACGTGTAAAGGTGCTTTAAATTATGTCATTTAAATTTTCTCGAAAATCCAAAACTTTTCTGTGAAAACGAGTTCGAAATTCCGAATATTTAGAAACGTTCAAATGCCATTTTCTCAAAAACAGCTCGTAATTTTTTCTTCAAACTTTTCATATGGATAGTTTT
Source organism: Teleogryllus occipitalis (assembly GCA_011170035.1). Lineage (NCBI taxonomy): Eukaryota > Metazoa > Arthropoda > Insecta > Orthoptera > Gryllidae > Teleogryllus > Teleogryllus occipitalis. The sequence goes on along the minus strand of BLKR01000397.1, from coordinate 234,166 downwards.
AGTGCAACATGACAAAATTTCATGTCATTTTGCTATATTCTTTTGTTTTTTTTTTCAAAAATTACACAAATGCATTCTTTGAAATATCACTCAGAACTTTAATATTCAAATTTTTAAGCGATTTGTATTATTGCATAAGCAATAATGCTGCATACACAATATTAATATAATTAATATATTAATCATAATATATAATCATAATATTTATTATTAGCAACGGGAACAGACAACATAAATGCAGAGCTATTAAAGTATGGTGGGATGATGCTCCACTGGCGACTGCAACAGATCCTGAATTATTGTTGGCAAACTATTAAAATACCAGAATCTTGGAAAACAGCGAAAGTAATATAGTAATATATTCAAGAAAGGTGATCGCAAAGATTGTAAGAATTACAGAGGAATCAGTATTCTAAATTCAGTATACAAATTGTACGCTAGAATATTAAATAAGAGGCTAAAATGTATCTCAGAAACTCTCATTGACGAAGAACAAAATGGGTTTAGAAAAGGGAGATCGAGTACAGACAATATCTTCATACTTCAACAAATAATAGAAAAAAGAAAGGAATTCAATCAACAGACACACATAGCATTCATAGATTTTGTAAAAGCCTTCGATAACGTAAATAGAGTGAAACTATGGTCCATAATGGAAATTAATGACTATCCTCAAAAGTTGATAGAAGCAATAAAGAGCTTGTACAAAAACTCTACTATTGTAATAAAAGTAGGAATAAATGAAACTGATAAAATATTGATAAACAGAGGAGTGCGACAAGGATGTCCAGTCTCACCAACACTATTTAATATTTATATTGATGACATTATCCAAAATTGGAAGCAAATTATTTATAAAGGTATTAAGCTAGCAAAAGAAAATATTTTGAATATTTGAGTAAAATATGCAGACGACGCTTTAATATTTCAGGAAACAGAAGATGATTTACAGTATTCATTATTTCACTTAAATCATTTATGTAAAAAATATGATGTTGAAATTTCAAAACAAAAAACAAAGGTGATGGCATTTTGGGGAAAACATCTGATACGATCCAAAATTATTTTGGATAAAACAATTTTAGAGCAAGTCTCCAGTTTCAGCTACTTAGGTTGTCAAGTCGATCCAGATACCAGTAAAGACATCAACATTAAATTGGCAAGGTTCCAAAGAGTTTGTGGTACTATACATAATACATTAAAAAATAAGACAAGGAAGATACAAGAATAAAGTTTTATAAGACTATGGCTCTTCCAACTCTTCTGTATGGCAGCGAAAGTTGGGTACCAACAAAAAGAATTTTAAGTAGAATACAGGCCACTGAAATGAAGTTTCTAAGAAGAACGCTAGGCTGCACGAAAGAAGATCATATTCGTAACGAGAAGATTAGGGAAAAACTACATGCCGAAGAAATTGGAAGTAAAATAACCAAATACCGAAACAACTGGTATGAACATACACAAAGGATGGATAATACAAGACTACCTAAATTAGCATTACTGTATCAACCGCATGGACGAAGAGACGTGGGCAGACCCAAAAAACGATGGAAGGAAAACTTGTGAAGACGGAACAGGCTCAGGCCTAATCCATGAAGTGCAGAAGAAGAAGAAGATTAAAATTTATTATTATATAATTATGTATTATTGCAATATTATATTGTATTATAATATTGCATGCATATTATATTATTGCATAAGCAATAATACAAATTGCTGCGTTTATATTATACCATTTGTGAGTGGAGGAGTTACAAATGACTTCCAATGAAGTTTTTCAAAAGATTTATATGAAAAAGTATCAAATTTCGCATTAACGGTAACACATAAACACCATTTTCTTAAAAACAGCTCCAAAGTTTTGAACAAAACTTTCCTTGTAGGACGAAATTTTACTCTTCTTTAATATTCTTAAAGGTATATTTCGGTTCTGTCAACAGGAAACATAAAAATTGAGAAAATTTTGAAAAAAAATAACTTTGGACACCCGTCCAAAAAAATACTTGGCAGCTGGCAAGAGGATAGGGCAAGATTGTAAAGCTCGCCCAGATCAAAGAAATTAGAAAACTAACTAGTACGAGAAAGTCTGTACATTCCGTAGCACTAGTTTCGATTGCTGAGCTACAGTTAAAAAAATAAAAATAATTCTTACCATATCTGTCCATCTGACCATAAAGTCTGTAAATTACATTGACTTTAAATACGCTTTGAAGGTGGCTGCAATATTTCAGTGCATTTATTTTAGTATTTATTATAAATTAGTAATGAAAATTGTTTTGTTGTCCAAAATAACAATGACATTTTTTGTTATAATTTTGGAACCAACATTATGATTAAAACAACAAGATTCGCGTTTATAATAACAGAAAAGTGAAATTATTGCAATAATATTTAGTATAATAGAAAATATTCACTTGAGATAATAGGTTCGATTTTTTCTCAGAGAACTCTTAGCATCAAACAAATACCATTCATTAGTTACATTATATCTTACATTATAATGGAAAAACATACAATATATAAAATAATAAATCGTTTTACACAACATTATCGTATATTTTCACTTTCTCACTTTTTCCAAAATTGTAAACACGCAGTTTTTGGTCTCTGACACCTGTATTTTCATGCTAGAACTGGCGGATCACAGAAAAGTCAGTCAGTCGATTTTTTTTTTTTTCATGGGCAACGCCTAAAGAAGTTTTCAGTTTGGCGACTGCTCTTCCGTAGATTACAGGAATGCGAAAAAAACCTGAATTTTATCGCACCGCGGACCCACAAAACGTTGTTTCGTGAGAAGCACCTATTTTACATTTGAAATATTTAAGAACGCTAGGAAATTTGTAACGGAACTAGTTTATTTAATCATAATACATGTTAATTCGAGTGGTATGACTCATGGTTTTAGGCACGAAACAGTTAAATCTTTAAGTAAATAACGTTTAAAAGCAACATAATTGAAAGATGATTTATTAAGTCGGGATATTCACAGTAACAGTGAACACGCGTTTTATAGTACTGAACTAGAGCTCATCAATTTATTACTAGAGCTTATGAATTTATTATTTATTTTAGCTCAGCTTAATAAAATTATTGTTCGCTTAATTATTATTAAATTTCTTCTCAAAATACAGAAAAAAGTAAATCGGTTATGATACAAGTTTGAAGATCTGCGAAATGAATTTTTTTTTAAAACTTGGCCCAACATTGAGGAGGAATTCTTCCCCCCTTGCCCCCCCCCCCCGAATCCTGCCTCTGTCGTTGACGTTGACTTGGAAGTAAAAGTGCGAAATGGGACTTAGAAACGAAGGTACACCAATATCTAGGTGAAAAAGATGGAGTGACGAAAGTCATGAATGTTCACTGCGCATTATGGAGAATCCAAACCGCAAATGGCAAGAAGTTGTGCACGTCGCTTCAGGATGACTGAGATCTGCAAGAGCGCGCTGACGCTACTTCTCGCGTTCCCCTCCCCCTCCCCTCCCCCAGTCGCAGCCCAGGCTGCTGCATGCGCCCTCAGAGCCTCTCGCCCCCGCAGGAGCGCAGTCGGCATTCCCTCCTTTGGACGTCACTCCGCCCCCGCATCCTCCGTCAGCCTCCCGCGCCCCGGCAGTGGCGGCCGGCTCCTCAGGAAATTGGGCGAGGCATTCGCCAAGTAAGAGCGCGGGATCTCGGACGTAGGGGGAAATACCGAGCACTATCTGGCGTCGTGTATCGCTGCCACGACCTCCAGCGCACCTTCTCCATCCTGGAGCGAGCGCGCGGCGCGTGCGGCGGAGCGTGCGGCGGAGCGCCTGACCCACCCTTCCCTTCCGCCCTCCCCGCGCCGGCCCTGCAGCGCCGCCCCGCTTCGGCCTCCGCCGCCGCCGCCGCCGCCTGCCATCGAGCCCCGGGAATTTTCGTCTTGCTTTCACTCTTCCTGCTAGCTCGGGAATTTTTTCAGCATGACTTGTATGAATGAGCACGCCTCACTGACACGACCCAGTGCTCCGAGAACAAAGGCGCCGATTTAACGTTCGCGATCTGAGAAGAAAAGGGTGTTTTGCGGCGGCGCAGATGCAGACTTTAGCGTCCGCCTCCGGGAGTATGGCGCAGGGAGCTCGAGAGTGTGTGGATAAAACCGCGGGGTTACCCCGACCGCAGTGACTCTGGATACACATTTCACATCCTATACAATGAAATTGATCACCCCTTGGCGTGGGAAAATGTCACAAGAATTATTGCCTTGAGCAGCACATGCACCATTAACAATATTTTCTGAATTTCTTGAAAAATATATTGTGTATGTAATACATAATATTTAATCCTGCACCTACACACGGGGGTCCATACGACCCTGATATTAATATATTTACAATTTCAGTTATATTGAAATGCGATCTATAAAGTCTTGTGTAAATTAAGTTCGTACTATTGTCTCTCGGAAAGTTTCCTTTAATTTGATATCCTCCATTCTTTAGAGAATGCGATTGTTCTAGGAATGGGCTGTGTGGACTTTTGTGCGTGAATTGTAAATAGTTATTTTGTTACCATACCTCAAGGTTGTCAAAAAGGTGTAATCGTGATATAAAATGTTCCTCTCTGATATACGTGATATTAAAATCTAAATAAGCATTCTTTTATTCATTTTTTTTAAATAGATACGTGTTAAAAATTACGCCTTCTTTCTGAAAACGTTTTTGAGAGAGGTAATGAAAAATAGCAATACACATTTCTACGAAAATATTCAACAAATGATTGAATATCAAGAAAAAATATATTCAATTTAAAAATAACAGATGTGGTCATATTTAATCAAAATAATTTGGAAACCCCCAGACCCCAGTACGTACATCATGTGTGAAAATTAAGTGTGTGCGTGCAGAGATGATGATCTGTAAATAAATTATTTGTTATAGACGTTACTCATTGAAAAACAGTTGCCTGCATATATTTTCTACATATTTATGATTATTTCAAGAATTTCATATTGCCACTTTTAAAAATCCAATTTGTTTTTCGAAAATGTACGTGACAATGTACTACATTATTTTTTTTTCTTATTTCAGGTTTAGCTGACTTTCCAAACCAGTCGCTTTCCGTTAGTGTAAAGGTATGTTGAACTTGTGAATAAAGTTACTTTTATACTACTAATTTATATTATTAATGTCACTAATTTATGTTATTAATAAATAACTTGATATTGCACCTTTTGTTGTGGATGATATTCCGATCATCATCATTGAAGATGGCCATTCTTCAACAAAATCGATTATTTGTGTGTTTAACAAAACTAAAGGGAAGGTGCGGAATTCAATAAATAATGCAGTCTCTAGAAAAGAAAAGAACGAATTCTTGAAAATTATTTATGCCATAGAAATAGTAAAATATGTAAATTGATGGTGGTCATCTATAACCCGATTTGTTTTTGTAATGGCTTAGAATAAATAAAGGACAAAACCAACATATTACCTTGTTTTTGCCTCAAAGACTGTCAAAAATTAAAACGATTAATAAAATATATACAAAAAGAAAGAAATCGAAGGTAATTGAAGCGTTTAACGACATGAAGGTTTAAGTGCAGTATTTGGTTTGTGGGACTCAACGAAGAAAACATTTGAAATTGAAATTTCGATATTTATACACGATAATTCATATGCTCCCTAGTTCTCTTCATGGGTATGGATCCTTGGATGGGTTTGGGTATCCATACCCTTAATACTATACGGACAATTTTGAATATAACATACCATTTATATATGATCACGGTACTGCGAAACACGAAAGTTGTTCAAACAACCAATATTTATTACAATTTATTTATAATTTTTCTTTAATGGAGGTAAACACGACCTTATTTGCGGTTAATCAATACAGTAAACAAAGAGCTTCATGGATTATACTTGGAGAAAGTTCAGTAGTGATGAAATGACGTGTAGATATTTTTGATGAGTCGTGCACTAAATAATAATATCAACACCTTACGAGAGGTACAGGAGACGTCCTGTACATGAGACAGGAAACTACATAGAAACAGCTACCGTTAGCCATTGAACAAAATCACTGTCGACCAGTAGAACGACTCAAATCATTTATTTGTGGCCAAAAAATAATTTTTAGTTTGCAAAGTAAAGTTGTCGTGGTTTTGGTACAAAGATAGATATTGTGTTATATTAAAGACCTTTATTTTACATTCAAATTTTCGTTTACTGAATCATTTTCCCTTTTTGCAGTATTCATAGAGGTTACGCACGAAAATACTTTTCCACACTTTCGGAAGGGTGTGCTGTATTAGAAACACAATTTTGCAGCGCCGCAAAGTGACAAATAATTTTTATACGTATCAGCATCGTCTCTTGCTGTAGGTATATTTCAATGCTCTATTACTGTTGAGAGCGTACTTGTATGTGGGCTGCGGAAGAGAATAATCTCGAAAGGTATATGGTATTATTCCATAGCAAATTACTCCGTTTAACATGTTGTGTAATCAGAATTCATGTTTTCTGGGTCCATGATACTCAAAAATCGATTGACGGCAAACTTGTCTAATCATCCGTCTATCCGTCCGTCTTACCGTCCGTCTGTCCGTCCCTCTGTCTGTCCGTCTGGCCGACAGTCTGTCCGTCTGTCTTCCATCAGTTTGTCCGTCCGTTTGTCCATCTGTCCGTCTGTCCCTCCGTCTATCGCCCCTACTGACCCACCGTCTATCCCCCGTTTGTCCCTCCATCTGTCCCTCCGTCTGTCGCTCTGTCTGTCCGTTCGTCTGTCCCCCGCCCGTCCCTCGACCTGTCCCCCCGTCTGTCCCCCCGTCTGTCCCCCCGCCTGTCCCTCCGCCTGTCCCTCCGCATGTCCCTCCGCATGTCCCTCCGCATGTTCCAATTTAGTAGTTTTTGTGCAATAGAGCGTGCAATATTTGCAATTTTAAAAAATTACAAAAACATGATTTTCTCAAAAACGGATACAATTTTTTCTTTAAATTTTTGATAGGGTTAGTGCCTGACAAAACCTATCCGATCACATAAACGTCATATTGTTCTATTCTTTTGTTTTTTTCAAAAATTACAAATATGTATTTTTTTTACTTGTCTCTCACGTCGATAATATTTACTTTACAGGCAATTTGTTCCCACTATTAGATTTATGAGTGCATGTGCTTTAAATAGCGACAAATGAAGTTTCTCAAATCTCAACTCTTTTATGTAAAAATGAGCTCAAAATTCCGAAACGCTCAAACGCCATTTTTTCAGAAATGGCTCCAAATTTTTAATAGAATTTTTCGAATGGATCCTTCTGATTGCACTTTTAATATTACGTAAAGTTCATTTTAGTGTATTCTTTTGTTTTTGCAAAAATTACACAAATGTACTTTTTTTAAACATCTCTCAAGCTGTTAATATGCACATTTCATCGATTTGTATACATTATTACATTTGTGAGCGCAAATACTTCAAAAGACTTCAAATGAAGTTTTTTGAAAACTCAATAGATTCCTGAGAAAAAGAGCTTCAAATTTCCTATTTACACTAATGCTTAATCGCCAATTTCTTGAAAGCGGTTACAAAATTTTCAATGAAAATTTTTATTTTGAACGAGATTTTACTCTTCTTTAATGTTCTCGAAATAATATTTCGGTTCTACCGAAAAGTTACCGAAAAGTTAAAATAACGCCAAGAAAATGTACTTTCAGTGACGATAGGTGGGAGCTGGCCAGAGTATGGAGAAAAACCTAAAAACCAGTCCACGCCAAGGAAACTAGAAAAAAGTTCTAAAAAAACTACGAGTCAGTTTGCGCCATTCTATAGCACCTCTAAGTTACTTTCTCGTATACATACGTATATACGGGAGTAATATATGTAGTATAGAGAAAGTTATGTAGTTGCGGAAAATGGATTTCGAGATTTAAAGGGAAATACGCGTTTTGGAGTTCCCTAATACCGAAAAAGTGTTGTTTTTCAAAACGTCCTTTCGTCCGGCTGTCCAGCTGTGTGTCTGTCCGTCTGTCCGTCTGGTGTATGTGAGCAACACTAGCGCCTAAACTATGGGTTGGATTTTTTCCCAATTTAATAAACCTCCGTTGATCTGGCCTGAGTCGAAGCTCTGTGATTTTGGAAAACATTCATTAATTTTTGGGGGTACTTCACATGAAGCCCCCTGGACATTTTCAAATTTTTCTCAAAAACCGCTCCAAATTGTTTCTTTCAATTTCTTGCAAGAATAGAGTAAAATACGCTTATAAATGTGATAGGTGCGATATTCACAGTTAAATCTGAATTTTCGAAAATTGTGAAAGTTTGAATTTTTTCGGCGTCTTCCTACAACTACAAAATTGAAGACAGATATTTTTCCTTCAAATGTAATTTATTGTCCGTGAATAGTTCTTTCATTACGCTCATGTAGATTTTTTGAAAATTTTGGTAGTTTTCGCGCAATTATTTTAAAAAAATAACAAAAAGATTTTCTCAAAAAATGACTCCAATTTTTTTGTAGGGTTAGTGACAAACAAACCGTACACTATGACATAAAATCCATATTGCTCTATTCTTTTTTTTCTTCAAATATTACAAAAATGTAATTTGTTTTACTTGTCTGTCGGTAATACTTACATTAGAGGCGATTTCTTCACATAATTTTATTAATGAGTACATGTGCTTAAAATAATGTCAAATAAAGTTTCTCGAAAACTGTTTATAAAATCTCTTTAAAATATCTTTCACGCCGTTAATATACACATTTTCATCGATTTTTATACATTATTGGATTTGTGAGTGAAAATCCTTCAAGTGATTTCAAATGAAGTTTTTCGGAAACTCAATAGATTCCTGTGAAAATGAGCTGCGAATTTCGTATTTACAGTAATGCTTAATCGCCATTTTCTTAAAAACGGCTTCAAAATGTTCAATAAATAACCTATTTAGGATTCGGTTTTACTCTTCTTTAATATTATTGAAGTAATATTTCGGTTTTACTATTAGAAAACTGAAAAGTTAAGAAAATGTCAAAAAATGTACTTTGGGCGACGAAAGAAGCAGCTGGCCAGAGAATGGAGCAAGACCTTACAGCCAGACCACAGCAAGGAAATTAGAAAAATGTTGTATGAGAAAGTCTGTGCCATTGTGTAGCACGGCTAGTTTTAATTATAATTTCTTTGACAAGAATTTTAGTAAATTGACTTCAAAATGTTGGTGCAAAATTTTGCATGTACTAAATCACACAGTGCATTCCTGTTACGTTTTCTGGGTCTTCAGGAACCTCCTCATTGTTTCCTTTTCTTTCAGCTCCCTGATTCTTGTTCTGTTTTTGTTTTAGGCCATCATTAATTTTTTTTCGCACTTGCTCCCACGTCGTTTAGTAATGCGTTCTTCCAACAGACATTCCCAATTTTTCAGCACTATGATAGACGTTTTATTTACACAATATTTTACTTCTGTTCTTATTAAATAGAATTACTTCTCTAGAACTACTAACAACAAGACAACTACAACAGTATAATTACTTATATTCTTATTCTCAACAACAGGAGTTTTAATTATAGTAAGCAAATATAACATGCTAGATGTAAACGAACAGTGCAGCCTTGAAGTGCAAACAATATCTCGAACTGTGCAAATATCTAAAAAATAAAAAAAAATTCTATTCAACATTCCTCCAACGGTGTCCACTTTTTAAATGCCCTGTCTACTGCATAGATAAATTAAATATTTTTTTGACTAAAACGTAGTAAAACATGGATAAACTATAAATAAGCGTGTTCAGAAGAAGACAGAATAAAATGGTGCAAACTGTGAAAAAATATTTTCCCGATTGTATGCGTGTTCTCTCCTTAAATAAAATTTGTTCTAAAATATCAACTCTTTTGAATACGTCATGTACAATTATTTGAAAAAAGGAGACGTTTTCGCATAATTTCAGCTTGAAATTAATTCAATTTATAAAATACCATTCTCCCAAAAACTATCCCATTTTTTTTCTTTACATTTTTCCACGCATAGAATGACGCTTAAAAAATGGCGCAGGTAAATGTTGGAAATATTGGGAGAGACAAGCATATTTTTAAGCATTGGCTCTTGTGAGTACGTCAGACCGACTGCATGCTGTAGGGGTAAGCGCACGGCGAGTTGAATCGATGGGCCTGTGTCGAGTCTCGATTGTTCTGGGGAGGGGGGTTGAAAACACTTTCCAGGTTCATGTAGTATAATTTTGCGGATTCGTCACAAATAATGCAAGAACGTGTATGTCGTTGTAGCGCCACTAGTTCTTTTGTAGTTTTGAACCTCCGAAACCGATTATAAATCCTGAAGATGTGGAAAGATTAATTCAACAAATTATAATTTTGAACTGGAACCGTGGTTTGCACTTCTTAACAAAATGCCTGTCACTATTTTAATGTTTTTTTTAAATATTTCATTGGATATGCAAGAAAAAGAACCTTTTTTTACTTTATTGATCTTTGTTCGGCCTCTTAGGCCTTTCAAGCTTTTGAATTAGATGTAATGTTTCTATACAAAATTGGTAACATTCGGCATTTTTATATATTTTTATCTTGCAATTAAATATTAATTAATTATAGAGGGGTGTCCAGGAAGAGTCCTCTAGCTACTCGAATTTATTTTTAAGTTGTTGTTGTTGTTATTAATTGCTTTCTTTTCTGCTATTTTATTGTGGTCGAATTTTAGCATGTGGTCGAATTAAGTCTTGGATACGAGTATGAAGTGGAACCTAATTTCAAATTTTGGGTTGCAGGGTAGGATGGTTGGTTTGTATATAATTGAGTGGAGACTTTGCCGTGTGGATTGTTTTGTTGGGCATATAGAAAGTTCTTTTTGAATTTCCTCGTTGCGAATATACCAAGATGCGTTTACTGTCCAGCGTAGATACTTGTTTTGAATTATTTGTAGTTTATTAAAATTGCTGTTTGACGCATCTTCCCAAATTTGATAAGCGTAGGTTAGTGAAGGTCATTTTGAATAATGATGTTTATCTAAACACCGGACACAGCGTTATTCTAATTTACAATTTCCTTGCGTGTGGTTTTGTAGTTTTTACATTGAATAGGTACGGTTATTTTTTTAAATTTCACTTTTATAACTCTATTGAATAGTCGATTCAGAGGCACTATTTCACGTCCTTGGTCATTATCTACAAATTTTTTTGAGGTGCCTAAAATCGACGACATGCATGCGGACGCTGGTCGGCATGTAAAATAGATCCCACGAATGTCACTTGGCCCATCCTAGTATAATTAAATCTTCTAGCAATTTAACACCAATGAGAGTTTCGATTTGAATTACTAGATAAGACTGCGGATATTGTATCTTGGCCTGCGCTATATGGTAATCAAATCAAACGCCACAATTGGCGCACTGGCGTCAAGAAGGCGCTAGGGGCTTCTGGAGACTAGCCTACGCACCAATCAGTGTATGGCACTAAAAGAAGCGAAGATATAGGGCAACTTCGTTTTGGGTCTATGCCATTTGTGACAATGGCTGAAGTAAAATTTTTATGAGTGCAAAAAAGACAATTTTTAGTCATCAGAAATAGGACAATCCAAAGTAAAATACACAGAATAATTTATAAAGAAGTTTTTAGAAGACAAAAAGATGGTGCCAATTTTACTGACAGCAAAACTAAATGTATTTACGACAGTAAAGATAACGTCCTTAAGAGAAAAAAATTATCTTTTCATCAGTGGCGAATCCTGAACATTATTTTAAATATGCAGCACTTTATAGAATCTACCTGTGCAGTTGTCTTTTATTTTGAACTTTTCCGAAATCCCAATACTATGAAATTCCGTCCTTAATAATTGTTCTATAAGGCAATTACACAAACCACTAACTGATCATTAACACATTTCATTTTCACAAAAAATTTGAGAGAAACAAAACTTACGAACGATCAGAAGAGGTCTGTTCACCGCAATATTTTGCGGTGCCTACCGACCGTCCCGACTCGCATCTTCCCCTCTCCGGCCCTTGAAACATGAAGAGCCACAGGTTATCACGGCTAGAATTCGGTGCCTTTGCCTGCCCTACCGAATTCTTTGGACGGCATTAAGAATTGTTTGAAACTTCTCACTCTAACGCACTATATAGCGCTTACGGATGCGGAAGACTGACTGGCTCTCGGTAGGAAAACAGTTATTATTTAGCATCTGCTTTATACCTTTCAAAACTTCTCAATAACTTTTTTTAACACTTCGAGTGATTGATTTTTTTTCTGTGTTTCCGGGTGCGTCAACTGCTTTGGTCATTAGTCCCGTTAGTGTAGTGCATGTTTTTCTCGGGAGATGGCGGTGATCATTCCCCGCAGGATGGCGAGATCTGACGCCGAACTACCGTCGGCTACTGGGGGGGGGTCCCCCTAACCAGGATTCTCCCTCCAGCGGAGCACCGCCCCAGCCGGGACAAGCTCTAACCTCCCGACCGGTCTCCCGGAATATGTGGTAGTGTAGTGCATGTTAGTGTAAGTGTGTGTGTAAGGGGAGAGGATAGGACAAGAGGAAGGACAGATCGCGCGCGGTCCGTGGCCCGTTTGATGGGATACTGCTCCGGCATTCGCCTGGTGTTGATCGGAGAAACCATGGAAAACTATCGATCAGAGAAGCCGGCCGCTAGAATTCTCCTCCAGACAGCGACTGAATTCGACCTAGCTGACATTTACACTTGGAATTATTAGATATACCGGCAATATACGCGGAGTATCGGAGAATACCCCACTGCTTTACATGGAGAAAATATTAGAAAATTTTCCTCGTTTTTATCAGTTCATAGGAATGAACTCAGTCAAAATAAAATAATTAAAACCATTGAAATACATTAATAGAGATACTATTTCCACAATCCATAATATGTGTGTATGAAACCCCTTAAAGTTTTATATTAAAATTCCATCAGAAATTCCAGATTTATGCCATTTGAGCTCCTGAAACTAGAAATCTCGATTTTAAAACCTTATTTTTTTTAATAAACAAACAAGGTTTGAGAAATTTATGACATTAACTATATGATGATGTCAAATAGTAATTCTTAAGATTGACGTAATTTATTTATTACAATCCTCCTTTTTCGTTGTAAAATTCGGGATTGAAAACCTGCTCACTTATTATCCCCTTCTCGCTATAATGCGTATAATAGTAGCCCCAGAGTGGATGTGAGCTCGAGAGCGTAACAAGGCGCTGTGCCAAAGGCAGGAGACGAGACTCGCCCGCAGCCGCACCAGGCAACAGGGCCATCGTCCACGCACATTGAGCATGCAGCGCGAGTGGCCGGAAAGCACGCCAAGCGCTGGAATGCCAGGCCGCAACCCTCCGCAAGGGGCAGGAGACGCACGCCCACTGCGCTGGCCCTGCCGTAGGAAGCTGCGCGAAAAATCCGTGGCGCGCTGCCCCTCGGCGTCCGCGCCCCTTCGGCGTCCGAAAGAAAGCGACGCCGCTTGGCGACGACAGTGGCCCAGGATAGCGGCCACGGACTTCGAGAAGCTACACGCACAGCACTACATCGTGTTTCGTTTGCAATAAGGATTTTCATCTCCTATGGGCCAAATTGAGAGCCAAATTGGAAGCCTTCGACATGATTGCGGAACGCACATTAATATTGGGCTACATTTTTTAAATATTCTGCAAATAGAAAAGACGCACTACAATAAAATATCACGCAGAGTTTAATTGAAACAAATGTTTAGTAGTTTTAATCGATTAATACACTACCATTTCCATAAAAGTGTGGAAATTGTGAAATTAAAATAAGCAAAATCCAACTATGCCCAGAACAATTTTAAAAAAGAAGCATTCAACGAAGTTAGTTCATTACAATTAATATTTTACAAATGGCAATATAAAAAAAAGAGACAAACTGAAATTAATAATACAGTCTAAACAAAAGTTAAAAAAGGTAAATTTAACGGGAGTTCTATTCTCAATCAGCTGCATCTACCAATGAATGAATCTCTACCTCCACCTCCAGTTCCGTTGTCTCCAATATCAAAACGTGCAAGAAGAAAAAATCTGCAAGTCCACCACTACACTGATTTTTAAAAATTCATAAAATAAAACACACTTGCAGATGAATACATTTTTCCTAAACACTCAAGTTATTTTGAGTCCAAAATAACTTTAAGTTTGTGAATTTTTTACTGGATAGAAGTTTTAAACTATTGGTGCTACAGAATGACAGATTTTCTCATACTAGTTAGTTTTCTAATTTCTTTCATCTGGCTTAACTTTTCGGTCTTGCCACATCCTTATAGCTTCCATCTATGCTTCCATCTATCACCGCAAATTGTTTTTTTTATTTACTCAATATTTTTGTTTCCCAACAGTGGAACCAAAATATTACTTTACGAAAATTATGGAAAAGTAAAGCGTTATCCTAAAAGGAAATTTTCATTGAAAAATTTGGATTTGTTTTTAAGAAAATGTGGTTTAAGCGTTACTGTTAATGTTAAATTTGAAGCTCTTTTTCACAGAAAGCTTTAGAGTTTTAGTAAAACTTCTTTGACAGTCTTTTGAAGAACTTCCACTCACAAATGCCACAATGTACACAAACCACTGGAAATGTGCATATTAACGGGAAAAGAGATATTTAAAAAAATTCATTTGCTTAATTTTTTAAAAAAGCAATAGAATACAGCAAACTGACTTTTGTGTCATCTTAAACAGTGTATTTAGCACTATCCGTATAAAACGTGTGAAGAAAACTTTGGACCCGTTTTTGAGAAAATGGCGTTTGAGTGTTACTGAAATTGCGCTCATTTTAATTGCGCTCAGAGAAAACTTTCCAGATAGAGACACATTATGAGACATCAATCAAAGCACATGTACTCTTAAATGCAATAATGTAAACTAATCACCGCTAATATAAATATTAACGACGAGAGAGACAACTCAAAAAATTGAAAAAACAAAATAATAGAGCAAAATGGCATTAAAATCATCTTAAACAACACATTTAGCACTATTCGTATCAACCGATTAAAGAAAGAATTTGGAGCCGTTTTTAGAAAATCTATTTTTCTGTTATTTTTTAGTATGGCACATATTTCACGTAAGATTGCGCGAAAACTACTTAATTTTTCAAGAAAATGTACACGACATTAATCCAAAAACTAATTATGGAGAACAAATTTAATTCGAAGTAAATTCTGCAAATGTAAAAATTTCAATCTTTGGATATTTTCGAAAAATCAGAATTAATAGTTAAAATCGGACCTATGCAACCTTTTTAAGTGTATTTCACTCCATTGTTACAAGAAATTTAAAGAAAAAATTTGGAACTATTGTTTTGAAAATTTTGGAAATATCCCAGGTGGTTCATGTAAATTACCCCCAAAATTTAAAGAATGTTTTTCAAAATCGCAGAGCTTCGAGTGGAGCCAAATCGATCGGAGAATATTAATTTTGGAAATTTTGGTATGAATAGAGTAGACGCTAGGGTTGTTCACAGACAGACAGACAGACAGACAAACAGGCAGACAGATAGCCGGACAGGCAGACGGACAGACGCTAGACGGCCTGACAGATGGACGAATGGACGGACAGTTTGAAAAAAACACTTTTTCGTTATCAGGAAACCCCAAAATGTGTATTTTCGTTGAAATCTGGAAATCGATTTTCATAAGAAGCATTTCATAAAAAGTGTTACGATTAAAAATGATCATAGTCACAATAAATTATCTGCGGTGAATGAGGTATCTACCACAATAGTATATTCACCCCAGATAATTTATCATGTCACATTTAGTCATTCGTGAGAATTTTAATTTTAAGATTTTAAGTCGTTAATCCAACATTCAAAGCATGCGAAAAAATAAATAATTAAACAATTCAAAGCATAACTCATTTTATTGCAGATAATAACAAGAAAATTATTCTTTTATGTACATGGAAATGAATAAAACAATTTAAATCAGGATAAACACAGGACACTGATATTTTTTTCTACTTAAATGAGGTCATCAGTGAGAGGATTATTTGCAAACTCGATGTCACTTTAATTTTCTTTCTGTGCATTTCCACAAACTAATGTTCTATACAAAGCTTGAGCATGAGGGTGTACAAAAAATAGTGTCAGATGCAATAAGTCCTTCAGCTATGCATGTTTGATTGGTAATGGTTGCCACGTAACTCATTTGCCTCTTTGCTGTCTGTGGTAGTACATAACTCACTCGACATGATAACCAAGTAATGCAGGAATGTTGTTATGACGAATGTAACACAATGCTTCACGTTTCTAGGTTACGTTGTTGTTAACTGAACAGATGAATCACATATGGCACTGTAACCGTAGAGAGAAGGAAAGGTTTTGGACCGTGATCTGTTTTCTCGTCAGCGCATGGACCTTGATCATTTTTAGCCATTAGTTCTCATATTTTCCCTTTATTTACGAGGAGACTATGATCTTCTTTTATTCAATCCTAATCGTATTTGCGTTCTGTATATGTAAGGCAACCGACACTAAAAACTCCTTTACGACAAAAAATGTACTGGGATCGTTTTTAGCCGTAACCGTACGTGTATTACTTTGTATAAACGTACGTATACGAGAAAGTAAAAAAAAAGTATAATTCCAAGTCCTCTTATTTTATGAAACAAAATTGGACGGGATATCATCATCCAAACAAAAAAACCATTGCAGCATTCCAATTGCATATTTTACATTTTTATGTATATTTTTATTTCTAAATAACGTTTCAGGAATAAATTGTTCCCTTCGTTAGGTTCATAGTAGGGGGAAAATTAAAAATAATAAAATACATTAAAATGTTAAAAACTTTACTTAAAACTACTGTAAGTTCCAAAGATTGAACTAAACCGTAGTTAAACATGTGATTTTTAGAACAGTTATCATTAAGAAAAACTAGTGGTGACACAACAGCCACTAATTTTCTCACATTAACTCTTCTGGCTTCGCAATATTTTAATCATGAATCTGCATAAGGATTTCCAATCAGTGAAAATGTTGCAGTTAAAATCATACTTCTCAACGCAATTTCACTATTTGGATTTGCAATTTTCCAAAATTCAGAGATTTTCATTTACATTCATTCAAGATATAGTATCAACGAACAGATTTCCTTAAGAAAAAAATCTCTATCGTAAAAATCGTAGTTTTGCAATGTTAATTTTGAAAATTACAGTGAGTTTCGCGAAATAGGATACTGGGTCATTTTTAAGCGTTCTTTACATTACAGGAATACATTTAAAGAAAAAAAATGAACTGCTTTTGAGAATTTTTTTATAAAGTACATTTTCTTCAAGCAAAATATACGCGATCTATTCGTTTTTCAAAAAATTATAGATGATCTTTAACGGACTAATTTTACAGAAAATATTTTTATGAGAAAACTAGTGGTGCTACAACAATACTTACTTTCTCGCATTATTTCTCACTCGTGAAATTTTCGAAAATTCAAAGAGTTCTGCGAAAATTAGACCTGCGCCATTCTTTTAAGCGTTTCTTGACTTATCAGTGAAAAAACAATTAATGAAAATAGTTGGAGCAGTTTTTGAGAAAATATTTTTTCTATAATTTCAGTTAATTTCAAGCAGAAATTGCGCGAAAACTACTTATCTTTTTTCCAAAAACATTAACGTGACATTTTTTTAAATTTATAATTTATTTATCACAATCTCAATATTAAAATACGTTGGTTAGCAATCTTTAACTTTCAATTTTCAAAAATAGAGAGAGTTCGCGGGAAATGAGTCTTGCACCAGTTTTTTTACTGTTCTTTGATACATACGAGAAGAAAAAGCTACAGGAAAATTGAGAGACTTTTTTCGAAAATACTTGTTTAAAAGTTGCCTAAATTACATCCAAAATTACGTAAAAACTACTCACATTTTCGAAAAATTGTACATGACGCTATTTTAACATAAGTCTTTAAACAACAGATTTTGTTCAGAAAAAATCTTTATCTTCATCATTGTTCTTGTAGGAAGAAACCCAAAAAATGTTGAACTTATGAATTTTTTCAAAAATCACAGATATCAACGAAAATGAGACCTGCGACATTATTTTAGCGTCATACACAATACCCAAGGAGTTTAATCAAATAATATGGAACAGTTTTGAAAAAAATGTGAAAATTTAATTGAGGCATCACGAAAAATACCCTCAAAATTAAGATATCCGTATCAAACTCGTAGGGTCATGTGTCACTTAAAATCGATTAATAGATATCAGTTTTTGAGAAAATCGTTTGAAAGGTTTAAGCTCTAGCGTTTACTACAGACAGATACAGACGTACGGTCAGACGTTTTGCCGTCAATCGATTTTCGGTATCAAGGACCCACAAAACATGGATTCTGAATTAACGTATTAAAGAAAGTAATTTACTATACCTATACAGTATTTGAATAACTCCCGAGTGTGCGGGTGTTCCGACGTGCGGTTCCGTCACTCACGGCTAGACCACTTCCCATCGAGATCGAGACATACGAGATGTCATTCGACGCGTCTCGGTCTCCTGATAGGGAACTGATAATTTGTTTTCGGATCCGACCACAAAATTTAAAGAAATTTCCAAAACGTGCATTTGTGTGTTTTAGCGCTGCGATCTTAGTGGGTAGATGGAGAATTAAACCAATACCACCTTAATATATCTATTTAGGTGTCATTGGTTAAACCCCCAGTACTCCGTGGTTATTTTCAGTTAACGGCACCATAATTTTCTTCTAAAAGGTTGGCAACCTGTTTACTTACAAACCAGCAATACGAAATGAAAGTCACGCGGCAGAATTTCTTGTGAATTTAATATTCGAAGTATTTCATGGGTATTTATTACAATAAATTTGCAAATTGCCTTGGAAAATTGAATATGAAGAATATGAAGTAAATACGTAGAAAACCAGAAATGTAAGTATAATACTAGAGAATACATTTCTTAAAAGAGCAAAGATCGATTTTCAATTAAATGCGACTTAAATCTTAGTAAATAGTATACAAAATAGTTGATTGTATAGGCGAATACACACTCGATAGATTCCTGTGAAAAAGCTTCAAATTTTGTATTTATAGTAATGCTTAATCGTCATTTTCTTAAAAACGGCTTCAAATGTTTCAATGAAAATTTCTATTAAGGACGAGGTTTTACTCTTCTTTAATATTCTTGATGTAATATTTCAGGTCTACTATTAAGAAACGGAAAAGTTGAGAAAATGTCAAAAAATGTACTTTGGGTGTCAATAGATGGTAGCTAGCGAGAGAATGGGGCAAGACTGTTAAGTCAGTTCCCTCCAAGGAAATTAGAAAATTTTACTACGAGAACGTGCCTTGTAGCACCATTGGTTATATATTAAACATTTGCAATTTTTCGTAATTACGGAGAGTTTGCAGGAAATGGTACTAATACCATATTTTTTACTGTGCCTTGATACATACGAGCAGAAAATTTAAAGAAACTTTGAAGAGGTTTTTGAGAAAAAGTGTTTAGTATATTAAAGTTGCCTATATTTCTCGGAAATTTCACGAAAACTGCTCATATTTTCGAAAAATTGCATATGTTCTTGTTTTATTATATCTTTTTAAAGAAGAGATTTCATTCATATTTTTCTATAATATCACGAAAATATTCTTAAGTATGTCCATACCGATGCTTTACCTGACATTATTAAACAAATGGAAATTTTCATTTTCCAAAAAGGATAGTTGATATAATTTTATACACATCAGATACCTTCACCACGACATGGCGTCATTGGCGGATAGGTTTGCGATCAATAACATGCACTTTGAATGTTATTTAATATGTTTAAGGTAAATAATTAATAAAAAATAAATTTTCTTTCTACGAATTTCCTAATTTCCGGTGGATACAATTCGGAATAGTACTGGATCATGTTTAATTAAGCTTTGATTTATGTGATCTTTGTCGTCATATCAATTCTCTCTGCCTTCTTCTATGTACTTTTTAGTATGATTTTAAAGATTTTAAATTTACTTAACTGTAACTCTTTTTTGTTTCATGGCAACAGTGCACAATTCAGACGCGCGGGTAATCAGTATAAACTCAACTTGTCATCATCAAAGTGTGAATTCAGTTCAAGCTGGGAAGCCAACAAATTTTGGGGAATTCATAGAGAATATGTAAGATCCAGATATTCTCGTTTACAATTTTGTAAGCCTTTGCAGAAGCATGAGTAGAAGTGTGACGTGTTGAAGGTCTCGCGCTGTTCGCGTGGGACGCACAGTTGTCTGCGGCTGCTCCGTCATCGGGCGCTGCCTCCGCAGCCTCTCCCCTCCTCCCCTGCCCGCAACCGCCCACGCTCCCGCCCACGCCCACCACGCCAACAATCGCCGTAATTGGTTACCGTTGTGTGTTACAAACCTAGTCTTATGGGGACATATTAATTTCTTCCTGTCGTTTCGCGGGAGATCCACTGCGTCGGCATTCCACGGATGCCAGCAGCGTCGCGCAACGAGCCCGTGTTTTCTTTTGACGCAGGAAAGAATTTCAGTTTTGAGAAGCGTCATAAACCATACAGTACGTGTCAACTGCGTCACACGTCATTGTGCAATGTTCTCCCAGCCATCTCCGCCAAAAAGTCTCGTGTTTTAGGAGCTCTATACTCAGTCTTAATTGTGCAAAATGACTCAGAAATCACTTACACAATAAAATAAAATAAAATATTTATTAAAAGTAGTGACATAATGAAAATTTACCATTCAAAATATAGTCATAGACTGCAGATTTCCATTCTTGAGATAACGTTGACATCATTTCGAAGAAATATACAGACCTCTTCTCTTATCTCTGATTATAATAACATAATAATTAATAATTAGAAATTATTAATAATAATGGCTGAAATAAAGTAAAATTTATATTTCTGTATTTCGATGTCCATTTTGATTATATAAAACTGAGTCCTTGTTTCAACATGTTAGGAATCAATTTGTTTCAGTAACTTCATATCGGAGGAAAATCTTCTACAGAAAATAATATTCTTTCTCTTAACAAATTTCCTAATCAATATCACATCTGTCAGAACTACTCAAGACGCTTCTTATATAACAACTTTTCGCGTATGAGGGACGTAAATATCTGTTACTCGAATTATTATTGGATATTGATTTGGTATTAGAATAATTATTGTCTTAGAGCGTCTTATTAATGATGACTTCCGAAGCAACCGATTTGTAGAATCCCGGATTCCCTGCCCCTTGGAGATCCACGTGAAGTAGAGGCCTGGGGCGGGGGCGGCGGGTGTGGCAAGGGTGATGGCGATTTGGAGCCGAAAAAGTCTACGGCGAGCTTAAAAATGATCAACGAAATAAATGTAATACAGACATTATATATATATATATATATATATATATATATATATATATATATATATATATGTGGGAAACAGCACGTACTTTTCCTCCGTATTTTCACGCAAAATTTCGCGTGTTACTTATTTAAGTAACAGATTTCATTAATGGGAAAAATCTCTCAATTTAAATATCTGTAAATTTAAATTAATCTCTAACAATCTGGGGCTCTAAATTAATCTCTAACAATCTCAACAAGTAGGGGCTCCCAAACCAGTAATCACTATGGCAAAATCTTAGCAAATATAATTAATCAAATTAACTTAAAAGTTTTATCTCCTCCCGAACCAACATATTACCCATTCGACCGTCTGCGCAAACCGGATATCCTTGATTTAGCCATAACCAACACAAAAATAAAATTTCACATTTCAACAATTTTTGAACTAGACTCAGATCACATTCCGGTTTTAATGACTACCCAACAATTAACCTCTTAACACGCCTCTACCCCTAAAGTAAATACTTTAAAAATAAACTGGGTGAACTATCAAACATTAATCAGAAATGCAATCCCTAGAATAAAGATCCTGAAAATTTCAATTGAAATAGATCAATCAATAAACTATTTGAACGAACTAATTATCTCCACTATTAGAAAATCTCAACCCACCATACTAACAAACGCTAACAAAAACACTTACAGCAAATTACCTCAATCTATGCAAAATGCAGTAATCACAAAAAATAAAACCAGAAGACTGTGGATCCAACTTAAAACCAGAGAACTTAAGAAGGAATTAAATCTAATCACTAACATTGTTAAAAAAACTCATAAAAAATCACAAAAATCAAAAATTTCATAATCCATTAAATTCACTAAACACCAACAACAACTCGCTCTGGCAATTCACCAAGAAAATACTAAAAAAGAAAAACACAATCCCTCCCTTAAAAACCACGACAGGTAATGCTTATTCATCATATCATAAAGCTGAAGAACTTGCTGACTATTTTGCATCGACATTCACCTTAAATAATTCACAATTTCATCCCGAACACAACACCATAATAAAAAGAGACATAGAAAGTATTCATGGACCTCACCACAAAATCCAATACACATCTCCGACTGAAATCAATAAACCTCCCAACTAAAAAATCCCCAGGTCACGATTGCATTAATAACAAAGCTCTAAAGTATTTGCCACCCCCAGCAATAGCATTTTTAAATAACATTTTCAACTCATGCTTCAGAATCAGCTATTTTCCACTGACTTGGAAGCATGCAATTATCATTCCCATCCCCAAACCAAACAAAAACGCTGCCTTCGCCGACAGTTACCTCCCTATAAGCTTGTTACCAAACCTTTCAAAAATTTTCGAAAAAATTATCCTAAAAAGACTAAACAAACATCTCCACCTAACAAAAGCTATACCAATAGAACAATTTGGATTCACAGAAAAAATATCCACACAACATCAGTTACTCCGTATTTCAGAACATATATACACAGCCTTTCAAAGAAAACACCACGCCATAGCGATTTTCATAGACTTTACAAAAGTATTTGACCGAACATGGCATCAAGCCCTGAACTACAAACTAATCAAAATTGGCACTTCCCACTACATACTCTCACTAATAAATAGTTTTCTTGACAAAAAAAATTTCGGTAAATGTTAACAATCACCTTTCAAATCCGAGATTAATAAACGCTGGACTCCCTCAAGTTTCCCCACTTTCTCCGATCTTATTCAACTTGTATGTCGCTGATCTTCCTAAACTACATAATATTCAAACAGCTCAATTTGCGGATGATACGGCCATATTCTCTTCAGACACATCCATGAATCTAATTAGAAACAGAATGCAATTATACTGTGACGTCGTGGGAATACACAATAATCACAGACACGAGCTTCAGTGATAAATATGTACAGGTTTATTCACAATATGTACAGTAATAATTTAAGTTACTCAGCTCTGGTAGTTTTTACTTCCCTGATCGCAGGAGCGATCCTTAAAAATGAAATGACTGACTCGTGGCCCGCGCTACTCCTCAGCGAGCCTCCCGCACACAGCAGACAGCTCCGGCGACCTCGGTCACCCGTGGATATAGTCCACAACGGCGTCCCAACACATGGGTTGCCGCACGAGCCTAGCTCGGCTCCGCACCGCCCTGGGCGCAAGTTTTGTGCGTTCGCACGAGGGTTCCCACTCAGCTCAACAAACCCCGCCCCCGCGCTCTGCGTTCGCTCTTATATAGCTACCACCCACGTGACCTGAAACGTCACTGGGTTTTGCACACGGCCCGCGCTAGTCGCTTTGCCAGGCATTTTTGGACATCCATTTCCATGGATTCCAAGAATTTGTCACGCGACACGCGGCAAAAATGCGCTGTCCCGCACTTTGGGCATCCCTTTCCCTAGCTCTTAGGATTTCTCAGAATACCTCGGCGTGTCACATCCTGCCTGGCCCCTGGCGTCTAATCCTTTGCCGCTGCACCATTGTGGCGCCCCGGCGGTTGCTAGCTGTAGCCCTACAATACGTTACAATACCTTCACATTTTGGATTGCTGGGCTTCCAAACTCAAGATACAGTTAAATCCAAGTAAAACTTCCGCCAAAATATTCACACTAAGACCTTACACTCCTCCTACTCCTATGACACTGAACAATAACACAATAGAATGGTTACCCCCCAACAAACCGGTTAAATATCTCGGACTTCAACTAGACACCAAACTAAACTGGAAGCAACACATAGATAACAAACTAATTCAAGCCAAAATAAATTTACTGCAGCTAAAACCATTAATTTACAGAAATAGCTTGGTACCATTCAATTCCTCCATATTAATATTCAAAACAGTCATGAGACCTCTACTACTGTACGCCTGCCCCATATGGATCAACGCCTCCAAAACGAACATTAACAGAATTCAAGTAATACAGAATCAGTTTCTTAGAACAATTGCCTACGCACCATGGTTCGTATCCAACCTCCAACTTCATAAGGAATTTAACCTCGAACCGTTATCACAGCATATAGCTTGTATCTCCACTAACTTTTACTCCAGCTTAAATCAAATCCCCTCCCTGGTGTCTTTCAGACTCGGTAAAAATCCCATCCATCAAACCAGAATTACAAATAAATACCCCTACCATTCATTTCCCATCAAATTCGCCGAATTGGAACCTGATTAGAGGACTCACTAGGGATTCCTCTCCCATTGTAATAGTTGTAAGTTAATCGTAAGTTAATTATAAGTTAAATTTAAGTTAGTTAATAAGAAATCAATACATATGTAAAGTTGTTAACAACTAATCTATGTGCCTACCATCAAAACCAATAAATTGAAAAAAAAGGAAGTATTCTTCCTTGACGAAGGTCGTAATGGATATGAGCCCAAATTTATTGCTCATTTATCCTTGAAAATAGAACGGAACGTTTGTTTTTCGGAACGTTTGTGTTTCGGAACGTTTGTTATTTTTGGTTGGTTTACAATCCTTGCAAAAAATGCTATTTTTTCTGTATTCAAAATTCAATTAGTATGTGGCTAAGTGTAGGGATCACAGAATTTTGAAAACGTGGACAGAATTCACTTCCCCATAGCACGTCACACAGTTTTTAACAGTTTTTGACGTAAAATAAATAAATAAATGAAAATGACCATCTCATCTTTCACTCGAAGGATCAGGGAAACGGGACACACAAACCAGACAGAGATGGGGGTCATTGACCTAGAAGATGAATTACAATACTTTTTACAGATTCTTTGACAAAATTTTTGACATAAAACACTAATTCGTAAATCAGAATGCAAAGGAATGATAGAATTTCTCGATTAATAAAGAGAGGCTTACAAGAATCACGTGAATGTGATTATCCTTATTAATCATATAATTATTTTTTGTAATCTAAAAGTCTGGTTTGTGGGCGTCATCTGGTCCTCCTACATTTTTACTTTCTCGCATACTACGTACATAATATAGAGAAAGTATTATAATACCGCAGCAAAACAAACGAGGATTTTCTGTCTCAAAAATCTAATTTTGTGGCTCCATGATACCAAAAAAGTGGATTTTTCTTGTACCCACATGTAATTAATAACTTCCTCTCAAACCTTGAATAGTGATATTCGTTGGTTTGTGGGTCCATAATACCTAATTGGTTAACGATTGCTTGGTTATTAATTTATTTACGGCAAAACGTCTTAACGTCCGTCTGTGATCAACACTAGCAGCTAAAACTGTAGACAGGATTTGAATTAAAATTGATATTTCCTAATCGATCAGGATGATGTCTTGGTCCCTTTAATTTAAATGAATATTTTGATTTTGGAGGTAATTTACATGATGCCTTAAAAGCATTTTCATTTTTTTCTCAAAAATGGCTCCAAATTTTGCCATGAATTTTTTTCTCCAACATAGCAATGTGCGCTTATAAAAATGGTGCAGGTCCCATCTTCGTTGAATTATCTGAATTTTCGAGAATATAAAACTTTTTAAAATTATTCAACGTCTTCCCAGAATTACAATATTGAAGTTGAATGTTGGCGTTTTCCTTGTGCATAGGTCAGTTGTAGAAAGATAGAAATTGCTAATTGCCGAGGTTTCGGTCCTTTATTAAGCCTTCGTCAGGGCTGAAAAATTGATTATATTGCAAATTACAGAGGTTTTTCTTCCTCTCTCCCTTCCTCCCTTTTTCTTCTGTTATTGCTGTTTGCAACATTTTTACCTTAATATATGATTCAAAATACATACATATTTAAATAATCTTACCACCTATGTTAATTTTTACTTCCTTGCAACATACATTTTTTTACTTAATATATAAATTATGTAATATATACCTAGATATGCACATGACATGAATGTCTATGTAGTACATTCAATAACACATTTACAAACCATAATTTCTTAACTTCACAACACAATTATGAAGCCATCCTCTTACTGATTAGATTCCTTGTGGCCAGTCATACCAGCATATCATTAAAAAAATATAATTCCTAAGATGTTTAGCGAAAACAGCCTGTTCATAAGTTCGAAGTGTTTTTAAAAGTAAATATTGGTGAGTATATGTAAACGTAATCTCCAGCAATAGTGCGACACATGTAGATCTTCAAAAAAAAAATCAGTAATATGTGATGCATGAGGTTTTTGAGATACGGTGGTTTGCAGTATTTCTTTCCCGTAGTTCACTACAATGTACAATTAGAGATCTTGGAATATAAAACATTTCAATTATATTTTCAAAAATATATTAAACTTTGTGTTGAAAGTTGAGAATGCTAATGTTGTTCCAGAATTTGTAAACCTCTTTCATTTTATTAGTCTTCGAGAATAAATATAGTATACACCTGGCGTGGTCTATTACGGCGCACATTCTTGTCTTACCAAGAGGATTTCACTCTCCAGGGTGGGCACCTAAGCGTTAGTCTTTATCCGCACCCCCTGCTGGCGTACATCTTTGGGCTGGCATCCGGACACGCCGGAACCCAGCACCCCATCGGGACGCCTCCACAACTAAGCCTGGGTGGGGCTTCTCTGCCAGCTCAGGGCCTCTAGCTGTCTGAGATAGTACAGTTCTCTCATTAAGCGCCAATCACAGTGCACCGGGACGAATCCCTACTCAATAACCCATGAGTATCGGGCACTGCTACGACGAAGCCAAGTGCCCAACAGGGGTACGCCCGGACCGACGTTCACAAAATTTCACTTCTCCCCGTAGCACGTCACAGACAGTTTATAACTGTTTTGACGTTAAATACATAAGTAGAAGTACAGAAGGCTCGGGGCTCACAACCCGTTTCCTCACTGCATCCATTGTCGACGTGAGTATCGCCAGAATCTAGACAACCTGACGAGAGATTCATATTCCCTGTCGGGCTTTTGTACGTGGGTTTTGGGTGCAAGTCTCGCGCCCGATCCTGCCCAAAGGTCGAGGGGGGGGATTGGGGCCCAGCTGGTCAGTTACCGGGCGAACACGGGAGCTTAGCACCCCCTCCTCACTGCACCCACCTTGGCGTTAACGACGTGAGTACCGACCGGAAACTCGGGTCTGAGTGGGCGTTTCCGGCTCAGGCCCTGCGGCCGTCGGTTCCCCCGTGCTCCAGGACGAGAATAAGTAGAGAACGACATTTGATATGATATATTTTCGTCAAATAACAGTAAAAACTATACCGGGACTAATCGCATTCTATTATCGATCGTTCTTGATGACTTCCTTTCGCGGTCTCGGAGGTCGCGCACGCCTCTTATCTGCTTGTGAAATCTATACCTAGCTCTTGGCCAAGGATCGGCACTGTAGGAACCCCTCATTTTCGGCTTTCTGGCAGCGTCGGCATAAAGGAAAGATCTCCTTTATGATATCGGTGAAGGTGTTTTTTGCGCAGTTTCTAGGAAGTTTCAGCGTGTTTTGCTTGTGATAAGTATCGTAAGTTCTTACAGATAATAAAACATTTTAATATAGAATTTTAATTAATTTTCATAATACACTAGTAGTGTTACAACAGCACATTCTTTGTCGCATTATTCCTAAATTTGCAACTCAAAATTACGCGAAATATACTCACATTTTTAAATAATTTTACACTACCTTACCAGCCATTCTGAAAGGCTTATCGATATTAATTTTGTTGAGTTCCCTGTAATCGATATGTATTGTGTTAGGGGTCGATAGTTTCATTAAAAAAATTGTGGTTGATGACAGGTAAAATTTGACTATCTTGGCCACTGGTCACTTATGGAATTATTATTATTATTATTATTATTATTATTATTATTATTATTATTATTATTATTATTAGTTATTGTTGTTTATGTTTAGTTCAAACTATAAACGATTTCAGCGAGTAGTACAAAATTAATTATTCTGACATAGGCGGGTCAGAGTATCAACTGATTTCACTACAGTGCCTCTGATCGGGAGATCTAGGGTTCGAATCCCGACGTTGGAAGATCTATTTGCCCGCACTAGAATATTGATTTTGTGGACGTGTTCAATCTTCAAGACTTCCACGTCAGTTGACGTGGAAGGACGTCAAGGACCAAGATTGTAGTAATATTTAAATTAATTAAAATAAAAGAATCATTTAGTAAATGGCCATTAATGGATTTCGAATTTAGTAATAATGCACAATTCTCAGCACGAGAATGGTTGTCGTATGTAAATATAGTGTGACTGTGATTGTTTATTTTCATTGTTCAGTAGTTTTAATAAATGTTTATACGTGTATGGGTCGTTGACAATTTGAAAACAAATAGAATACGGCGTTGCCAGAGAAATAGATCTTTAAATAAGAATAAATAGTCTATGGCATTGATGCGCTAGAGTCTTCAGCAAAACTTTGGTGTTATTATTTTAATTATAATTAAAATATATCCCCACCAGTCTCAAAATTCCCTCAAGTAGAGTTCCAGCCAAGAGCACGTAATGAGCTGTGAACTTTCAGGCCCACTCTTTTAATTAATTAGATAAATAAAATCCTATGATGTATGATAATTGCGACTACGAGATTAATACGATTTTTGTTTTGTATAAAAACTAGTGGTGCTAAAACAGCACGTACATTCTTGCCCGTATTTTCAAGCAAAACTAGTGAAAACCCGTCAAATTTTGACGGTGAGATCTTAGATAAATGTAAAATACTGTACCGAGACTAATATTCACAATATGTTGCATTGTTTGGTTCTTCGGGTTATAATGAAGAAATTCTGTTATGTGTAGTTCCCAAAATTTTGAACACGTATGGTCCATGACCAGGTGGCAATGCAAAATGGCCCACATATTCCAATACTACACGATATGACACAAAAGAAAGAGCACTATTATACTGACGGATATTATTTCTAAAGTTTTTTGATGTGTCATTTGATTACTTCTGGCATATTGCTCGAAGGTAAACTTACTTTCCAATTTAAGCAACACAGAGTAAACACGTTTGCAGAATTTCTCTCGCATGGGAAGCACAAAGCAGAACAAAACTGACATTTTCTGCGCTGACTTTCTCATTCTCTGCGTCCAGTGTACGTTTGCTTCTTTGGGGGCGCGTGGACAACGATTCGGAATTCGACATAACCTGTGAACAACTTCACTACTTCAGTACAACTGAGCAAAACCCACTGTCCGAATGTTCTCTATAAAATACATCACAAAAGCAAATACATGCAAACTGTCAAAGCCACAATGCAATTATTACACTGAAACAAAACCGTGACGAATTGTAAACAAATCTCAATAATCAAAACAAAACATCAAGCAGCGCCACCATGAAGCAGCGTGGACTCACATCTAGCGTTTCATATAATCAATTTTGAAACAGCATTTTGGAAGAAAACAATTGACTACTGATAAGCGTAGTATTAAAGAATGATTTAATTAATTAATTTACACCGTAAATGTTGGTGAATCAACACAAACAATATCTGATAACACATCTAGGGATCACATTCTTTCATTTAAAGGAAAAAATACTACAATCGGTTCAGTAGAAGCTCCAAACGAAGCCATGGCAGAATGCTTTATTTTTTTAAATATATAGATTATTATTAAAAGTACTCAAATTTTCGGAAAATTAAACATGGCCTTATATCAAAATCTATCTATAAGGAACAGATTTCATCAAGAAAAAATCTCTATCTTGAATATTTTAGTTGAAGGAAGACTCCGCAAAAATTTTGAATTTCGAAAATTTTGAATTGTCGAGAAATTATGTTTTTCAACGAAAATGAACAACGTTTTCTTAAACATTCTTCACAATATCCAATAACAAAATTTAATCAAAAACGATGGAGCCTTTTTTTGAAGATTTTGAAAATGTTCCAGGGGTTTCATGTAAAGTATCTCCCAAAATTAAAATATCGGTTTCAAATTCAATGAGGCGCTACATGAGCCAGACTGGGGAATATCAATTTTGGAGAATATCGCCTGAACGGTTTAGCTGCTATCGTTATTCACAGACGGACAGATTGTCGGGCAGATATCATTCGATTTTTCGGTATCAAGGACCCACAAAACATGAATTCTGGCTACACCACGTGATAGAGGATTTTTTTCTAAATTTAGCAACTGAGTTTATCCAATTTTTCGTTACCAGAAAGAAGTTACCAAGAATTTAGTATTTCTGGAGTGGAGTTTTTATTACTTATCATAATTTACATGCCAGTTTTGTGGGCTTCTCTTTGCGAAAATGTATTTTTTTTCTTCTTTCATTACGCAGTAAATTACTTTCTCAAATACGTTGTGTAGTCAGAATCGAAGTTTTGAATGTCCTTCACTCCGAAAAGTGGCTTTGAGGGTTGAAAACACTTTGTGGATTAAAGTTTTTAAGTCCACAAGCCACAAATTAGGGATACACAGCACGCTAAATTGCGGATGTATAATGCCCAATAGACGATTTGGACCCTGCAGCCCAGAGTTAGGTCGGTCCTTTTATCAACTTTTATGCTATCGAAAGAACTTTTGGGAGGCAAACATTTCACAATGACTAAGACCTCGAAAAAGCTGCCACTACTTTCTTCCACGAACTGGCGGCAGAGGTGTATGAGGCAGGAATACAAAAAACTCGTTGCCTGGTATGACAAGTGTTTGAAAAGACATGATGACTATGTGAAAGAGAATGCGTTGTTTGTACAATAAAATCATTGTCCAAGAAATTTAATTATTTGCCATTTAATTCGACTAAGGTTGGGCTATTCGGTTTGGTTTGTTTTTTTCGTGTTTCCGGGCGCGTCAACTGCTTCGGTCATTAGTCCCGTTAGTGTAGTGCATGTTTTTTCTCGGGAGATGGCGGTGATCTTCCCCCGCTGGATGGCGAGATCCGGCGCCGACCTACCGTCGGCTAGTGGGGTTTCCCCCTATCCAGGACTCTCCCACCAACGGGGCACCGCCCCAGCCGAGACAAGCTCTAAGCTCTCGACCGGTCTCCCGGAATATGTAGTAGTGTAGTGCATATTAGTGTAAGTGTGTGTGTGTGTAAGGGGAGAGGATAGGACAAGAGGAAGGACAGATCGCGCGCGGTCCGTGGCCCGTTTGGTAGGGTACTGCTCCGGCATTCGCCTGGTGTTGATCGGAGAAACCACGGAAAACTACCGATCAGAGCAGCCGGCCGCTAGAATTCTCCTCCAGACAGCAGCTGAATTCGACCTAGCTGAAAAGCTAGTGTCGAAAATCCTGCCGCCCTCAGGACTCGAACCTAGGACCTCGCGGTTAGAGGCGCTGCAGTGACATCAGTTGATGCACTGAGCTACCGCTACCGGTTTGGGCTATTCGGATGGTCTTATAGTACGGACTCAACAGTCAAGGCTTTCACAACAATCTCCGTAACTATTACAGCTGGTTTAAAATCTGCAAACAAAAAGATCCAATGAACTAGTTAATTCAATGCCAAGTATAGATACAACAAAGGACAGACCTGGAAACAAAAGTGTGCGTGTCAATTTGGTTCTCGACAGTGAAATTCATGGCTATGTAAAAAACGTCTGTAACTTGAGAACGCCATGCCGGAGATAATCGTAGTGTAGTCTAGAAGCAGAAAACAGCCAAATTTAATGAACGTTAGATTAATTACTAGAGCCTGTGATTATTAGATATGACGTAATTGCAAGAGTGACTGGCATTAGGAAGGAAAAACAAGAAAAAGAAAAAATACACCAAACACTGAAGAAAACCCGTAACAAAACTGAACGTGACCAATTTAAAAATAATTTATTCGTGTATCATATAGGCTTCATTACTTCATTCCGGCATCCGTTTTATGGATATTTTTGCTCAGCTGGTAGCTGATCAAGGGCTAATTTCACAAACTCCGTTGAAGTTTCTTGCTGATGGTATTTAAATAGTCATGTTTAACAATTAAAAGTGTAGGAAAATAAGATTTGCAAATATAAAAATTGTACAAATGTTTAAAACGAAAATAGTAATTTCATATTTTCTGAACAATAGGTATCTAAGATTATAGACAATTAGCTCTCTGAGTTGATTGTCAACGATCTTAAGAAATCTAGAATTGAGAAAATTTCACAACAATCATTAAAATATATATGTACAGTAATTTCGTATTTTAACATCTTACAAGTGAAACGTGTTTTATGTAGATAACTGTTCTCGTTGCATAGTTATATAATCGAACATTGTAACATTTTATTTGCGAGACAATATTCTCTTCAAGAAGTAACTAAAAGTCCAAATTATCTACCTCTCCGAAAAAGTAGTAACTGCAACGCCGTCATCATATTCATGAAAATGACCGTTTCTCACAGGAGGTCTTTCAGATTGACCCAAGATCAGATTTTCCTCTGGTTTGTCAACAATAAGGCAATAGTTTTTCAACATAATGCAGTGGAACGTCCCTGAACCTGTTTTCGATTTAAAACGAGACCACTACTAAGCGGAAACTACTACGAAGCGGAAAGTGAAACAGATAAAGGCGATTTTTTTAAAAAAATGTTTGCGTCTGTATGGACGCAACGCGTCTCCAAGCCCCTAAACGAGCGTTGAACACTTGCACTACGGAGTAATCCTCCGTTAACATTTTATGATTTGTCAAGTAACCCATAACCCAGCGGCCAGAACTGGGAAGGACGGAGGATGGGGATAGGATATATGACGCTTCAGAAGGGTTGGACTAGCCCCAGTGAAGCTGGCAGACTCGTTTTGTTGGAAGAAATTTCACATGAGCTTGTCCGCGAATCGACGGGAATCGAACCCGATCTCCTTGGAAAAAGGCGTTCTAGAAATTAGTTCTTCTTAATCGGTCGTTCCCGCGCGTCTAACCGCGCGTGAGTTTAAATTCTAGTAATCGCCTTTAAATCTCACAATGGAGCTCGCGTCTTCAATGTGGTTCATTCGGAGTGAACTGACGTTAAACACATCAAAGGTGGTAATAGCAGCCCTTTCCCTAGTTTGGGCTCAGGTGACAGTTCAGTTGCTGTGGCTCGAAGGCGCCGGCGGCAGAGCCTCGACGCTCCACCCATTCGCTGCTGCAACTGTCAGTTCTGCCTGCCTAAGACCAGCGTTGTCCCCGCAATCGTCTCTCGACCTCCGGAACGCGGAGCGACGCGGCGCGGCGCGGCGCGGCGCGGCGCGGCGCGGCACGCCTGGGCTTTCCCGCACACGCGCCCCGCGCCCGGCGCCCCGCGCCACGCCCCACCCGAGAGGAGATCGCTCCGTGGGCGAGGCGCAGGAGGCTCGCCCCAGCGCCAGCGTCACCACGCCGCGGCGCGCCGCATTGCTCCATCCTTTGCACCAGACCTGCACAACACCTGCTTCCGCGGGCAATCTCACTTAAGAGCCGGACGTCTGCCCGCGAGAGCGGCGAAAGTGAAAGTAGTGGGGGGTAGGCAGCTTTGCTGGGAACAGACCAGTCTGCCATTGTACAAAGGGGACGACGTGGTGCGTAGATTGAATGTCTGGGCGTGTAATGCAATGATCCATGCTGTGAAATTATATGGCCACTGATTTAAATGGGTAATGTTCCGTATTTCTAGGTGCAATGGCTGGCAATCACTACAGTGCTGGCCAGTTAAGGCTAAATGCACCGAAAAATACTTATAGGAAAAATCAATAGATCACACGGAATTTACTAGATCGATAACGTCTGAACAAATTGTCCGATTTTCAATCTGTAAACGGCTTTGGACTCCTTTTTAAAATAGAATTCACGATACGATGCCGTGTTTTCAAAAAATATTTCCAAAAAAATTTAAAATTATTTCTCATAGTTCCGAGAAGAAATTAAAAAATGTGGGCTTATAGCGCGATGACGACGTGCTTCCTGAATCCAACGCCGTGTCAATCATGCAAATCGGATGAATAGGAGCGGCGTAAAGTGAAATTTCGGAAAAAATACCTGATCCCCCCACTTGCGTCACCCGAACCTCGACGCGGCCGAACGGCCAAACCCTTCGCCTGACATGTCGCAGGCTTCATCAGGGCATTGACTGTCAATGCCCTGCTGAAGCCTGCGACATGTCAGGCGAAACGTCGGCCTCTCAGCCCACTACGCGGCGTCACCCGGACAGCGAAGAAGTCATCGACTCAAGCCGCGGAAGCCTACGCGTACATATAGATATATTGTTGACAAACCTTTAGAAGAAAACGTACATCAAGTATTTTGCCAGCCTCCATACCACTGTTTTTTCAGTGCCATAGAACAAGTATGGTCTGAGACAAAATGTTATAATTTGAAAGTCAGGCAGTGACATTAAAATAATTAAACAGGTTTGGGAGGAAGTATTATATCAGTTGTATCTAACATTTTTAAGAGAATATTTAACTTATGAATGCAGGTATTTTATAACAATTATTTTTTGTATTTCGTTACTTTTCTTTAGGTATCCCCTATTGCTTATTATTATATTTATTATTTTCAGTATTTATCTCAGTAATTTTAATTGTAATATGGAATCCAATATCATCTAATTTTCCTTTTTGACACCATACCACCTTTTTGACCTCGTAGGTGACTCCATAAAAGTGAAACAATTATGTGTAGCACACAAAAAGAATAATAAAAGAATATTGGAGGAAAGAAATCCAAGATGTTTCAGAAGTTGATGAAATCGTAATAAATTTGGAGAATATTTCTGGAGAAGAGGATGACAATGACAGTAAGGGATAGAAGTTGCGATATTCATTACAACAATGTTTCTTATATTTCAAAATTTTTTATCATGACAGTAATTCATCATTTATTAACAAAATCATGGAATTAACTATTTTATTACTTTATTAATTTACAGAAGAATGCACTATGTATTGTATCTGAACTGTCATGCTCCATCTATTTGGAAAAACATATAATGTGATGCATAGCCTGGTATGGTTTCATGTTTCATTCATTAACCTTATAGTTAAAGGCTTATGTATTGCAAGAAGTAGATGCACAATTGATGAAATAATAACTTTTTGTTTCCCAGCATTTGAAATGTGTCTGGACTAGCACCTCTTAATCTTATTGGAGCCAGTTTCGTTGACACAATTTTACATGACAATGTTTTTCTTTAATCATCAATAGAAATTATTGATTTTGTAATATCCTAAACACAGTTTATCTCCAGACATTT
The DNA here is from genome assembly GCA_011170035.1 of Teleogryllus occipitalis. NCBI lineage: Eukaryota > Metazoa > Arthropoda > Insecta > Orthoptera > Gryllidae > Teleogryllus > Teleogryllus occipitalis. The sequence goes on along the minus strand of BLKR01000397.1, from coordinate 198,860 downwards.
GTTTTAACCCTTCAGAAGAATAATTTCCCATACAGAGAGAATCATACTATATATTCACTTTACCCAATTTACTCCATCTTCACCATTATCATTATTATTCCAAATCATTCTTAGTTTTCATACAAAAACTTGTCTCATATATATATATATATATATATATATATATATATATATATATATATATATATATATAAATGGTCTTTTTAATTTTGTCTCAGTTTATTGTGGCCCGTTGTGACATTATTTGAAGGGAAGCATTTGTGACATTATTTCTAAAACTGGGTATGGGCAAGTGGCAAGTGGCACTATGTTGCTCTCTTTAAATCACACATGCATTTTGAATTTCTTTAACACATTACACTAATTTTAATTCTGAAAATAACTATTGTCTTACCTTGAATTTTTTGACAATTCCTATAAGCACAAGAGCGTGTGCTGGTGTAATATGTATATTAATCTTGTACTGTTTGGCTGCCTATTGGGAATTATTTGGCATGCATTTGTTATGGAAACTGGTGTATGTAGTAATTTTCATTTTAATTATTTAACAAGTGAAAGAGAGTGCTATCTGATGTAATTACTGCATGTTTAGGTAGTAGTTTATACTATTGTAGTTACAATACATAGTAGAAAATTCAATATTATTGTGCAAATATATATGTGTCATTTATATTCATTGTGATATTCTTGTTTCAATAAATAGCTTACCAAATCAAAAAGTTCTATTTATTTCCATAAATATTCCAATCTTATGTATCACACCCACATTGAAATGGAGAAGAAATATGTATAAAGAGAAAGACTGTCTCTAGTAACAACAAACAAGTTACTGAAAACGTGCTTACATTACTGATGATTTTATATTTTTTTACAAAAAATTCCTTTTCACGGGTAATGAATAATTAAACAGTTAAATAAAATGGATGCATTTGCATTAATTTTGACATCACTGGACTGTTAAAAACAATTCATTAGGTCACTTAATTAAATTTTTACATATGGTCATTTTTAAGTTAAATAATTGTGGAATTTATTTATGTTCAATATAAATCATTAAGAGTTGAAACCATTCAGAAATTGATAATTATTAAAGAAGGAAGGTTCACCTGAGAGGGTTTTTGTCATTAGAGATGTTTATTTAATTAAAATATTTATTTACCATTAGTAATTGATAATACTACCATCTCAAAAGAATTATTAACACAGAACTTTGGCCACATAACTTTTAAGGTTATTTTTTTCATTTGCACTTAACGTATTATTTCATTACTATTTAACGTATTTATTTATAATGGTAACTTAATTAACTTGTTCACACAGTTAATATTCGTTTATAGATGAACATCTTTTTTTAATTCTAACGAAAAACGAGACTAACATTATTGTACAGTGAACAGTCTCTCAACCGCGCGAAGAGTGTGGACAAGACAAAAGCGAGAGAGTTGATCGGAGTAATAGTTTCATAAGTTGGCTATTCCGACAGGAAATTGTTTATGCTGCCGTATTGCGAATCTAGTGCGGCCTAATACGCGGCCTGCACTATATTCTGTACACTTTTCTACTGTACACTGCTGTGTATTGACAATTTTCCGTTTTTGATTTTTTAAAGTTAATGCTCATTGTGATTCTTAAAGAATATTTTGAAGCAGTGGCCTTTCTTAAAAATTTAATCTCTCGACCATACTAATCCTTTTACCTTTGTCCTCTAATATCCACTTCAGAACATTCCATCTTTCCCACATTCTCCCTTCCTCAAAAACCCGACATCTCTGTAATGTGTGGCCAGTCTTCCTCTTCCATCTCACAGATCCTCCATATCTATCTCACTTATCAACATCTTTTTATACAAAAAACAGGAAATTGTGTGTCATGATTAAATTCAATTATATTCGATTAGTTTGGTCACAGATTTTCTAACAGTAGTTTAGAAAAATATTTTTGAAATATTTCACATAATTTTCAGCTTAAAAGTTTTTTATTCTTCATTCAAACTCAAAGTTTATTGAATTGAATTGGCCTTATTTTACGTGGCGAGACTCAGGCCATGAGGCCTGCTCTTCCGTCTGACCACGCAAATTCCGCTACGCTCCTTTCACCAACCATGGGAGAAAGAAGCTATTACTTGGGCGACGAAACAGGCGATTTGAATTTAGCTCAGAGGCGTCATTTAGGCTTGAAGATCTTTTACATGCAGTAAATCTACTAACATGGGACAGCCGGCTTTACTTCCCCTCCGAAGGAAGGCGTACGAAGGATTTTTTCGCCCTTAAAAATCCACGGCTTCGATCGGGTTCGAACCCGCAAACTTGGGTATAACAGTCCGATACGCTAACCGTTACACCATCGCCGCCGTTTACTCAAAGTTCGTTCTGTGACGTTTCGAGGACATGGATTTTTTCCCATCTTCTGACTGCAATGAATATAATGAATATAAGAGAAAATTGAAGTTTTTAAAGAATGTAAAAACAAATTACTGACGTTAAAATATAAACAATATAAATATAATGAAAAGCTTGCACTCGATATAAAAAATCACATATGACGACTCACCATTTAGAAAAACAAAAACCAGAACCAACCTAGAATTATAATCACGTTCCGACTCCAACACGTCAATGCCTGTAAAATTCATGGAACGACCACTGTCCAGCCGGTGTCGTAATTGAATTTTGACGATTAGAAATTTTATGAATGTTCCAGGAAGTTAAAAACCCGTGTATTTGAGCGTATGTGTAACATTATGGTAGGAAGACAATAGGGTCTAAATCGGACCCTGCGGGATCCCATGTACAATTTGGCAATCAATCGAAAAGGTACGTGAACAACATCTCTAGATTCCAGTACGATATTCCTAGTTTCTGAAATCAAAATATAAGTTACGAACATACTCTAGAGCAACACCGCGAATTCCATGAGAAGTTCATTTTAAAAGGAAAATTTTCCTATCAATAACGTGAAAAGCTTTTGAAAGATGTAAAAATATTTCAATATGTGCTTCATTTTGATCCTTTGATGAAGTGACATCTTAAAGAAAAGAAAACATCATTTCTGTAGATTTCGATTTTCTAAATTCGTGTTGGCAATTATTAATTTTTTTCGATTTTTCAATATATAACAATATTTAAGATTAAAATGACCAATCTGTAGTCTAGTGATAATGACTTGCTCTCTTCTTTTAAGGCGATTTTCGGCAGGGCTGGTTCCAGTACGGAGTTCCCAACCAGATGTAGTTTTGATGATTTTAATTTCTATTGTGAGTCCCAATATTTCAAGCAGGATGTCTTTTGTTGTGCCACGAATTTGAGAATCAAAACTTAGAAATGATGTTGTCATTTTTCCATATTTATCAGCTTTCTCTTTGCCAGCGATTGCCCTAGGGGATGAGATCCAAATAAATTCGATTTTTATCCCTTTTTCACCTTGAATAGATACAAGTTTTTGGATTTTTTGTATGATGGGATTATCAGTATGTCTATTTTCTATGGCTTTAAGGGTTGACATTGGGTCAGAAAATATTGCAATGGGTAAGTAATTTGTTTGTTTGAGGCTGAATTCGATGGCTTTAAGGACTGCACATGCTTCGCATGAACAGATGGAAAAATAATCTGGGAGGCGTTGTGATTCGACTATATTGGTAGACTGAACGTTAAATGCACAAACAGCTTTTCCATCACATTTAGAACCATCTGTATATATTTGGTATTCGTTGGCATAATCTTGTTGTAACCTTGTTAATCAATTTTGGAAATTAGCTTTGGGGCCATAAGTAAGGTGAAGGACTTTTCCTAAGATTAAATTCATTACAACATTATGATCTCGCCAGGGCGGGATGGGAGGCATACATCTATGTAAGGTGGCTAGTTCGACAATATTAAGTTCCTTCAGGTATTTAGGAATCCTCTCTCTTAGTGGTAGTGGTGATTGAGGGTGGGCTTCATAGACAGATGTTTTGTGATTGAAAATATTTGTGTATGCAGGATTTGGAGGGACACGAAGTTAAGGAAGCATAATTTAAACATTATACGTCGTAGGTATTTGCCCTGTTTCCACTAATAGGCTATTAGATGGGCTGGTTCTAAAAGTGCCAAGGCTTAAGCGACATACGGTTGTGTTTATCGGATTTAGCATTTTCAGTATTCTCTTGGATGCTGAGTTATCTATTACTGCACCGTAATTCAACTTGAATGAATGCTTGGTATATTTTCACTAGAAATTCACATTGTGCTCCCCATTTGATGAACGACAGCATTTTTATTACATTTAATCTCTTTTTACATTCCAAGTTGAGAGCAGCTACCTGTTGTTTCCACGAGTGAGTAGAATCAAAAAGCATACCAAGAATTTTACAGACATTTGTTCTTTTGAGTAGAAAGGTTCCAAGTCTAAGTTGAAATTCTTAATTCCAATCCTTGCGCCTTCTTTAAAACACTATAAATTCCGATTTTATTTTCGAAATTGTGAATCAACTATTGATTTTATTTAACGTTTCTTGGATGATATTCTCAGTTGTCTGAAGGTTTATTCCACTGCAGAGTAGGGTGATATCTTCGGCAAAAAGGTATATTTTTACAGGTTGTTGGACTACAAGATTCACTTCATTGTTGGCAATTAGAAGAGTAATACGCCAAGAACTGATCCCTGTGGGAGACCATTTGTCAACCGTGTGGGTTGCGATTTGTCTTGTATTCTGACTCTAATATATCTATGTTGTAGAAAGTTTATGATGAATTCTAATATGTTCCCTTTCATTTGCATGTTTGAGAGAATGTTGATCAGTCTGTCTCTATATACCATTTCGTATACCTTTTCAATATTCAGTGAGACAGCAATCACATGTTGCTTCATAACCAGAGCATCACAAATTTCGGTATCAATATTGACTAGGTGATCATTAGTGAATCTAAATGCTCTGAAGGCACTTTGTTGCGGTGATATCTGTTTGTTGCTTTCTAATATCCATCTCAGCCGATTGCAGACCATTTTTCTAGTAATTTGCACATATTACAGGTTGAGCGAAAGTTAGTAGGATTGGTGTGATCTTTGGTTTGAGGATTGGCACAACAATTGCTTCTCCCCATTGATTGTGGAAGGATTGAGTGGTCCAAATAAAATTATACAATTGGAGTAGGTATTCATGACCAACTTTAGACAACTGTTTTAGGAAACTATTCGGTATTCTATCAGGGCCTGGTGCTGAATTATTACTTTCGTCTAATACAAATGTGAGTTCGCTCATTAGACTCTCTTGGTTATGTTGTTCTTCATTATCTCTTAGAATCAGTCTGATGTGATCTTGATTTGAGTTGATATTTGGAGCTATTTCAGATACGAATTTTGAGACATGTTTTTATTACTTGAGTTGTCAGCAAAGTTGTCAACAAGAATATTACTAATAGCTTGAGAATCAGAGTGTTGTTTTCCATTTTTATCCATGAAGGTATTGGGTGTACTAGGCCAACTTTTTCCACTGACTGAATTAACATTCTTCCAAAGTTCAGTTGTTGAAGTTTGAAGGGTGATAGTGGATGTGTATTTTTGCCAGGATTGTATCATAGTAGATTTGAGGGTAAGTCTTGCTAAGGCTCTTGCTTTCCAATCTGCAATTCCATTTTCTAATGTGTTGGTAGTTGGTTTCCCGAAGGCACAAAATCTCTGGTTTAGTATCTTTTATTAACAATTTCAAGTAGAGTAATCTTGCATAAAAACCATTACAGTTCCATTGTTTAATTTTCATTGAGAGGGTTTATTCAGACATTTGTGTGTCAGTTTCATCTTCCTGTGGTTGTGAACTTTTTAATTTATTTTTGTGAATCTATTTTTATAGATTTTTCAGTAAGTAAAGGGTAAGGAACTGTCATCATTTTAATAATAGATTGAATATCATTTGTAAAATCTCTTGCTATTAAGGTTGGATTGTTAGATCCAGATGCCACATCGAAGAAATTTTCAATTGGTTGTAGGTTAGGGGCAAATCACCACTGTTGGTCTCAATTTTTTCCTTTAATGAGCAAATAAGATCTTCAAGTGATTTAGTGGTAGGTTTTAGTGGTAGGTAGGTTTCTTATTTTCTTGTTCAATCTGTGATGAGTCTGATGAAAGAGTTCTTTTAGGTATAATAGAGACCATATTACCATTCCTTTCCATGAATTTATGCTGGTTTTGTGTATCTACTTCAGTAGTTTTTTTATTAATTGAGGCTCTTTACAGGAACTGTCTCTAGTGTGGTTAGATTCTGTGGGAACAGTGGTTTGGTTGGTAGTCTTATTATGATTGGCGGAGAAAGGTGAGGGACATTGTCCAGCTAAGTGCCCTGTGTTGGGGAGGCTTCTTTTAAGAAGGGGAGAAAAGTTCATAGGGTAACTGGTTGAGGGGGCAGTGGGTGTTGCAGTTATAGTAGGCTGTACTTCCATATTATTACAAGGGATAGTTGGTATATTTGTACTGTGAGTAGCATTATCAAGTATTCCTTGGTTGTTTTTATTTCTTCGCCTTACTACGTACATACTGAACTCAAAGCATTGTAATCGTGGAGCGAAAAACAGATTTTTTCGAAAGAAAAATTCTTATTGTCGGGATTTAATAACGAAAACTTGAATAACTCTTTTTCCTATAAGTAGTAAATCCCTTCCCTTAACACATTGTGTATCCATGTGTGTGGGTCCATGATACCGAAAAATTAATTGACGGCAAAATGTCTGTCCGTCATTCGAACTGTCTACGTGTCTGTCCGTCCGTCCTTTCAGTACTTTCCGTAACTCCTTATGAGAAAAAATCATACAAACTGTTCCATTTCTTTTTTTTTAGTAACTTATTTGTCATTGATCGGTATTTTGTTGTCTTTCTAGTTTATTTTAAGAACTAAAATACAATTATAGTTACTTAATAAAACATTCTCACAACAGAACACTAATTCACACTCAACAAACAAAAAAATACAACTTTACTTAAACATAACATTTGAAACCTGAGATGACTCCGAGATGGGTCCTCTAATACATTAGACGTTTTGAAAATGTTGATACTTTATAGTTTAAGGACGCTTTATTAGACGGTTGAAGTTCAGATTACACATTCTGGATGACAAAATAAATTTTTCCAATGGCGGTATTTTACTGGGGAAGGAGGATGAACAGTTTGACCTAAATTATAAAACGCAGTAGCTAAACAAGACCGAAGAGAGAAAAGATAGAATCTAATTGTTTTATTGATACACAATTTTAAGGAATCTACTGATTTTTTAAAAATTTGTTCGTTTTTGTCGTGAAGATTTTAATATTTTCTAATTTCTTGGTGTTCTAAGGAATTCCATTTTGGGAATAAGTGTACTCATGCGCGATCTTCAGCTACCTCTCATTTACCATTGAATCTACCATTTACCTCTGAATTTACTATTAACGATAATAGCCGCACAACTTTGTGGAACAATCCATAGAAAACATTTTGTCCATCAATCAAATTTGCAACCATAAAGTGTGTCGAAAAATGAAAAAGAACCCAAAGACCAATCCAATGTCAACATTGCCTCGATTTTGGACTTACGAAAAATATGTGTAATCACTCTATAAGCTGTGCCTTATGTCACGGAAACCATTATTCTGTATCCTTCATCATTAAAAAATCAAAATCCCATCTGCAAAACTGAAAAAGCAGTCACACAGCAGACAATAGAGGCCCAAACTGCCAATAAGGTACTTCAAGGACTTTTTCGAAAAAAAAAAGAAAAAACCGCTCCTCCTCCCCCCACGTGTCAATAATCCTATCGATTTACTCTGCTTAATGGAAACCCTTTTAAAGAAAAGAACAAGACATTCATCCTAGGACATTCATAGAAAAGATAGACAACCAAAGGTGGAGGCGCACACATAGCTATAAATTCCAATTTAATTCATTATCCCATAAACACATCTACAACCATTAACCTCGAAAGAGTTGTAATACACGTAAAATCTGTTAACAAATATTGGTTAATAATTTCAACCTACAAATCCCCATGTCAAAAAATATGTACAAGTAACCTGACAAATGTATTTAAACTAAATAAAAATACAATTATATTAGGTGATTTAAACATTAAAAATACAATATGGGGGTGCTCCTCTACCGTCATGGCAGAACGATGTAGCAAATGTTAACAAGAAACTCACTCAAAGTAATACCTCCTCCAACCCCGACATATTACTCATATAATTGTCTAATAAACCCGGAGATACTTGACATACACTGTCAGAAATTTCTGCATTCCTTTTAATATAAAAGTACAAGTAATTATCATGTACGTACGTTAAATTTAATGTACACGTACAGTAAATTTAATGCACGTGTACAATTAAATGTAATGTACGCATGTACATTAAATTTAATTTACGTTCATGATAATTGCTTGCATGTACTTATATATTAAAAGTAATGCAAAAATTTCTGACAGTGTGCTTTCTACTTTTCCTTCTAGTGCAAATTCTTCTACTCCTAAAACGACGTGGCAACCAGTAGAAATGAATGATGTTACATATTTACAAATTTTGTATCTTTCCTATGGAATAATGAAATGATCAATTTTAATTTAGAGGACAAATGGAATCAAGTTAACTTGTAGTTAATTAGTACAGCAGTAATCCTGAAAATATTATCGAATTAATTTTATCAAGAATTTATTTAAGGAATATGGAAGAATGAATAAATGTTTTACTTTTATTAATAAACAAAAAAAATATTTTATTAAAAAATACAAAACTATCAGCACTTGAGAAATGAAAAATTCACAACTTATACTCTTCATTGTATTTTTTCCATATTTTTGCCAATTTAAGAACTGCAGAATCCATTTTTTTCTACCTTTTTATGGCCTTTTGTCTCCTTCTGTTGGATTTATTTTCACAATTTCCCTGAAAGTAATAATTGTATTGTTAATAAATAATATTTATTCAGCATTACCTTTTTACACTGTCAAACAAATAATAATAAAAAGAACTGACATAGGCAATGGATTTGCTTGTACATAGGCACAAGAAGGAGGAAGATACAGGCACAATAAAAGAACATGTGATGTCCCTCCTGTGCGGATGCTAGTTCCAAGCGTAATTCCCACAGGAGATCTTTCACGTTAATGATCTGAGAGGTCGGGAAGAGAAGTGGAGGGAGCAATGAGTACGAATATGCTCATTGTAATTGAATTTATTGCTCAGTACTAGCCGTCACTGTTCTACTTACTAAAAAGGAGAGAATGAAGGAGAGAGCGAGAGAGAAGGAAAGAAGGAAGGCGCTCGTGATGGCATCAGCTGCTTACCATGGCACCAATCTCGGCTTGCAGAAGTGTAGCGGCTCCTTCCTCGTTCATGGCGATGTTCGTAACTGGCGGCGAGAGGGTCTCGTGGTGGCACTAACGTCGGTGGCTCAGGACTGAGATCCGAGATCTCAGCTCTTGTTGCTTCGTGCGTCCCGTATATATATGATTCGGGTGGTTTTGAAAGTGCTCTTGGGAAAGTCATATCTAGAATTGTCAACATGTTTTCCGCAGAACACTCTTCTTCCCAACGCGGCGTTTTTTCCCGCTTTGTTGCTTCGGTTTTGGGCCATGTGGCAAGAATTTATAATTTATATTAAAGTTTGAATTTCAGTTTTTGATATGGCTCATCACAAACAAAATGAGAAAGAAAATTGATTTAATGTAAAGTAAAACAATTAGTAATATTATTACTGGATGGTAATATAACTATATAATGTTACCTATCTTTCTGTTTTGGTCCATCTAAAAATAACTAAATCAGAAAAACTATTTTGTTCGTAAGGATACAATCCATTCTCTACTTAACAATATCCATTTTGACAATGTTTTCTTTAATGCAATTTTTCTGTTACTTAAAACTGAGACGAAATGCCAGTTTATTAAAAATTCTCAAGGTTGTTATCGAACTACTTTTTTCTCAAATGTTCTATCGATCGTGATAATTTATTTAATGAAACATAATTTTTAATTTAATGCGCAATAGTTATACAACTTCAACATACCTTCGTATGAATTCGGGGGTTGATTGTAATTTTGCAGAATACGTATATCTAAAAACGCAAATGATATTATCACACCTTCAGTAATGTCTTTACAAAATACTGAAACTTTTTGTTCCAGAATCACAGTTATTTACTTTGAACTTACTATGTAACACTGATTTCCTGAACTTCAGATTTTGTCTTAATTTGTTTGGTCCGTTGTTATATTTAAACAGGCACTTGCAATCTGCAACACATACACATCAATAGGTAGAGATTAACCAATTTCACATTTCATGAAAATAATATTATGTAATATTAATGATGAAAATAATATTAAATAAATAATACTAATTAAAAATCATACTTTACCTTCACAAATCCAATACTCCTGAATTGATTCAGCTTCTCTCGATATCCTCGCCTACCGCTCAAGGAAACTGCTGTGATGAGAACAGGAAGAGAGGAGTAACATTTATACGTTTCACACGTTTTCAAATCAGAAAGTTATGACGATTTGTTTTGATTTTACACACGTTTTAGAAAAGACTACTATTGCTCTACCACGTAAGAACACGACTGCAACGCTTTAGAATACGAATGAATGCGAAACACTTTGAGTACCTGAAATAGGCAGGCTGGGAAACCCGTCACCATTTGTCTTGCCTGCAAGGGACAGGAAGGATTCGGAATTTCGTAAGCTGCAGCTTAAGCTGCATGCGCTGAAAATAAACCCAGACAAGAGCCGACAGCTGGTAAACGTTGCAAACACGTAGCACGACTGCGAATATTGTATGTTCAAATACAATATTAAACTAAATGGTTTTGTAGAAAAATGATAAATTATTGTACATAGAAAAATATTAAGTTCAAACAAAGATTATGTTTTAAATTTATTATTCGTTAGTTTAAGTAGTGGAAGAAAATATTTTTAAGTTTTTAAACAGTATCTAAGTTCCATGTGTTCCGTAATTATATATCAAATCTGGATGAATTTTAATTAAATCATTAAATTTAATGACGAATTATATTAATCTCTCTTTAATGTAAACGTAGTTTCATGTACTGATGAACATTAAATCTACATTGATTTTAATTTAAGCATTAAATTTAATGTACAAGTACTACGTTAATATACCCTTAATGTACCAGGTACATTGATTTTTATGTACCGTCGTATATTAAATCTACATTGTAATTTCTGACAGTGTAGTTATAACAAACTTAATGTGAATTTTTACGTCTCCATCGTATTTGAACTCCAGTCAAATCACTTGTCAGTTTTAATTACAACACATCAACTACCTCCCCTGCACTCACTACCTCCAAAAGCAAATACACTGAAAATTAATTGGAATAAATTCAAAATCATCATACCCCACCACATCCCGCAAATAAAAATACTACCAAATGCACTAGAGATAGGTCAAGCAATAACACATTTAAATTATATAATTCAAATTTCACTAAAAAATGAAATAATAGGTAAACCCTGAAACAAAAATTATAATAAAAAACTACTGAGTGAAATAATAAAATGAATAAACATTAAAAATAAAAGAAGAAAACTTTGGGCCCGCCTAAGAACGTCGGGACTGAAAGCTGAACTAAATATAATATCTAATATATTCGTTCGTTACTATTATATAATTTGATCATTTCTTAAGCACTAACAACATTCTTTATGGCTTTGAAACAAAAAGTACTAAGACAAAAAGCCACCATTCCGCCATTTGACACAAACGCAGGGAAAGGAAAGCAGAACTGGTCAAATTTTTCGCCGCGTCTTTCACAACCAATTCACCAAAACTGCACCCTTCACACACAACAATTAACCCTCTGCATACCAAGCTTAAACTGTGAGCTCTCTTTAACTCGAGTTCTCCTTTTGCTTGTGATGGTAGGAGTAGAGCTGAGGGTGAGTTACTTTATTGTTAGCAATACAGAAAAATCAAATCTGCAGTTCGTTTACCGTTGCAAATAGTTTTTCTATAACTCAGGAACGAAAATGTCTAGCTTTCCAAATGTTACTAATCTCGCGGTTTTTTAATTTTATTACTATTATTATTATTGTTGTTGTTTTAACTTTCATTCATATTTCAACTATCGTTAAAATGTTGGGATGGGATTCTGATACTCAAGAAAACGTGCGCACATAATCTTCTCCCCCAAACGTCATACACAGTTTTTACTATTTTTTTACCAAATAAATCAAATAAACCAAATAACGGCGAATACCAACGGGGTACACGTGTACTCCACAGGAATATTATGCAAGATTGCTTGGGAATAGGAAATATCTAACAAACATGAACATTGTGATTATTTTTGACCAGTTAATATGTATTTAAAGACAAATTTATCAGAATTAAGAAGCTTTAATATGTTTCTCATTTAGTACACCAAGCCATTTCATCAAAATACTCCTTTTAAGATCATTCCTGTTTTAGGCAACTGATGCATCTTTTATTGTTTTAGTGTCCTGCTCTTTTGTCCCTGTTCCTCGCGCATGCCGTGTATCGTCCAACGTACGCTGAAGAAGAACGTTGAGAAAGCGCAGAGCCCACAGCTTCCTCTCCTAGCAAGCATTTCATTGCAATTATTGTTTCCAGTCATTCCTTTGTTTCTTGTCTCTCTTCAACAAGGTTTGGTAAGTTCTTGCTCCAGGTCCAATATAAATTATCTTCTTTTACATTTAATCTGTTCTACTTTTTCTCGACATTGTCGTTCGGAATACAAAACACACAAACTAGGAACATTCAGTGGCTAGTACAGATGGTGACTGAAGCGATAATTCTAATAAGTTACTGGAAGTTTCAATAATGCCATTAAAGCCTAATACCATCAAAAGATTTAATAATCCAAGAAGTATAATGCTCTAAATAATTCATTCATAAGGGATAAAATGTGGTGACGCCGAATAGCAATCAGGTACAAACGCACCCCAGATCTTGTTTTGTAGTTATTACTCGTAAAAAAACTTAAAAGTATTATATTCTTAATTATGGCATTTTCAATTGAAGAATTTTGGGTAATATAACGAAATTTCAATACCACAAAATAAGCGAAACATACATTACAAGAAAAAAGCGAGATTGGGGTATTCGTGTACCCCGCTTGGTATGCGAAGGGTTAATCAAACGACATAACGAATGGCCCCCACCCTACGATTAATTATACACCCACAAATTAATCAAAGCATTATTTATAAAAAAAAGCCCCCGGCTACGATAACATAAATAACAAAATCTTAAAAATTTCGCTGATTCAGTCATTGCATTAATTGCAAATATACTCGTGTTTACGAACAGGATATTTTCCACGAACATGGAAACAAGCAATTATTTTCCCAGTTCTCAAGCCAAATAAAAAAAACAAGCCTAGTAGAAAATTATAAATCAATAAGTTTACTTCTCACGCTTTCTAAAATTCTAGAAAATATAATCTTAAATCGTTTAAAAACGCATATTTACGCCACCAACGTGATTCCCGTAGAACAATTCGGATTTACAGAACACATCGCCACACACCGCCCTCCGACGAATGTGAATGTCAGAACATATCTATACCGCCTTTTGAGAGAAAACATCATATTTTAGCCGTCCTTCTATATGTTGCCCAAGCATTCAACCAGATGTGGCACATGGCATTAACCCACACACTCAAAGAAAAATCCACACCTTTACATCTTAATCAATTTCAATCCAAACAAAACTGCTGTAAAAAGATTCACCCTGAGACCATATAACCCTTCCACTCCATTTATACTGAATCAGGAAGTAATTAACTGGCACCCGCATAACAAACCCATCAAATATCTAATATTATTAATGGAAACACAATTAAACTGGAAACAACATATAAATAATAAAATATTACAAGCTAAAGCAAAGATCCACCAACTATGTCCAATAATAAACAGGTCAGTCAAACTTCCATGTAACGCAGCCCTAACTGTATTTAAAACAATAATGAGACCACTCTTATTATATGATTGTCCAGTTTTGATATATGCCGCAAGACTGAACACAAAAAAACTACAAGTCGTTTAAAACCAGTTTTTCGTACAATTACAAATGGAGCATGGTTTATTTCCAACCAACAGCTGCACAATGAATTCCAACTCGAAACTATAGAAAACCGCATCAAGTATTTCTCCAAACAGTTTAACCATAGCTTACCTCAAATCACCAGAATACGTCCCCTCCGGTAAGGTGGAAATCTCATTCATGATACCGCTATTAAAAATAGCTTTCCCTTTTATACCTTCCTTACATATTTTTCCGACATAAAACTTCCCTAAGATTTCCCAATAAAGGATTCCTCTCCCCCCAAAAATGTGATTTTTAGAATGAAGTTTTGGCATTACGTTTATATTAAGCAAACAATACAAATATAGACTGTGAACTGAACTTTGTAAAACCTGAAAATATTTATAATTTAAAAAACTCTCATTTACTCAGTTCTTCTTCATTGGCAACCTACTGTTAAATCGTTAACGGATGCCAGTCGTTAAGATTCACTATTCGTTCCATTGTTTGGTTACGTTAAGTTGAAATAACAGTATATCATTAAAAAAATACGCCCTCGACGATACCCCCTTGCGGTTTGTTATTTTACTACTTGCATCATCCCGGATCCAGTAGCAAATTAGAAATCCACCAATCACGTTCCGACTGTACATCGCGTTTCTTGGCATTCCCTTCCTGTCACGATCCCCTGTCAATATAGCGTCATCCTTTCTGACATGACAATTGTTCTGCACAGGACTTGCTTTACCGGGCTGAACGCGTGCTTAGTTCATCGGCGGCAAAATATCGTTCGTCATAATGTAAATATATTGTATGTACGTAGGTGTGTTTGGACTCGGCTAAACTACCTTCCTCAGAACCGAGAGCCGTACCAAACCGATCCAAAAATACCATTGAGAGCCGTCTCGAGCATGACTGGCGAACATTGACGGCAGAGAATTTCACGTTTGTACATTCTTGGAGGGTTTGCATCTCAGGACACCTCCCAAATTCCTGTCGACGAACAGGCCAGGGAAGCACGCAGGAAGCTTCGACTGCGATACATCTACACTGCGTTGAAAGCTACTTTTAAGGCGCGATCCCAGCTAAGGTGCGAAGATATTTGAAGGGTGGAAATCCAGTCGCCATGGCACACTTGTGGCGTGTTTAAGAGTCGTAAAATGCCCGATCTCATCAGATCCCATGTTCGCTTAGCGGGAGAACGCCTGAATCTACTGATACATATTAATTAGACCTTTGTAGCGCTCCTTGATGGTTAATTCGGGAGTTTACTAGGTGCCAAGCTGACAACTTTCTGCAACTTTGCCCACGTCGAAGTGGACCAAAGGATAGGCGCAAGTAGGCGCACATTACAAACAAATGTTTAAAGTGGAGTCTCCTTTCTTTCTTTCTCTTGCATATTCCTCACTCTTGCCTTCTCCTTCATTCTCTCTCTCTCTCTCTCTCTCTCTCTCTCTCTCTCCCTCTTCCTTTCTTTCTCTTTATTTTCATCCTTTTCTCTCTTTCTCTTGCTCTTTCTCTTGCCTCTTCTCTTGTTGTTCTCCTTTCTTTTGTTATTTACCTACATCGGAACTTTGAACTCTTCTTTTCATTTTGCATTTGTGGTCGTTTATCTATTTTCTCAAAGGGGTATCTAGACATTTCACTTCCGCCCGCGCACGTGACTCACTATACACCTTGAAGAGGCAGCATAACCTGTTTTTTTTCTTCGCCCACTGAGGACCTCTACAGGTTTTGGTGAATTTGAACTATCCGAAGGTCCCTTATTTATGAATTTGATTGCTTTCTTTTCAATTTTTTCTAACTGTTCAACCTGACCTACTCTGTTGGGTCCTACCCAGCTGATGCATATTAAGTATCGGCCTAACTAACGATGTGTATCCTATTTTTCGACTATCCATTTTCCCATTTTTAAATATTCTCATTACAAAGTATAGTGACTTTCACTCTTTTCGGGCAATAGAAGTAACGTTTTCCCCTCATCTCAGGTTCTGGCGCAATATACTTAAGATAGGCTCAGATACTTAAACACCATACTTGTGGAATGGCTACGCCTCCCATGTGATATTCCAAGCAAACCTTCTTTGCTGATTTAGGAAAGCTTAGTGATTTACTTTTTACGTCATTTATCTTTATTTTTTATGGTATCCAATGAATTAATGCTATTTAGATAGTTGTAAAATATGCAAATATCTTTATCCGAATCTGTTCACCCATAAATTATGCAATCGTTCCAAAAAGAGCGCATTACTGACTTAATATATATATATATATATATGCCATATATGCCATATATTCCATATGGCATATATTCCCAAAAATGAATCCAAAGATGAATTCCAAAAATAACAGCGGCCCTAACACACTTCCCTGGGGGACTCCGGTCGCAAATAATTTTTTATCCTGATAGTTTATGTCCAACTCAAACTTGCTTCATCCGATTAATGAGGAATTCCCGTACCCATACTATTACGGGCTTGTCAACTCAGTAGATGCAATTTTCGAAAGTAGTATATCGTGCAAAACAATTTCGAATCTTTTTCAAAAATCTATAATTATTGCTTATTTTCTTCCCGAATCTAAAGCGTATGCAATATCTTGACACGCAATAATTTCTTTCGCATGAGAAGGTTTTTTTAAATTTGTGTTGCTCTTCGTATAAACACCCTAATTTGTCCCATTCCCGTCGCAAGAACTCAGCTATCAGATGTTCCATTTGTTTGAAAATCAGTGACTTTATGCTTACTGTCCTATAACTGGAAATGCAAGAACGACTTCCGGTTTTGAATATTGGAAGCACTATGACCCTTTTCCAATTGTGAACCATGCTACAATTATTTATGCTTATTTCAAATAATCATTTCAAAAAATAGCGTCAAGTATGTAATTCGTTACTGTTTTGCGGGATGGAATCAAATGCTCCCTAACGTATCCATACCTCAATTCAGATCTTACTTCTCCCACCGAACGTTCCAAATTAAATTTAAAAATGAATTATCAAATTTCTTTCGAATCCAATTCCAGAGTACCACAATGTAGTGTACTTGGCTCAGTCTTATACCAGCTTTACAAGTCAAATATACGGAAAAGTGAAGAAACTACAATAGCTACATTTGCATACGATACTACTATATTAGCCACGCATGATGACCCTATTGAAGTGGCAAGAGCATCTTGAATTGATAGAAGAATGTGCAGACAAGTGGAAAATAAAAATAAACGGAAACGAGCTCATATAACTTTCACTTTGAGAAGACAAACATGCCCCTCCGTAAATATTAATAATAAACCACTTATACAGATTGAAAGTGTAAAATATTTAGGAATACATCTGAAGAAAAGGCTTACCTGTTAATCCCACATATTAGCCTACAAGAAGCAACTTCAATTACAAATGAAAAGACTATATTGACTACTAGGACACCATTCGAAGCTATCTCTGGGGGAAAAATATTGACCTATAAAACAATAATAATCCCTATATGGACTTGGAATAACTGATGCTGAATAAATGGCAAAGAAATTGAAATGAAAGTCGAGAGCACACGTTGCTACGATCGAGACAACTAGATATGCCCAAGCCACCACCACGTGGGATTCACAAATCGGAAGATGGATGGTGGGAAGACCGAAACACGATGGTACAGCGAAATAGTGTGTGACAGGGGCACAATGGATACGGCTAGCACAAAATAGAATACGGTGAAAAAGGAGCAACAATTTGTGAGTGATAAAAGGGAGTAATAAATGAGAAGTGAAGTTCAAGTGAAATAACACTGAATACATGCGAATGATCTAAATTAAATTTCAAAACATTAAACAAATGATAATGTAGTCTTGAATAATTTTAATGCTTTTAACGATTATTGGTTAATGATTAGTCTTATTGTAAAAAAATATTGATGTTAACTTATAACTAACTCATGTTCAAAAATTTGATTAATTTGAACAGATACTACCAATTCATAACATCAGTACAAATTATTTCCCATTGGAAACAGAGGCATTGTTACTGTAGCAAGAAGCATTGCGAAGAAAACTACGCAAGACACGCAGAATAACACAGACACTGTACTTCTTATGCTACTAAAGAATGCTATGCTATGAAATGTGAGACACAAAAAACGTTAAAGAAATTGTGGATATACAAACCACTTCATGGACAGTATCTAAAAAGAACAGACAAGGTGCAGATCAATAAAAATCATTTAGGTGGCTTAAAAGGGGAAGAATGAAGCGAGAATCGGAAGCAGTTTTAATAGCTGCCCAAGATCAGGTGTTGAGAACACGACAGTATGATAAAGCAGTTCTCAAAAGTTCCCAAGATGATAAATGTCGCATTTGCCAAGAACAAGTAGAAACCATTAATAATTCCGTCTCATCTTGTCCAATTATAGCAAAGACCGAATACTTGAAAAGAGTCGACAAGATATGTAGTTATCTCCACTGGTAGGTCTGTACCGCCCTCAAAGTTCCAAACACATTCCCCAAGTTGTACGAACACTCACTCAAACCGGTGACGTCTGTTGGACTCTATACAATATTGTACGTCCAAGAAATTTAAACGGATATAGTTATCCGGGATTTGGAGAAAAAATCGTGTCTACCTGTAGATGTTGCTGTGCGTTGCGGTCAAAACGTCGTAACCATGGGGGCAAGAGAAACGTCTTAAATACAACAGGAGCAGCCGAATGTGGGGCGTAAAAGCATAGGTCTTACCGATAGTCATCGTAGCTCTAGGATTTGTTCCACGAAATTTGTATAACAACTTGGCTTAACTCCCAGGTCATTCAAAAGATTGGGAAGTGCAAGAAATTCCTTTATTTGGAACATCTCACATTTTGCGCAAAGTATTGTAGAGGCACCGACACTCTCTCGAGCTGCTCCTTAGGTAGCTGGTTGCAACCTGGAGTAGATTTTATATTCAGCCGGCTCATAACATCTTTAGTCGTGATGTAGAGGAATAATATTAATAATAATAATAATAATAATAATAATGAAGATAACGATAGATAAATTGGTAGATTGATAGATGAATATATAGTAGATAGGTAGGTAGATTGATAGATGGATATATAGTAGATAGAATATCAAGGGAGGAAACGTCGATACTTCGCAAATAAGCTCTTAAGACAATTTTTAGCATATTTTGTCTCATAAACTCCTTGGATATTCCGAATGGCTGAGCCGCAGTAAACACTCAAAAGTTGGTTTGAAAATATACTTTCATGCTAAAATTTGCGTTGCAGAAACCCATAAACACTCCAGAAACATGTAAGTTGTTTGTTATTTACAAAAGAAATGAATATATTTGTTCAGAAAGATGAATTAACACAGAAATACAAAAAGCGCCCAATTTACATAATTCGACTGCTTTTTACTTTCTCGTGTATACGGAACAATATACGTAGTATAGAGAAAGTTATGTAATGCGGCGCGAAAAAATGGCCGATTTTCGACAGAACAAAATTCATTGTCGGGCCGTGAAAACAAGAAAGTGGATAAATCCAGTTGCTAAATTACGATAATAAAGTCCTCTAACGCGTTGTTAAGTCAGAATCCCAGTTTTGTGGGTCCTTCATACCGAAAAACAAATTCGAAGCAAAACGTCCGTCCGTCCGTCCGTCCGTCTGTTCGTCTGTCCGTCCGTCTGTCCGTCCGACTTTCCGTCCGTCTGTCCGTCCGTCTGTCCGTCCGTCTGTCCGTCCGTCCGTCCGTCTGTCCGTCCGTCCGTCCGTCCGTCCGTCCGTCTGTCCGTCTGTCTGTCCGTCTGTCCGTCTGTTCGTACGTCCGTCTGCCCGTCCGTCTGTCCGTTCGTCTGTCCGTCCGTGTGTCCGTAGGTCTGTCCGTCCGTCTGTCCTTCCGTCTGTCCATCCGTCCGTCCGTCCGTCTGTCCGTCCGTCTGTCCATCCATCCGTCCGTCTGTCCGTCCGTCTGCCCGTTTGTTTGTGAACACTGCCAGCGCCGAAACCATGCGTAGGATTTTTTCCAAATTGAAGAAATCCTTATCCATCTGGCTGTAGTTGAAGTTTAGAGATTTTGAAAAACATTCTTTAAAATTTGGAGGTACTTTACATGAAGCTTCCCGAACATTTTCAAAATTTTCTCAAAAACGGCTCCAAATTTTTTCTTTAAATTTCTTGTAATAATAGGGTAAAATAAACTTATAAAGGTGACATAGGTTCGATTTTCGCGGTTAACTCTGAAACAAGTCGTACGATCTTTTCCAAATTGAAGAAACCCCTGTCGATCTGGCTTTAGTTGAAGGTTTGAAAATTTGAAAAATATTCTTTAAAATTTGGGGGTATTTTACACCCCCAGACATTTTCCAAATTTTCTCGAAAATGGCTCCAATTTTTTCTTTAAATTTCTTGTAAGATTAGAGTAAAATTGTAATAGAGGTGTTCAGATTCGGAAATGTACGGATTATTCGAAGAAATGTACCGTACAATACATCTATAGGATTATCAGACACAATGCAACGTAGCGGTACGGATTATCCGAAATTTCATATTCGCGCGGTTCGGATTAGCGGGGTTGTATTGTATGTACATATAATCACATTTATTCCTCAACATCGACTCCTAACCAAAAGCACTATGTTGACTTCTTTGTCCTACACGCCAGAAGACGACGGTGAAATGCACCACTGCGATAATTTCACCCACAAGAATGTCATTGTCATCTGTGAATTTTATGATATTTACTATTTATTTCAGTTTGAAATACATTGTAAATTTACTTTGTTCAGAATTTAATAAGTATTAATAATTGGTTCCCCTCCAATTTTGAACAGTTCTCCGGTGATACCATGGAACCCTACGGATTTATTGCTTCCTTTATTACGAATTCTTTTTCTAATGAGTTGTGATTGTATTTGAATTTTTTTCATCCAGTTGTTCCGAAGGTATGGGAAATATCCGATGCAACCCGAATACCGATTTGAAATATACACTAAAATGTTCGTCTTTACCCTTGTCTATTAGTACAAATTTTGCGTTTCAGCCTTTAAGAGGCGGAATAGATTCTTTGTTTCCCTTTTTTGTTTTATATCGATAAAATTTTCTCCAAATTGTTCGCTCGTTTAGTAGAATTTTACGGAGATAATTTCCTTGCGCTATATGTTTTTGCTGTATTAAAATGTTTTAACACGTTTGAAGAGTCGCACGAAAATACCTTTTTGCAATTAGTGTACGCTTTCCTGATCTTTCTTTTTAGTTTCCTGATATTATCCGTGTAATACACTGGATCACTATTTTTTTTATCTATCTTAGTTGGAACAAAAGATTCCCCGCCTATAAATACTATTCGTTTAAAGGAGTTCCATATTTCCTCCACGTTTCTACAATGCGATTCCTTGACGCCGCAGTTCCCTAATAAATATTCCTGAAAACCTTTTGTATCGGCAATACTGTACTGAAATAACAGTGTGTTTGTGTTTTTCGAGCACCTAGTACCCTGCCATGTCACCTGCAACAACACGTCCTCATGGTCACTTACACCTGGTGTTGTTTCTTGAACTATCAACATCTGCTCTGAGCGTACTAAAAATACATCAAGCCCCGAGCTAGCCCTTGTGGGCACATCAACTACCTGAGTTAATCCAATGTCCCAATCAACTCTCGTTAACGAGGTATTGTCTATAGCTTCTTGCATCTATGACCCCTTGCCACGAAGCACGCGGTAAATTTAGATCTTTACCAAATATGTGATTTCCTGAAAGTAGCTCCGGACTTCTAGTTATTTCGACTAATTTTTGTAATGCTGCCAAATATACAATATACCCCAGCTATGTTTAAAATTGTAATGTTCCTCATTCCGCGGAACTAAACACATAACATCTCGTGTATATCGTCGGTAAATATTACAAAACTATTCGTGTTTTTTCTTATGTAAATGAAAATGCCCCCTCCTATTTTACCTTTACGGTCGTTTCTGTAAGTAATGACATTCCAACTAAATATTTCTGCGTTGTTTATTTCTTCGTTGTGCCATAAGTGTGTGCCTATTATTACATGAGACCTATGTGTGCCAACGTTTCGATTTGAATTATTTTCGAGCAGAATACCCTCACGTGAACCGTTGTCGCTGTGCAGTAGCGCCAGCCCGTCGCCATCTTCCCGTTCCGTTAGCGCCGCCATGATGTGTTCTCATGCCTCAATCGCCGCCGCCGTCTCGCCTCGTGCCGCTGCCTTCTCCTGAGTCGCCGTTTCGCCCCGCACCTTGGTCGTCGCGTCCTAGTCCCACGCTTGGCCCTAGCAGCGCGGTAAAGCTCTTTCTTAGTTGCACCCATAATAAACTCAGTGGATTTTGCTCTCAAATCGTCGAACCTACATAGAGAACTATTTTATTAGGAGTTTTAGGTTTTTCACAAAACGCAATATATATGTGAAATAATGTGTCTCTAGTGATTCATAGGCCAAAACATTCGTTTTAAATTGCTATCTGAATGATAACTAAATTAAGTTAATATTTTAGACGTTTACATCAATGTTTATCAATACAATAAAAAATAGTTTTCGGTCAAATTTGACCAAAGAATATATTCGTTTATAAATTAATTTTCTTAATTAATAATTATGTTTTCAATAATTACGAATTTACAATTCCCTGCAAATGCAATAGCACTTCAAGGTCATGTGTGTTGTATTTGTTCCTCAGCAACTATTTGTCTAATACTTTAAAAAGAATTTTGAAATAACGGTAAGAGAAAAAATGACACTGAACATTTTGTATTAAATTTTCATTACAAATACAATTTTAGAAAAAAATCTTTATGTGATCTGGGCTGTCTGGGTGACGCCGCGTCGAAGGCTGGGGTGCCGACGTTTCGACGGACAACAACCGCGGTCCTCTTCAGGGCTGTACTGCCAAACGAGGCCTGAAGAGGACCGCGATAAGTCGGTCGAAACGTCGGCCTTCGACGCGGCGTCACCCGGACAGCCCAAATCATGACTCTGGCCACGGAAGCCTACGATATCAAAATCTTTATGTCTCTTTTATTGGATGTTGGAAACTTTTTTGATATTTTTCAATATCACGTATCATGTACTACGACTGCTCTTCATCAATAGTTAGTATTGTTATATTACTGACATATTCATTGAATAGTTTTAATATATCTTTCTGCTATCTCATTTACGGCTTAGATAGCTCTAATAATTTTTTTTAGTAATAATGTAATTATCGCTAGAATCTCAATTTCCAGAATCTATTTGCAACCACTCAGTGTTCAAAGTGAACCTTTCAAAAAAGGTTGATTAAAATACATTCAAACAATTACGTTTTGTAAAATATAAATTGCTAGAGGCATGTTATTTAACTATCACCAACACTTGTGATAGATGCCTATCTTATTTTTATATACAAGTGCCCTTTGCAAATGATTACCTAGACAAAAGTGTTTTACGGCCGCGCGCACCCGCACACACACGCACACTCACTCACACATATGTATATATATGTATATATATATATATCTATATCTATATCTATATCTATATCTATATATATATATACATGTATACATATACATATATATTTACATACATACATACAACTAGTTGTTTTTTAAAAAAGTGCAATCTTTCAAAGCCGGAATGAACCTTTCCATGTTAAGCGCCATATCTAACTGCATTAGGTGACGAGAGGACGCCCGCGAGAAAAGATCTGCCTCGCCTCTTTCTCCCTCTCTCTCTCTCTCTCTTGCTCTCGTATTTCTTCTCTGTTTCTCTGGCTGTCCCATTCACCTCCCTCTCTTTCTCTCTCCCTCTCTCTCTCTCTCTCTCCACAGCACACCACTCCACACCACAGCAAGCAGTGAGCCACAAACTGCATCGCCAGCCGTCCGCGCACCCACCATTCTTCTCGAACACGCAATTGCCGGTCGCGCCGCCTTTCTGCGGATAGGACATGCGGTTTTCCATCCTAAGGTCCATGCATTCTCCAGAACCGTTGAGCTCGAAACATCCAGTGTTCCCCCTACCGATTGCCGTGGAGGAAACAAATCCGATAGTGTACCTGAATCATGGTAAAGCAAAACAATTCTAGGCATATCCCTTGCAGCGAACACAGCGAGTAAAACGTCTCTTTTCTGTATTTTCAATGAACTAAAACAATGCGATATTATTATTATACTCTCGATAATGGGAATTTCGTTTCAAAAACTCATCCTAAACCATCTTTACGACTTTACAATTTGCTTTTGAAGCTAGTATGTACTTATAAATTTAAAAAAATATAACAAAAAATCGTTTAACAATAAGAATGCAAAACAAAATGTTGTAACCGGCAAAAGTGGCTCAGGGTATCATCTAATCTCACTGCAGTGCCTCTGACCAAGAGGTCCTAGGCTTCCTGGCCCGAGGGTGCCAGGATTTTCGACACTAGGTCGAGTCTAACTACGTCGAATTCAGCCGCTGTCTGGTGGAGAATTCAAGCGGTCGGCTGCTCTGATCAGTATTTTTCCGTAGTTTCTCCGATCAATACCAGACGAATGCCGGAGCAGTACCCTAACAATTTTCGGTTTGTTAGTTGGTTGGTTATTTAGTGATTCCGGGCGCATCAACAGCTTTAGTCATGAGTCCCGTAAGTGTAGTGCATGTTCTTTTCCTCGGGAGACGGCAGTGATCTTCCCCCGCTGGATGGCGAGATCCGGCGCCGACCTACCGTCGGCTAGCGGGGTTTCCCCTTAACCAGGACTCTCCCACCAGTGGGGCACCGCCCCAGCCGGGGCAAGCTCTAAGCTCCCGACCGGTCTCCCGAAGTGCGTGATAGTGTAGTGCATGTTAGTGTCGTGTGTGTGTGTGTAAGGGGAAAGGATAGGACAAGGAAGAGGAAGGAAAGATCGCGCGCGGTCCGTGGCCCGTTTGGTAGGGTACTGCTCCGGCTTTCACCTGGTGTTCATCGGTGAAACCACGGAAAACTACAGATCAGAGCAGCCGGACGCTGGAATTCTCCTCCAGACAGCGACTGAATTCGACCTAGCTGAAAAGCTAGTGTGACGTACTAGGATGAAAAACACAGACGACTGTTCTGATTGATATATACAATATATTTACAGAATATTTACAATTGATGTACAAAGATTATAATACGAAAATCTAACCCCTTGGCAATCTTTCAGTTCTCTTAGCCGCGAAACCCCGCGACCGTCCCTAGGCCTTCGCCCAGAACCACTGCTTCGGAAGCAGCAAAAAGCAACGCGAAGTGCGAAGCTGTCGGACATAGAGTCCCGTAACTATACCAGTTACATGGCTTGTCGCCAAACCGATCTTCGACCCGAAGATCACGTGCAATGATAGCACTGGAGATACCTCTCGTCTTTCGACACCCAGCGTATCCCGCGAGGCTCCTGTCGGCGCGGCCTTAAATATCCGCCGGCTCGCCCCCACCCTACAAGCAGCGGGCGTCATACGGCTCGCTGGCCAGCCTTTCCAGAGCTGCAACCGACATCTCTTAAACTCGCCTCCGCGCGCGTCCTTTTTCAAGGAAATTCCAGCCGGGATTCCTAAGGGCTTTTCCAACCGGCGCGGCGTGGCGCCGCCCCTCTCCACCCCCATCCACATCCGGCTTAACGCGGGTTTCCCCGTGGCGGCCCGACGCACCGGCGCCGGACCAGGCGACGCTACACTAGTGTCGAAAATCCTGCCGCCGTCAGGACTCGAACCTAGAACCTCCCAGTCAGAGGAATTGCAGTGACATCAGTTGATGCACTGAGCTACCGCTCCCGGTAGTACCTTAATAAACGGGCCACGCACCGTGCGCGATCTTTCCTTCTCATTTTTTTGTTCTTCCTGCCCTTTACTTACACACATTTACACTTAGATGCACTACACTATCACACATCTCGTCAGCTAGCGGGAAAATGCACCGCCCCTCTCCGCGATGAAACATGTACTATACTTACGGGACTAATGACCTTTGCCGCGTCCGGTATCACCAGTTAAACAATCGAATTTAGAAAATGTATATAAATGTAAGAAAAAATGTAAGAAATATGTTAATCCACAGTAATCTGTAACATTGATGTTTGTTTCTGTTTTCCTTCCTGTGATGATCACAAATTTCTGAACATTCCCTCTCTCCAATTTCTCTTCCCTTCACATCTCTCCAAGCCCTTTTTCGTGACCGAAGCCGGCCGCCGGGTATCGGGAGCTGGGACACTTTTGCTGTGCTCACTCCCTCATCCTTCTCTTCCCTCCTCTCCCTTTCCTCTTTTCTCACCCACTCCCGGCGCGACTACAACCAAAATGACTAGGTCACCTGCTCCGAAGGCGGCGAATTGCTCTCCCGGCCAAACATCTGCTAGGCGGAACGGTCACCGCCCTAAAAACCGTACTGCCGGAGTGTGGTAAGCAATGTCGAAGCCACGCTCATAAATCCAAGTATCAAATATTCTCAAAAACTTTTAAGGGAGTTTTGAAGTTACTGATGACGATCTGTGGGCTGTTTTTCATAGTTCTCAAAATATGACATGATATATACACCAAAATGTTAAATTACATTTTTTAAATAGAATTTGACATTCAAAAATATATAATTATGCTATAATACGTAAATTATCAATTTTATACGGTGGATTTAGTTTGATGGTCTAAAGTAATTACGTTCAGTTACAAAAATATACTATATGCTTTTAAAATTAGTACTAAGTTATGAAACCAAAGTTACGTAATAAATAATTAGGGTTTAATATTGAAGAATTAATTGAAGAATATCGATTACAGATACATATTATGTTTTGTTATTACATGTAGAAGGTTTTCGAATGCTATTTAGTTTATTGAAAATAAAACTTTGATATTAAGGTAACAAAATTTTATGCAGTCAAACCTCAAATGGAACATCCAGTTAAATGAATTAAACACAAAATTAAGATCATTGTGAAACGGGTTCAGAATTGTTTCAAATTCGCGAATGTTCATTCCTGCCTGAGATATCGCATAATATTCTGGGGAAATACATCTTATAGCTCACAGACTTTTAGATTACAAAAAAGAATTGCATGAATAAGAAGCTAATACCACCCACATGATTCTTGTAAGCCTCTCTTCATTAATCTAGGAATTTTACCATTACCTTATCTGTTGATTTACGAATCAGTGGTTTTTGTCAAAATTACTTACTCAGGGGCGGGAATATTTTTTCAGCAAAAGCCGATGTCTGTAACTATAACGCTCGACGTAATCATATTCATCAGGTATCAAGAGCTCACAAAAAATTCAAATTCAATATATGTACATTATTTTACAACACTTTCACAGATGACATTACACAATTAAAATCGATAAAAAAGTTTAAATCCCAAGTAAAATCGTTTCCACTGCTTAACTGTTTCTATACAATTAGAGACTATACTGAGCATCAATCGGAAAGTAACATTAATATTAACAGTGATATTTAATGTATTATTTACCATTGGACTGTATAATTCTAAACAACTTTAACAAGTATTGTACCTCAGCTTCTGGGTCAACGACCCTCATCTCGAGCAGATGTTTCGTCCAATTTCCCTGATCCAGTGAGAAAATTCCGAGCTGGCCTCTTGTTTTGCTTCTGGGCATACATATAACTTCATTATCTGTGCACATCTTCTAGAGTTCAGTGGGAAATATATTTATTCAAATTATCGTTTTCCATGATGTCGCTGTAGAAATATATTCCTTCACAATGAAGATGAGGGATAAGAACCCAAATCGATAGCTGATTTGCGTTTAAAAATAGATTTTATTACATTGGAGCGATTGCTTTGTTAACAATTCGTGCCAAAAACATTTATTTCTGTATTCAGAATTCAACTTGTATATGGTTTAGAGTAGGGATCCCAGAATAAGCAAACCTGCACAGAATACATCTCTCCCTAGCACGTCACACTCATTTTTATCTGTTTTTGACGTAAAATGATAAAAATATAAATAAATCTGTATTTTGTGTGATACTGTTGTTACCTCACAATTATTCATTTGGTTTGTATTATTAGTGTTTTATGTTGTATTTATTTGTAGAGCAAAGGTTTCTTGAAAATATTTAGCCAGTATTTCACATTTTTCTTTTGGGTTGTAGTTGTTTTATCTAATTTTTTCTGTAACTCTGGTAACTCTAACTTTTTTCTTTTAATATTTCTTTTGTAACCTACTATAAGATGATATCTTTAGGGTCAATTTATTTAATGCAATTTTTATATTCGTGAATTCTGTGGTCATCTAATGTTGTTTAAGTATAAACATTAAGTATAAACATTAAGTATAATGTGTTACTTTATTTAGCATTCTCTTTGAGTCTGGGCTTCTGGATTGTTGCCATTGCCGTCTTACTTTGTGTTTCATTTGAATTAGTTTTTCAGTGCTATTAAGTATGGTTTGCGGTGCTAATTTTGGTTTATTATTCGGGTTTGTATTTGCTTCCTTTGCTCCTTTTTGTATACTTTTTGCGAAAGTATCTACGGCAAGGTCAATCTCTTATTTATTTTTCATGAATCGATCCAGAGGCAGAGAGCTTTCGACATTTGTTTGGAATTTTATCCAATCTATATTTTTTGTATATTGTATAGAACAACTCTGTTTCAATGTGTATCTAAAGAGAGTATTACAGAAGAAAGGCCAGAGTCTAATTCAGGTAAAGAAAGTTCATATGTGTTAATTTTTTATTTCTAGCAATGTCGAGGATACCTAGTTGAGCGTTACGGTTTTGGGGGTAATGAGTAGGATTTCTTGGTGCTAGGATGTGAACGGGAAAATTTGTTGATGCCTTCAGTAACTTTTACCCGTTTGGGGTATTCACTTTGCATCTCCACTTGATATATTTGCTATTCAGATTTCCCGTCAATAGGGTAGGGTCAGTATTGTGAAGTATTTGCTTTAGTTAAATTATATTGATTTGTTTTTTGGGTAATTTTTAAGCTGTTATGATAATAAATATCCATTTTTAGGGTTATTTTCACTGCAATCATCTCAAGTTCATTTGATTTTGGCATAGAAATTAATGAGTGGTCAAATTTCTTTTTAAGTTTCAACTCCCCCAGTTGCATGTTGACATCTTGTCTTCCCTATAACGATTATACCCAGGTATTTTAAATGTCTGTCTTGGAACAAGGTGTGTTTCTTCAATCAACAATCAACGCTAATGCTACAAGACACCAAAATGTAGTATTCGCATGTTTTCGCGATTTAAAAAGAATTGGGGGTTCATGGCACAATTCTGGCTTCAGATAAATATCTGTCAAGTCTTTTGAGTCTGAAAACAACTCCCGAAACTGTAGGGCGATGAAGCAATTTTGGCTGCAGATTCGGATTCAGCGCGTCGACATACATAGAGAGACATGTGTCAAGTCTTTGGGTCTGACAACTTATTTTTATTTTGTGTGCCTGTGTAATTGTTCTCTGTTAATCAATCTAGTTACTTTTTTATTGGGTAGTTTAGTATTTTTAATTCATTATAGATCTCTTCCTCAGTAAACATTAAGTGGACGATTTTTATTACAACTGATATTTTTTTCTGATTGAAGACAGTATGTGATTTTACTGTATGTTTTTGTGATTGTACATTGTCAGCGAAATTTTTCTCTTCACAGTATTTTCTGACTTTTCGGTAGTCTGCAACGCCTTACAGAAATATTTTTTCAGAATCTCCTGTAGTTTTAAACGCTAACATGTTTCCTATTAATTGTGTTAAATCTCTCGTTAGAAGAGTTTTTCCTGCGTTATTCCTGCGTTTTTCCTGCGTTTTTTCCTGCGTTTTTAATGCATATGGGAGGTCTCTTTATATTTTCTAGTTTTGTTTCTTTATAATTTAAATTTTCATCTCATTCTTCTACCTTTTCAAACATGGAGTATCTATTTGTTAATGTAATGTCTTGCAGTGAACTACGGTTTAAAAGTCTGCGCTTTACGTCACAATATTCATTTAAATTTGTCGGCCTTGCCCCATTCACTTGCCAGCTTCCATCCATCGCCGCCCAAAGTATTTTTTTTTTTTTTTTACATTTTCTCAATTTATTGGTTTCCAATTTGTAGAACCGAAATATTACACTACGAATATTAGAGAAGACTAAAACCTTGTCATAAATGGCATTTTTCATTGAAAATTTGGAGCCGTTTTTAAGAAAATGGCGTGTGAGCGTTCCTGTAAATGCGAAAGTTGAAGCTCTTCGCCACAGAAAATTTTTCAGTTTTCTAAAAACTTCATTTGAGGCACTTTAACTCACAAATGCAATAGTGTTTACAAATCGCTGGAAAAGTGCATATTAACGACGAGAGATATATTTAAAAAATACATTTGTGTAATTTTTGAAAAAAGGAATACACCAATATGAACTTCATTTAAA
This sequence comes from Teleogryllus occipitalis, assembly GCA_011170035.1. Classification (NCBI taxonomy): domain Eukaryota; kingdom Metazoa; phylum Arthropoda; class Insecta; order Orthoptera; family Gryllidae; genus Teleogryllus; species Teleogryllus occipitalis. The sequence goes on along the minus strand of BLKR01000397.1, from coordinate 168,521 downwards.
CAGTGCAATTAGCACTACTCGTCGGAAAAGTTTGAAGAAAAAAATTTGGAACTATTTTTGAGAACATGGCTTTTGAATGTTTCTCAAAATGCGGAAATTTGAGCTCTTTCTGTTAAGAAACCTGTTGAGATTTCGAGAAACTTTATATGACGTTAATTAAAGCACACGAACTCATAAATACACTAATGTGCACAAATTGCTGGTAATGTTTGTTTTTTTGAATGTTTGAGGAAGCAAGAGAATAGAGCAATATGGCGTTTCTGTCATCTTATGGAGTGTATTTAGCACTACCCCTATCAAAACTTTAAAGAAAAAAATGTGGAGCCGTTTTTGAGAAAATATTGTATTTTTTAATTGCAAATATTACACGCAATATTGCGCTAAAACTACTAAAAGTTGTAAAAAAAAGTATATGACCTCAATGAAAGAATTAATTATGGACAGCAAATTTCATTTGAAGGAAAAATCTCTATCTTCAATTTTGCAGTTGTAGGAAGACGCCCAAAACAATTGAAAACTTGCAATTTTCAAAAATTCAGAGTCAACTGTGAAAATCGGACCCACACAACTTTTATAAGTATATGTTACTCTATTCTTACTAGAAATTTAAAGAAAAAACTTCGTGGCGCTTTTGAGAAAATGTTGATGTCTGGGGGGCTTCATGTAAAGTACCCGCAAATTGTGAAGGTTTTTTCAAAATCGCAGCGCCTCGAGTGAAGCCAGATCGACAGAGGAATGTTCATTTTAGAAAACATCCTACGTACGGTTTAGGCGCTAGTAGTGTTCACAGATGGACAGTCGGAGGGACGGACGGACGGATGGACGGACGGACGGACGGACGGACGGACGGACGGACGGACGGACGGACGGACGGACGGACGGACGTTTGGAAAAAAACATTTTTTCGGTATCAGGGGACCCGAGAAACGTGTATCTCTCTAGAAATCTCGAAATCGATTTCCCGCACCATTACATAACTTTCTCTCTACTACCTATATTACGCAGTACGTATACGAGAAAGTAACTAGTGGTCCTACAGAATATCACCGACGTTCTCGTAGTAAAGTTTTCGAATTTCCTTGGTGTGTTTTGCATCTAGTGTCTTTCTCCGTCCTCATGCCAGCTACCATCTATCGCCGTCCAATGTACATTTTTTGACATTTTCTCAATTTTTCGGTTGTTAATAATAACAATTAAAATTCTTAATAATAATAATAATAAACCGAAATATTACTTTAAGAACATTAAATATGAGTAAAACCTCGTCATAAATGGCAATTTTGTTTGAAAAATTTGGAGCCGTTTTTAAGAAAATGGCGTGTAGTACAGTAAATGCGAAATTTTAAGCTCTTTTTCACAGAAAATTTTTGAGTTTTCGAAAAACTTCATTCAATGTAATTTGTGGTACTTTAACTCGCAAATACAATAGTGTTTACAAATCGCCGGAAATGTGCATACTAACGGCATGAGAGATATTTAAAAAAATAAAAGTACATTTGCCTTATTTTTCAAAAAACCAAAGAATACAGCAAAATTATCTTTATATCATTTTAACAATGCATTTAGCACTACCCGTTGGAAAAGTTTGAAGAGAAAATTTGGAGCCATTTTTGAGAAAATGCCGTTTCAGCGTTTCTGGAAATGGGGAATTTTGAGCTCATTTTAACAGAAAACCCTTGAGATTTCGAGAATCTGTATCTGACATTATTTAAAGTGCCTATACTCATAAATACGATAATGTGAACAAATTGCCGGTAGTGTAAATAGTAACGACGTGAGAAACAAGTCGAAACAATTACATTTTTGTAATTTTTGAAAAACAAAAGAATAGAGAAATATATCGTTTATGTTATCTTATAGTTAGCACTATCCCAATCCCTATTTTATTTTTTTTAATTGCAAATATTGCACGCATTGTTGCTAGAAAACAACTGAATGTTTCAAACGTATGTACATGACCTTCATGAAAGAACTAATTATGGGCAACAAATTTCATTTGAAGGAAATATCTCTATCTTCAATTTTGTAGTTGTAGCAAGACGCAGAAAAAAAATAAAATTTTGCAAGCTAACCGTGTTAACTGTGAAAATCGGACATATGCCACCTTTATAAGTGTATTTTACCCTATTTTTACAAGAAATGTAAAGAGAGAATTTTGAGCCTTTTTGAGAAAATTTTGATAATGTCGGGGTGGGGGATTTCATGTAAAGTACCCCTAAATTTTGAAGAAAGTTTTTCAAAATCGCAGCGCCTGGAGTCGAGTCAGATCGACTGGGGAACATCCATTTTAAAAAAATCCTATGTATGGTTTAGGCGCTAATAATCATCACAATCGGACAGACGGGCAGACGTTAAAGAAAAAACACCTTTCTTTAGCACCACTAGTTCAATTTAATGTGGTGTAAATTGGTACCCTCCAGGCTATTTGAAAATGACCATGTATTTCTTATTACAGTAGGATCTAATGCTCTGAGTATCGCGCTTCAGAAATATCGTAGGGTGCAACAACAAATATTTGAAATGAGTAATTAATTTCCTTATTTGTTTGCTTTATTACAAGTAGTACTACGTCCAGAATTTGAAAAAGAAGTCGGGCACATTTCTAATAGAATCGTCGGACGTACACTAAGGACTGATACGAAGTCAAAGGTAGCATTTTGATATTCACGACTAGAACTTCATAAAGGCAACAGAGCGAGAGAGAGGTGAGGGGTGGGGGAATGAAAGGAGGAGGGGCGGACGGGCGCGCGAGTGGGAGGGAGAGCGCAGCTGGTTAGTGGCGAACAGCACAGGGGCATGGCAACGACCGCGGCGCTGGGCCAGGGACACGGGCGCTACTCAGCTGATTTCAAGGTTAGACAGCAGCCGCCACCGCCGCCTCCATGAGCAGCGACGCCAACAAAGCTACTGTAACGCCTTTCTAACAAATTACATCGAATTACAAAGGGACAGTGCCTATAATATAATGAAATCAACCGTCCCATTGCTCTTTCAAGTGTGTGCACTGTTGTGCTCATGGTCCACAAAATGCAAATCAATCCCGGGTGTGGTAAAAAGAACTCCAGAGAAGATAAATTGTAAATAGTGCGTGACAGTTTGATGACTTTCTTTTATAATGAACGATGAAAGCTACGAAAACTGAATTAAAGCGATTTTGTGTTTTCTTGACGAATTAAATTGTAGGGACCTAGAATTCAACAAAACTTTTCGCGAATTATCGCTACAAAGTGCTTCGTGACATGAAATTGCCGTGAATTGACGTGAAATTGCCGCACAGAATTCACTTCTCCCCAAAGCACGTCATACCCAGTTTCAACCTTTTTTTACGTAAAATAAATAAATGAATAAATAAATAAAAATCCATTAAACATTTTTGGAAATATCTCTAGAGCAAGGATTCCTAACCTCTTCTTCCGTCAACCACTTTTTAAAACTTGTTTAGCTCATTAATCCCCTTACATTTTTCTCTGTGATATAATTCATAATATTTTTGTAATTATATTCGTAGAAAAGAAAATTTGCTTTACGCGTTGTTATAATTTATGGAATTCAAATTCAAACACAAAAAAAATAAATAAAAATACAATGCATTCTCCAGCGTACAAAATTTTTAGGTTCATAAATTACACTCATTCTTTCAAAAATAGTCAAATATAAAAGGGAGTCCACAGGTTCCTCATTATTGTTTGATGTCTTTCCAGTATATTTTATTCTTATAATCATTTATGTCTGTTCTTATTTTTTAGCTATTTATTAAACATGAATTAAATATTGAGTCGTCAGCAAATAAAGCTATGGAAGTATTCATAGTAGTAGGAAATCATAAAGAAATAAGTTGAAAAGAGTTGGAGATAGTACTGCTCCCTGAGGGACCCTGGCATGGATTGATTTAGAAAGTGACAGATGTTGCTTTAAACGAATATGAAAGATACGATTTTCTAAAAAGATTTTTATTAAATTGTATAAATAGTTGGGAAATTTTAGAAGAGAACGTTTATATAATAGGCCTGGGTGCCATACTGTATCAAACGCTTTTTCAATATCTAAGAAGACAGCACAAAAACATTGATAGTTATGAAATGCTAATAAAATTTCTTCTGTTAAAAGAACGATTTGGTGGTTAGTAGATAAAAGAGTTCGAAATCCAAATTGGAAATGTGGTATAGCATTAACTGAATTTAAGAAATTATTTAGTCTGTAATTAATACATTTTTCAAATAGTTTACCAATTGAAAATAGTAGGATAATTGATCTATAATTTAAAGGATTTTCAGTGGATTTGTTCGGTTTGACAATGGGAATTACATGTGCTATTTTCCATGCATTAGGGAAGTAAGAAAGTCTAAGACAGGAATTGAAAATAGCAGTGTAGCAAATGATTATTGAAAAATGGAATTGTTTAATGATATATGGAGAAATTAAGTCAAGTTAGAAAGAAAATTTTGGTTTTAGTTGATCTCTAAAGATAAGTACCTCAATCGGTGAAGTAAAAGTAGCATGGGGAGTGAATTAAAGTGTATTCTCTATTAGTGATAAGACAGAACTGTCATGTTGAGTATTAGTGGAAGAATGAGGAGTAAATGTTTGTGATAGATATTTAGAGAAAGTTTCACATTTGTTTTGGGGTTGACATATGTATTTATTTTGATCAAGTAGGGGAGGAATGGTTATAGGTTTTTTTTAGTATTTTACGGGTTGTGTTCCATGGACATGAATCATATATGTTAGTGTAATATGATTGGCGAAGAATGTGATTAGATTGATGCAAGGATAAAAGTTGGCGAACTTGTTTTGTTAAGAAGTTTAAAGAAGGTTTAAGATAAATATACCTATGTCTTAACCAGTAGTTTCTAACTTAACATTTATGTAGAATTAATCTATGTATATAAAGTGGGATTGGTGGGCGAGTGTCAATATTAGGAAGAGAGGATGCAATCAAATGCATCCAAAATTGTATGACGTATGAGTGAGATGTATTGATCTATTTGACTTGATGTTTGAAGTTTAGGAATAAGGGTACAAGATGAGTAACTAGATCTTGAAAAAAAATGGCCAATTTATTTTTTGTATGTGAAATAGATATTCAGGTTTAGATTGTGTGGGAGAAATGGAGAATGTGAGAGGGCGATGATCAGAAGGAAGCACATTTAAACATCGGTTGTAACAGTATGGTATGTTTTTAGAAATTCCGAAATCTATTATATCTGGTAGTATATCATGTATGTATGAAAAATGTGTTGGTGAATCTTCGGAATGAATAATTAAGTTAAAATTTGTAATATCTTGAAGTAATAATAGTCCATTTGAATTGTTTAATCTGTTTCCCCATGCATCGTGCTTTGCATTGATGTCCCCAGAGATGAAAGAGGGTTCAATTAAATTGAAAAAAAAAAAATATCATTGGATTTATGAGAGATATTTGGAGTTTTGTACACTATAGAACTTTGTAAATATGGAATTTCTTTTGTGTTGCTAACAATACTGACATTTCCAAATGTGTTAGATTGAAGATTATTTAGTTAGAAATGTTCGATGGACTTCTTTATTGCGATTGCAACACCACCTCTTCTTCCACAGGAATAAGTGAATATTCGATCAGATCGATAAATAAAATATCCAGGTATATAAAATTTACTGGAAGGAGATAAATGGGTTTCCTGCAGACAGACTATGTCTGTTTTAAGTATTTTTAAGTAGTAAGATAATAAGGATATTTTGTTTTAATACCGTATACATTCCAAGAGAGTATTTTAAGTTTTGGATTTCGTTCCATAATAAAGAATAATTAAGGAGTGAAATGTGGGAGTGATTGAGGCATGTTTTGTATTCATGTGGGTAATAGATTAGTTAATAAGGATGTTATTAAAGTTTGTATCTGAGATATGAGTGATGTTGTTAAAGTATTAATATTGTGTGTATTAGAAGTGTTATAATTCGGGATATTTTTAACTTTTTCTGAGTATAAAGATTGTGCTGGAGGGTGATGGTAGTTAGAATGTTGTAGTAAAAGAGGAGTGTGTCTGCTTTGAGAAGTTTCATTAGTATGAGTGTGGAAAGAATTTTGATGAGAAGAAGTAGGTGAAGTTATTATTTTTTATGTAAAAAGTTAATGAATGTAGAACCTTTTTCACTGGAGGACGTATGAGCTGCATTTGGAAACTCATAGTTTGCACAATTTTCTTCAGGGGAAGGACACTGGATGGTTTTATGTTCTGCTGAGCACCGTCCACAACGTAAGGGTAAATCACAGTTTTTCTTGGTATGTCCATATCGTTGACAGTTTCTGCATCTAACTGGGTCGGTTCGTTGTCTTCGTTCTTCTACGTTGACGATTGCATTAAATAATGAAGATAGTTCATATATTTTCTTTGTGAATTAACTTTTTTTAAGTGATTGCTATTAATGGCCACGATTTTTTAGATGAATCAGTTAGTCGAAACACTGTTGTTAAAGGAAATTTTTGACGAAGTAATTTTTGAATTATTTCTTCTTCTGTGTAGGATGTTGGAACATTTCGTATTATTACTGAGATGGTTGATTTTGTTGGATCATTATAAGTATGGTAAGATATATTTTTCTTTGGTAATTCATGTCCAAGTGTAGAGTAATCATCTATTGTATAAACTAATAATTTAATGTACTGACCTTGAACCTTTGTTTTGAAGTTATTATGATGCAAGATTTCTGATCTTGCGGAGATCAAGATGGCGTGGTCATCACAATTGTGAATAAATAACGGTGGAATAGAAGTTGCAGTTGGAATATTTTCTGATGTTATGTCTTGAAAAGAAGATGAAAGATTTTTAAATGTATTGTGTGTTGGTATATTATAAGTGTACGTTGGAAGAGAATTGGGGATATTGAAGTCTTGGCGTTGTCTCTTTGCTGGTTGAGGCTGGTATCTTGCTTGATGAGTAAGCGACGTTCCTATAGAAAGATTTGAGTTTACTTGTAGATTAGAGATATTTGGTACAGTTGGTGATGATATTTGACTGGGTGGTGCAGAACCAGAAGGAAGGTTATATACTTCGGTTATAGAGAAAACTTGAAGGTGGAAGTGAAGTATTGACGTTTTGGAAGGTTGATTGACAATAATTTGTGTAGGTATCACCGGAACATTTTGATAAAAAGTAGATGAAACATAAGTTGGTTCTGAATTCATGTTAGGAACATAATCTTGATTGTTTACGATTTGTAATGCCTGCGATATTGTTTCTGATAGTGAAGGTAGGGACTCCATCATTAGGGATCCGAGCCCTCTCTTTTACGTATGTAAATTGGAACTTTTATCTGATTTAATGTTTTTTCTTGAATGTTTAGGTTATATAAAAAAGATGAGATATTCAGAATACTGATTGAAGCTTATTACTTTCTTCAGTAATTACAATTATTTGAAGAAATCAACTGGAGCTCATATATGTGCCAAGACCCTCTCCGACTTTTCAATTTTTTAATTAATTTTTGTCCTCAGAGACCGTAAAGGACACATAAAGAAATGGCATGGATCACATTTGTATAGAAATTCCTGATTATTCGAAAATTTGAAAAATTAAAAATAATACAAGAATATACAGTAGTATAACCACTAGTTTAAAACGTGCCATGATATTTTGCCATTGATGAAGATGTTTTCTTGCGCGCGCGAGAAAATAACATTGTATACATTGTTATAATTAACGAAGCATGCAAAAGGAGAGGAGCGACTTTGTTCTTTATTTCATGACTTAGTAGTTCTTTTTTTTGTATGTGTATGAACCTGAAGAAAAACACGTAATAGTATATCTTTGCGGACCTTTTGGATTCTTGATGTCCGCGAGGGTCTTTTGCCTACTTTATGCACGCTCCGCTACCAACACATACAATAACTCTCATTTTTTATTAATTAGATTCATTCAACTCAAAAAATACCATAAATAAATGGTCTTAAGTTCAATTACTGATAATAACTCGATATACAAATTTTGCTGAATTAATATGAACACAGCAATTTTGGAATGTGGCCGTAAACATAAAATTCACATCAGTCACCCTGTTTTTCCCTGTTACGTATTAATTTTTGTGAAATGTAAAATTGCTATTGAATATGTGTACTGTGTATATTATCACAACATATTATTTTTGTTGAAATGGAATTTTCTAGTGTTCGTCATTACATGCAAATAACCTTGAAGTAACGTTTAATTTATGTACTTCACACTTATTTTCCCTCTAACTCATAAATACACAAAGTCTAATTTTCCTATATATCCTATGATTTTAGTGAAAACAAACGCAGCTTTGGTAGCTTTTTTAGAATTTTTGCAGGAACTTCAACATAGTCTACCATTTTGTACGAACAAATCGGAAGAACGAGGATTATACAATTCAATTAGATTCACACAATATTTTGTTTATCTGACGCCATATTGACATGTTGACAACTGACAATTACAATGCGCCTTTTCACTTTTGACGCAAGAAATATTTAAAGATGTTTCGAGTTCACGTTTGATTCAGCAACGAACTAGAAAATCATTTAATTTTATATGCGCCATGGGTGGTACTCGGGCGTTACACGGGCGTTACTCACGCCAGAGCCCTTCGGGATTGGAAGTTGCCCTCGGGACAGAAACGTCTACTTAGCGCCGTAAATAACTATTTACATATTTGTAGCTTTACATTAAAAAACAATGAATTATCAACTTCATTAATATTTTTTGAAATCGATGAGATATTGATCTTGGTAATACCTATCAGTCGTCGGTTATTGACACCCTCCCATCCGAAGATCCTGAGTTTTCTTTGATCCCCTTTTTTCATTTCATCTATTCAGAAGTAGTCTCCGTGGCATGTAAGTCTAGGAACCACTGCGCCAGACTTACATGTCACGCATTGCTATAGAGGCGCGAACGAAGGTGGAGAGGAAAACGGGCTAAATTCGTTTTCAATTTTACTTTCTCGCCTTGCTACGAACTTTCATAGTAGTGAAATAATCTGAATGATTTAAAAGAAATTCAGCCCCAGTTGGTGCGCCATTTTGAAATAAACTGAATATACTCAAACAAACTCGGTCGAGGAATTTGAAAAGCAAATATCTTTCTATCTTTCTACTTCATTGCTAGAATTGGCTCAGTGAAAAATCATATATTAATATCACAAAAACATGGAAATTTATTAAATAATCTAAAACAATTGTTTATATTGTATAACTTTACCCAATATAAAATCAAACGTTTGTCATGGCCGTTCCAACCTTATGTCTTCGCGCGCTTTTTCGGCCATCTTTATCCATCTCCGACGCCGCCGTCCTCAGGTCCAGACACCATCTTCTCTCTTCTTTTCTCGGAAGCTCACTTCAATCACTGTTCATCAGATCAACAAACTATTTGCTGCTAACATTCCAGTCCAATCACTGACAACTTCGCCCAAGCCCTCAATGTCCCTCCAACTCGTTCACATGAAATATTTTAAGCTCCACTGTCACACTTAGAATTCCAATTTTGATGTTCTCTCAATATCCATTCCCTAGTAGATGCTTACAAGTCCCCAAAGAAAAAAAAACTCCTAACATTAATTGGAGCACGATCCCTTCATGAGCACGGCATCAGTCAGAATGAATGTCTCTCGTATTCTTTCAGCCCTGCAAAGCTTGGTTCTTAATTTCGATTGTTTATTTGCAGATAACATTTGATGTACTTTCGTACCTAGCCAATCTCTAAATTTCTTGCAAAACGAACTAGCCGTCTTCACGACTGTCACTGCTTTTTCGGCCAATCCCAGAATTCTATATAGAATTAACTAGCCGTCTCCGCGATTGTCACTGCATGAATATGTTGACCTTGACGACGGCTCGCTTACCATTGCTATGCTAGCATATTCACATAATTTATCCCCTTTAATTGACGCCATTTATAATAAATAATTGTACAATATTCAGTTACATATTGGTATGTAACAGTAGAGAGAAAATATTGTAATGCTTCGGAAGAAATCGACGGATTTTCGACCAAAAAAACTCGTATTGTAGAGCCCTGATAACATAGAAGTGGAAAACTTTTGTTCATAATAAAATAGTATATTACTTCCTCCGGCACTTTGTGTAGTCAGAATTCACGTTTTGAGGGTATTTCGTGCCGAAAAATTGATTGATGGCTGTCTGTCAGTCTGTGCGTCTGTGCATCCGTCCGTCCGTCTGTTCATCAGTGAGTGCGTCCGTCCGTCTGTGTGCGACCGTTTCTCCGTCCTTCCGTGCGTCCCATTGTCAATGCTAACAACAACTAACCATTGAGACGATTTTCTCCAAAATTGATGTAATCAATCTTAACGAACTCAAGACCTTGCGAGTTTGAAACATATTTTTATTTTTTGAGGAAACAATGAAGCTTCAACAACATTTAAATTTTTGTTTCAAACATTGCTCCATTTTCATTGATTAAACTTGTCTTCTCGTGGCGTAGAGAACGCTTAAAAATGACGCAGTTTCTGTTTCCGTTAAAATTTCGTAGTTGTCGAAAATTGCAAAAGTTCAACATTTTTTCATCGTCTTCCTACAACTACAATATTGCAGATTTTTTCCTTAATGTGAGTACTTTTGGTGTATTTTTGTGTAAAATATAGGTAATGTTTAAACAATTATATTTTCAAAGCAGTTCCATTATTTTTCCTTGTGTATAGAAAAGGATGGAAAAAATATTAGTGCTGGTCCCAATTTCACCGCTCAAAAATTCACTAGTATTTGAGGAGGACGCTTAGTCAAAGTTACGAGGTTATGGGAAGAGTAGATCAGGTTGAAGCGTGTTAATTGATGTAAAATAAATTGTTTTTGGTAAAATAATTTTAATTACCTACGTAAACTACAAATTACAACTTAAACAACAAATTATACTTAAATTTTAAGACATAGGTAAATCTCTTCTCTCATGGATTTCACTCAATTTTTCAATATATTCTTTGCAGAGCTGTTAATTTTGAACAGTTAGTATCTTTTTAAGTTGCAAAGGTTTCGAAACTTTTCAAAAATGCGCCCTCTGCTTTTGATATTTTTGTTAAAATATATTTTACCACACTTTAAAATATCAGCACGTTTTCTAGCTGAAACGTTTCTCGTTTTCTAGAATCACAAGCCTTCTCTCGTTTATTGTCAAACACCACTGACACCAAGAAACGCAATTTTTGTCCCCACTTTACCGACCTCATAGGCAAACTAGACTTCAAAATGCAATTCATTTTCTGTAGTCTATGCTGTCCCCCAAAATAGTTAGCGAAAAATCATCAGATCAGTTTTACGCATGCGTCATACTCCATCAGCTTTATATGTTCCTACAGAGGGGTTAACACACTATAAAAACCTCCTGTATAAGTGTCGGGAACGCTTTTTTTATTTCATAGAGACATTTATTATTTTAAAATTATCTGTGTTTGCCTTAAACAGAAACTCATGTCTCAAGAGAGATTCGAGATTTGACTGTTTAAGCAATCTGACAATGTCTCTCGACGCACGATGATATTCAATCAACAGTATACCTACCGGTCGTCCGTTTCGTATTCTCTTATAGCTCAAAATTTCTAGGCGTTTAATAGAGGTCATTCTACGAGAAGTGCCCGGACGTTGGCTGCGGGGCCAGGTAGCCGTCCGTTCCAAAGAGGGAATTTTTCACTTGCCTTATGGAAAAAATCAATCGGTTCCATGAAAATATGGCCGTTAGTTGAGGTGACCGCTTAATCGAGGTGGTTGATTTGATTTCCCTGTTAATTGTAATCGCGAACCCTGATGGGTAAAATGTCTAGAACCACACCACTACTCACCGGGAATCACTGCAGTGCCTCTGACCGGGAGTTGCTGGGATTCAAGTTGCGACGGTTGCAGGATTTTCGACACTGTCTACACAGCTAGGTCGAGTACAGTCGCTGTCTGGAGGAGAATTCTACCGGTCAGCTGTTCTGAACGGTAGTTTTTCGTGGTTTGTGCGATCAATACCAGGCGAATGCCGGAGCAGTACCCTACCAAACGGACCACGGACTGCGCGCGATATTTCCTACCCATTCCTTGCCCTATCTTCACCCCTTACTTACACGCATTTACACTTACATGCACTACACTACCACACGTGCCGGGAGACCGGTCGGGAGCTTAGAGCACCGCCCAGCTGGGGCGGCGCCACGCTGGTGGGAGATACCACCAACAATTCACAAATTCGAAACATGGCAAATGTTAACTGATTTCCAAAACAAATTTCCGAGATTGACAACAACTCACAGGATTAGTGCCACTTGAGGCATAAATAATCACTCTCGTACAAACGAAATAAATTCAGAACACCACGTACAGACGTAATGAAAAACCACTCTCAAATTAGTGGTGTTACAACAGCACATACTTTCTTCCATTATTTCTAACTTTAGCAATTTACAAAAATTCAGAGAGACCAACGAAAGTGAGACTTGCGCCATTTTTAAGCGTCCTTTTCGCTATCCGAGATGAAACTTAATAAAAAAAATTGAGCATTTTTTGAAAATTCTTTTGTCGATTGTAATAACGTAAAGCAGGAATTACGCAAAACTACTCCTTTAAAACAAGTACTTGATCTTATTTAAAGGTTTTTTTCAACAGATTTTATTTTGTTTACAATATATTAAATTAGATTAGATATACCTAAATCTACTATTACGTTTACAAAATGTGATAGTGTGTACGCTGCATATGAGACTGGTGCTATGAATCTAGTTAGAAAAAACGATCGACTTGGTCGAGTTCGGACTTTAGCATGAATTCTCAACACATGCGAATAAGCGAGAATTCATCGCGCAGTTTCCAGGAAACCACACTCCAGAGCGCGACTGCTGTTCTCGCAAACGCCATAAAAACAGTGGAAAAATATGAAATGACGCAGAACGACTATCTGCCTTCCCCGTGGGTGACCGACCACCCAACACGTAATACCGAGGACTAGTATGCATTTCCAACAGAGTAGTCTGCGTTCCGTTCCATGACCTTTCCACAAAACATTCGTGAATGACAGGAACTGTGTCATTGCACGGAAAGCACGGAACGCGCCATAACGTTTCCCGCGACAGGGTAATCAAGAGCGTAATCAATTATCAATACACGATAGGAACTCCATTATTGCTACAATATATATAATCGAAAGATACATTTCAATGAACATGTATGATCTTAAAAATTAGTTTGCAATATGTTGAAAATTAATATAGAATTTAAGTGAGCGAAATAGCGATTTATACTTAGAATACAAACGTAGAAGCGGCTTCTTCACTTCCTATCCGTGGCCCATGGATGCTCATAAATGCGACAGGTGACAAGAGATTAGGGCTCTTAGAGGCGACGTACTTCCACAAAAGTGCCGTTAAATGCCACAACAGTGAACTATTCTACAGATGCAATGAGTACTTCAGAATCACGAGCCAGTTATGCTGCTTTCGTTGGCTGGCAAAGACAACCATAAGACAAGATAATAAACTGCCGATTTGCGCGACCTTCTGCATCCTTGTAAAACTATGCATCGTAGCTTTCAAACCACTGGTTTGCCTGTCTAAGGAACTGTATAAAATGATGTTGGTACGACGCCCTTTGTGTAAACAAGAAGCTTCCCTGGAGACTATTTACCGGACGCGTGATGTTTACATTTGGAAGGTACTTGACAACACGCCAAGTGTTGGAGAACTTTACGTAACAGTCCGTTTACTGTACGCTTGGAAGAAACTCCGCGTTCACGTTGTTCTGCGCTGTTACACGACATTCCACAGGCTCTCGACGGCTCTTTCGACAAGTACTTGGGCTCCGGGTCATGGGCCTCTTGTGTTTGGGAAACGTTTCTCGTTCCACCCCCGCCCCCTCTACAAGCCCCTTATTTCTGCCGCTTCTGCTGCCTCTCTCCAGCCTCACTTCCTGTCCTGTTCCTCCGCGCACTGGGCTCTGCGGGAGGGGGCACTTCTACTACGTTTATGTGATATCTCGCCGTCTCAATGAATTGTGGAATGCCATCATCTGCGCAGTCCCGCCATCGCGTAGTGTGCTGGCAGAAGGGCTCCGTGTTTACAAGTCGGATTGCGAGAGGTGCATGCACGACCAGATAACGGCGGCAGCGGCAGTGGCAGCGACGGCGGCGGCGGCGACGGCGGCGGTGGCGGGACGGGGGTGGGGGCATCCGCGTGCTGTTGCCGCGCCTCCTCTGGCCACGTGGTCGGCGGCCTCGCAGCCACGCCCCCTGCCACAACCATGACGTACCAGTGTCTGAGAAATCAATCTACTTCAATGGAACTGGTAGGTCGTCGGGACCAACTTCACGGACACTCCAGGCATGCGCCGAATAAGCAATGACCCTCGGGCACAGTGTTCAGGATCATGAGGATTTCAGATCATTTAATAACATTGAAACATTACTAATTTTAAAAATGGCTTAAATAGAACAAAATAGACAAAATATTCATTGCTTGAAAATGTACGAATGATTAATATTCTTTAACGTCCAAAATATTTTGTATCATATAAACGAGAGCGGATTAATACCTTACGGTCCTGAGTATGACCAAACTAAGAAGCCCCTAATAATATTTAAATATGGAATATTGGGAGTAATGAAAATGGATATGAAAATGAACAATAATCATTGCAATTTAAAATTTAATACTAATCTGTAACGTGTTGATGGTATTTACGTTTTTTCACCAATTACTCTACCGAGATACTCAGACAGTGGCTGCAGCTTTGAAACGACGAAAGCAACCACTTTTTCTGCTATCTGCGATACACGTGCTTGATAAGTGGCAGCCTAATCGTCGAGACGTAACTCCTTAATGTTGAACGTCGTGTCGTCCAGAGCCAGCGTCACGCATTATTCGCCGCAGGCGTTCTAACTCTGTCTTTCGTCGAAGAGGCTCCACCGCTGGCAAAAGGCTTTCGCCGGAAGTCAGTCATCTCGTCGGACTTCCCTGGTCCTATAGTTGTGGCAGGACGCGAGCGGGCCAATATGACCTGGCGCTCGCCACGCTCCACTGCTGGCGCGGAAGGGGCGGCGAGGGGCGCGGAGGGGGAGCGGAGCGGTGTGCGGGGAGCGGGGCGCGAGGCGCGGGCTCGCGCAGGCCTCATGGAGGCCGTAACGTTACGTCAAGACAACGTCACCATTTCAACGCTATTGGGGTGCGACCGAAGCTAACCGCGTGGGGATTTCCCCGACTCGGTCACCTCGATTGTAGGCGGCAACCGACGGAGAGGGCGCGTTGCCTCTGCTCTGCGCTCCGACTCCGTTTCTGAGCGGAAAAGTTTGTCCTCTTCTCTACCTTTGTTTCCTTAGTCTCTCTGATGACGCACTGTACACCTCCAAGGCTGTGGAAGAGCGATTTAAGACGGCGAGATGGCACTGCTGTAGAACGTCTCTACCTTTTTGCAGTACAGCTTAAATAGGCCACAGCGTTACCAGATTTCCGCTACCCTACGGGCACGGCAAGCATGGTACTGAACATTCCAATTCACTGATTAACATTTAATCATTCAATTGACCAATTTATTATGATATATTCATATTCATGAATGATTGTGACTTTATGAATGTAATATTCTGCATTAATGAAATTAGTTTTGCTACGAAAAGGACTGATTTCCGTAATGTGAAGAAATATATCCCCATGCTTCAATGAAGTAAAAGGGAACAATGAGTGATGATGAAATTGTTTATCAGGAGAAATATAACGTCGACACAACAGTTGTATTGTAACAATACAAAGATCACGGCAAATATCTATCAGTCTGTATCGCTGATCAATGGGGACTTGTAATGCCGTTCCTTACAAATTTAGGATTGAAGAGCAATTGGACGGTGTTATGCATTAATTGACCAAGCGCCAAAACTTGATTTCGAGATATTAACATTAACGCGAAAGTACTAATATAAACTCAGCATCTGTCCCAATTTTTTTTTGTAAACGGCAAAATAATCAAAATGAACTAAATTAACTGCTCATATCTTAAAAACATGAAAAATGTAGCGAAACTCTGCATTTGCATTTCTGTAGCAACTCTTGGTCAATTGATGCTTTAATAAATAATTTTCATTTCCGTGTTTTACATTATCTGAGTCCAATCCAAAACATGTACCTTAGTCAAAGTGATGCAAATTATACGTAGTGCCATTTCTGGTCTCTTCATTGAGAATACGTAGTGCCATTTCTTAATGTAATATTTTACAAGATACAATAAGATTGTAATAGATTATAACATATTTAATCGTAAATAATTAATTTATAAAGAAAACAACATTATTATTGCATATTTTCACATATCCTTTGCTTTTTTATTGAAGTAACAACTTTTTATATGTCCTGTAAAAGACCCTCTTATATGATTAAAAAAATTAGGAAATCATTCGAATACAATATTACAAGCATTGCTGCAAAGAAAGCAATAATAATAAATGAATATATTATAATAAAAGCTCTTACAAAGCGTAAATATAAGTATAAGGTTTCTAGGGATTGAAACTGAACACTTATGTGAATACATGAAAATGCAATATATAAATAAAAAATACAAAATATTGCTTAATTTGACATTTCACCATCATCAACAAAATCAAGTTGCGGGCTGTTGAAGCCATCAATGACGTTCTCTATATCAGAGTGGCTGGAGAGCTGGCAATAAAAAGCTAATGCATCATTTGCTATAAAGTTCATTAGAGATCGAATATCGTTTAGCGTCTCTTCAGAAATTGGTTTTTCGTTTGGCCAAATAGGCGTCAAAATGGCACGAAAATTAGTTGAGTTTTGCATTTGGGAAGATCGATATGTTGTTTTCTTCTTAATGTCAACACTCAATGGCTCACTATTAAATTCAGTTTTGAACACTATAGTGAATGGCTTGTCTTTTAAGAGTTCTATCTCTCTCACATTCAGCCAGTTTATTTTCTCGTTTCGAGAATTAGTTTTGTGATTGACTACTTTCTTTTCATTAAGGGCAGTATCCTTGAAATGTTCAGGTTTCATTCTATGAACTGTAAGAGGTTTTCTTTTTCGACGTATTTTCATGACACTTGATGTAATCTTGTGGTGTATCAAATCTCTACTGCAGTTTGAGAGCGCATTCTATATCTCCGAAATCGGTCATTCGGAAGGAAGCTGTGTCCAGGAAAAGAAACCTCTGCCTGCTCTCTTCAATGTAGGATGCTGATGTAAATCTGACTGTAGCATTAGAACCATAAATAATAAATAATAAACTTTAAATGCAATTAGAGAATTAACTCACAATCACATATCCGTACACAATGCAAACCGCGAACGAGAACAAAGCAATAATGCATCGCGTGACCAAACGACGGTCATTTGTCGCATAGTCAATTGATGTGAAACAAAACCCTAAGATTGGGTGGTTAGTCAATCAAAATATAATTATTATGATGAAGTATTTGGAGCTTGGTCCACATTAGCACCCCGTCACAAAAAAAAAAAAAAATTAAATGACAAACAATTTTTTAAGAGACAGTTTACACCTTCACGCACAACCTGGTGCAAAAATCTAAAAAAACAAAAACAAAATAGCGCTTGATCAATTGATGCATAACAACGTCCAATTGTGCTGGCGAAGAACACGAAGCGGTACAACTTGTCCCTTGCAATGGCAAATTTCTGATAACAAGGTGATCTTTATAATAAGATTTGAATTATAAACATTTTTAAATTTTATTTTTTTAAGGTAGCTTTTAACTTCTAGATCATATAGCAATCATATAGCTATGATTGGTCACTGAAGGGGGAGCACATAATGACAAGTCAAGCATCCATGCCCGAGGCGGGATTCGAAACCGCGCTCCTTCGAGCCGAGGCAGCTACGACCCTTCAACCTTCGCGACCTCGTCTATCCAGTCCGGCTAACATTTCTATGTGAGAGAAGTATACAAAAATCACGGTGCTTTGTAAAATGTTACGTAATAAAATGTATCACAGGCACGAATTATTCATAAATACATGGTTTGCATTCAGCCAAATGTGTCTACAAAGTTCCAAAAATAAAAGATAATCAAACACGTTGATGCGACCACTAATATCACCTATTTATTGCCCACAAATAATACGTACATGGAAGATGTACAGTATATCACATACCACGTTGACTGCAGCGCTCAATTGATTTTCTTTCCGTATTTTCTTTCCGAATTTCTTTCATAATTCGTTCTCTGTATTCGTTGTACTTATCAAATTCGCAATTCTGCAATTTCTGCAGTTATGATTTCTGCGATTTAAACATCAAAATCACACATAAACGCAACCAACACAACAGTCCACAATTCACAGAACATAGAAACAAATCACTTCGTGGGCCTACCCGTGCTTATTTCACAAAATCGTTGCCTGGCTTTGTATTCCAGACGGCACTGGCTTAAACTCGGAAGGAAAAAGGTTTGTCAGTGTTGTCACACAGTACGAAAATTATCGTTTTGTAGGATTGTTTTGTTGTTTGCTTTGATGGAGCAAATAAGATAATCCCCTTTTGTAGGATAATTTTAACTACAATATTATATTCTAAAATAAATCTGAAAGAATGATACGTTTTAGAATAGGAGCTTCCAAATAAGCAAATTTTCTTTAACAAGCCTCGTGATAGTACACTAAAAGAATGTAACCCCCAGAAAAACTGTTCTGGGAGTGTTCGGATAACGTTCTCCAATTTTGTACTTGTATTCTGGGGTGGATAGTGGCCGTAGCCCAAAAGGACATCCGACAAGAATTGTTGCGACCATACATTTTTTTTTACTTTTTTATCATTTCATTTTAATTCTTAAATGCTCCTTTTTATCTAGAACTTGCATCGAATAAATATTTATCTTATGAAAAATTTTTTTTAAACGGCTATGCCACATTCAGCTAATTTAAACGTCTTCATAAACATCTCTCGGTCAGAAGTATTCGGCGAATCCAAATAATGTACCTTCAGTCATAAGACAAAATATACACCGTAATTTCGCGTTATCGTAACAAAATCGTTTCAAAAGGAAATCTTTTCATAACAAAAACTAGTAGTGCTATAGAATGGCACAGACTTTCACGTAGTAAAGTTTTCAAATTTCCTTGGTGTGGACTGCATCTACGGACATGACCTATCCTCTTCCCAGCTGCCATCTATCGCCGCCCAAAGTACATTTTTTGACATGTCCTCAATTTTTCGGTTTCTAATAGTAGAATCTAAATATTACTTTAAGAATATTCAAGAAGAGTAAACCTCGTCATAAATGGTAATTTTTATTGAAATATTTGGCAAAAAATTTCATTGAAAAATTGCATGCAATATTGCGAGAAACTACTAAAAGTTTTAAAAAATATACATGACCTTAATGAAAGAAATAATTACGGATAACAAATTACATTTAAAGAAAAAAACTCTATCTTTAATTTTGTAGTCGTAGGAAGGACACTAAAAAATTCAAACTTTTGCAATTTGCGAATTTCAGTGTTAACCGTGAAAATCGGATCTATTCCACCTTTATAAATGTAATTTACTATATTTTTACAAGAAATTTAAAGAAAAAATTTCGGATCGTTTTTGAGAAAATTTTAAAGAAAATTTTTCAAAAGTAAATAAATTAATAGTAAATAATTAAGAATAAATTAACATAATTCTTGTGAAAAATCAACAGACATTTGATATAACTACAATATTATACAGTGCTTGATTCATAGAATTTTAGGTCCCGGAACGCGCCCCAAAAAACGTAATAATTTAATAGAAATAATTATACATTTATAGTATAATTTAATAATAATTCCAGAGGTACAGGAACGCTGTTCCGTCGCGTTCCGCCACAAATCAAGCCCTTATTATACTAGATACAATATTCTTTCAGTTATAACTGTTAATATTTCTTCTTCTGCTTTTAATTTACGTATCTTTAGTTCTTGTGTAGAGGACGTTCGGGTACCACGGATTATTGAGCCTCTGTCAAGAGCTGCAATTAATTTAAACAGTGGTAAACTACTTGAGAATGCCTGTATGATGCACAGCATGCAGGGTCACCCGTTTGCCACGTGCAACACGCCTGCTAGTGAAGAATATTCTTTTTTCTTTCCAAAAATTTAAGCAGGTATGTTTTGAAAAACACTATTAGTTTGTTTTCATTCTTTCTGAGATTCTGTTGTCTGCTGGCGTATGGTAACTGGCAAGATACAGTGCCCGTTGCAATAGCGACTATTGGTGTACGCTATCAATTATTGAACTCTATACGTTTCGAACTTCACAATTATATTGAGAAAATGGTTGATCTAACGATTCTAAGGGATTGCCTTTCTCCTCACTTTGCTTTTCGATCTCGTGAAAATAAAAGAAAGCACTGTATAATTTCCTAATGATGATGGCTGCTCGCTGTGTAAGAACCCAAACGTGCGAAGCACTTCAATTCTGCTTGCGGCGTGGGTTTGGTTCAGTCAAGACTGACCAATTGCATCCATTGCTTCATGAAGCAGGGTTATAATTAGACATCGGATGTTTATGAAGGTGAGTATTTAATTGTAATACTTCGTTAAATATTTTACAAATATAAATTTGTACTTTGGCCTGATTTTTTGTACTGATTGAAATTTTAATTGGTCTTTGATATTAAGTAGAATATAGTAAGCCAATCTGATTTGAACCAATGGAGCCTATATTTTTTCTTTGATCTTTATTGAAAAAAGTCATTTCACATTATCTTCATATCTTGGGATCATGAACAATTAATGTCGCTCTCCTTTCAACGAGATCCGTCTTTGTCAGGGCATCCAAATTCAGAGCACAGAAATATTGCACACTTTCAATTGAGGATATCAAAAACGTTAATACAGTTTAAAATGAAGACTTCTTTGATATCCAGATTTCCTTTTTCAAATGTGAGATGTTTCTTGATTGATCCGATCTATATCTTGTCAAGAATCATTTCTCTTCTCTGAACCAGAATTAAATATTTGAAAAAGGTAAAAATTCAGGGAAATCTACAAAAATTGAAATTTTTAATTAACGATTTACCAAACAAAATGAAATTTGTTTAATTTGGAAATTTTATTTTTTTAATATAACAGCTCAATCTAGAAGACTTTCTATAACCTGTTTGATTTTGAGATTGGATTTCATTGTCACGCCACAGTAGAATTTATACAGTGATAATTGCAAAACACAATTTTGCGAAAACTCGTCAGATTTTTGAAAAAAATTACATGACCTTATTAAATTGTACAAGATCAGTCTTTAAAGAACAGATTTTATGAAGAAAGAAGTATATCTTTAATTTTAGTTGTAGAAAGACGCCGAAAATAGTTGAACTTTTGCAATTTTCGAAAATTCAGGGATTTGAACGAAAATGAGACCTAACTCTTTCTCTTAAGCGTTCTTTACGCCAAGGTTTAATCAAAAAAGGATATAACCGAATAGGACGGTAATAAGTGCCCCAAACCAAATCGATAATCGCGATGCTCATATGAAAGAGAATAAAAAATGCCATAGATTCCTAAAAAAACAACATGCTAGGGCAATATGTTGTAAAAATAGAATGAGAAACTGTTTTATTTTTTTTACTTTTCCTTAGCTTCTATTGCATGTATCAAGCTGAAAAAAATTGCAGAGACGGGGAAAATAGTTGAATTTGAAAGTATTTTTGACTAACTAATTTTCATGCCAAATTCAAATACCAAAAAAAAATGGAAATTAATTTCGACATGATAACGTTGAAGAACCGACTCAGTTTCTTCTTCTAGAATGTGTCTCATAACATAAAATAACATATTTTTCAGATTTTTAAACAATGTAGATGATAGTGAAACAAATATAAACCAATTTTATGAGTTTAAAAATTTGAAATTCGCGTCAAAATATGATCGAAAAATAATCTTTCACCAATGTCTATGCACTTTATATTTAAATTATTGAAAAGCCTTACTTACCAGCCTGATTTACAACTTTCTGCTGACAAATGTTCGTTTTTATGTTGAAAGTCACGCGATTTTGACATAATTATCGTTATTTCGAAATATTTTCGAAATAAAATCATCAAGAAGCGCAGTAAATCTAGAACGGTCAACTATTTTTGTCGCCAAATTACTCAAAAAATACTCATTTTCGTAAAATTCATCAAGACCTTAATTGAAAATCTGTTTTTGATGAACACATTTCACTAAGATAAAAAATTGTATCTTCATAATTGTATTTGAAGGAAGAAGGGCAACATTTTTTTCAATTTTTTCAATTTTCGAAAAAATTAGGACTTTAACCCACATGAGACCTACACCATTCCCTTAAACGTCCTTCCAACTACCCACCAACAAAATTTCATCGAAAACGATGGAGCCGTTTTTGAGACAAAAATGTTTAAACAAAAATTAAACATTGGCTATATTTCACGCAAAATTATGCAAAAAATACTCAATTTTAAAAAAAAATTGAATATGACCTTACTTCAAAATCTATCATCATGGAACAGATTTTATTAAGGAAAACAATCTCTATATTTAATATTTTAGTTGTAGGAAGACGGTGAAAAAATTTTGAACTTTTTCAGTGTTTGAAAAGTCAGTGTATTCGTCCAACATGAGACCTGCGCCATTCTGTTAAACGTTGATTGAAAATTTTGAAAATGTCCCAGGGGTTTCATGTAAATTACCCCCAAAATTAAAATATCGATTTCAAATTCAAGAGTCCGCGACATCAGCCAGATTGATCGGGGAATATCAATTTTAGAGAAAATCGGCCGAACAGTTTAGCACACAAGCAGACGGACAGACACCTTTTCCCGTCAATCTATTTTTCGGTATCAAGAACCCACAAAACAGGGATTCTGGCTATTCCACGTGTTAGAGAATTATTTTTTCTAAATTTAGCAACTAGTTACATCCATTATTTCGTTACCAGAGCCCTGTAATAAGACTTTTTTCTGTCGAAAATTCGCCGTTTTTTCGCGCAGCATTACATAACTTTCTCTTCTTAAGAAGTTCCTTCTTAAGCGCGAGAAAGTAAAAAGTGTTTATCTGTTTGAGTCTCAATGACTTGTATGCGATAATTTTGCCATTTAACATTCCTGCTAATATTATGACGCAAACTGGTGCCTGAAACTCGTTGGCTGAAGTCGGACTCGCAAGAGCTCACCCATCTTTTTCCGCCGTGGATATTCCGATTTAATTTTGTACATAATGGATGTAACACCTATAACCTTTCGAATTCATATATCGTGATTCAATCTGTGTTTAAATATTGGTAAAAACGTTTTTTCCAATCACATTTAACAAATTTTTAAACAGATAAAATTTGTTTTCATTATTTTTCACTATCGTGTACATTGTTTAAAAATCTGAAAAAAATGTAATATAATGTTACGAGACATGTCAGAAGGGGGAAAACAGACAGTACTCTAACATTACGTCGAAAATCAATTTCAATTTTTTTCTACTTGAATTTTGCGTCAAAATTGGTTGACAAAAACACCTGCAAATTCAACTATTTTTCCCCGTCTCTGCAGTTTTTTAAGCTTGATACCAGCAGTAGAAGCTAAGAAAAAATAAAACAAGGAAAACATGTTTCTGTTCTCTCTGTAACAGATTTCCTTAGGAGGCTCATTTTTTGGGTATCTACGGTAATTTGGAAGTACGAGAATGGATGTCTTTTAAGTGTCCTAAAATGGATAAAATTTGGAGCCGTTTTTGAGAAAATAAATGTTTTAAAAAATTTGCTTGGAATATTGGCAATTTTTTAACAATTTTTTTCTCAAAATTGTCTCCTTTTTTTCTTTAAATTTTCTCTTCGTATGTATAAAAGGACGGTACAAAAACTGGTGCTGGTCCCATTTTCGGTGAACTCTCTGGATATTCGACAATTGCAAGAAGTTTATGTTTCAAAAGTACAATATTGGAGATAAAGATTTTTGTCAAAAATAAAATCTGTTAAAAAAATAGGTCTTTAAAAAATATTATGTACAATTATTGAGAAAACGACTCGTTTTCGCGTAATTTTTGCTTGGAATTAATGCAATTTTTTCTACGGAGTACAAGGGACACTTACAGGAATGGTGTAGGTCTCATTTTCGTTGAACTCTGGATTTTCGAAAAGTGCAAATTTAGAAAAAATTCAAGAAAATGTGCTCTTGAAGAGTCACTAGTTTGCGTGTTTGGAGGTGAAACGAACACGTGCGTGTCATGTACCAGAAAGTAGCTAAATGGCTGATGGTTGTGTACTGCGGTTTTTGATCAGGTGTGATGCGTTGTTCCCATTTCATTAAATAAAGAAATAACATAAGAATCTATTAAAAGTGAGTTTCAAAATAAGATGGAACTGTTCCTGTAAAAAAGAACGAAGCATGAGAGCAATGTAGGCGAACGATTACAATACACTTATTTCGCTAGCTGTCGACTAGCAGCTCAAGAAAGATTACAAGGAGATAGTGCGTTGGACGACGTGCGGTTCAGTGTTCGGTAGCACATGCCAAGCACGTCGTGCGCGAACGGTTCCTGCCGCGGGTCTCGTGCTCCCCGGCCGCGTCGGCTCTCTTCAGTGACTCACGCCTGCCACAATCGGCCGCGCGGGGAACGAGGGGCGTGGTAGGAGTGGAAGGGGCGAGGCGGAAAGCGGTGTGGCGTGCGTGGCGCGGCGCGGGGGGGGGGATGTAGCACGGGGAGGGGGTGCCGGGCCCCGCCGGCCGGCCGCTTCGCTCGTGGCGGACCTAACGCTTCCCGCGAAAGCCGCTAGCAATTTACGTCATAAAGGCAAGTTTTCGGAAGAGCCCAGACCAGCGCGCGGCGCCACCTGGAAGTGAACATTTCAGGCGAGTATTTCTGCTGGCCGAACTCTCATAACTTAAGGCGATCTGGATCCTTTTGGCTTTAGAATTTAGTGTTAAAGAAGGTTAAATTTTCGTAAGAATAGTATAAATATTTTATTTTGTAATAACGTTTTGTGTGAAATCGTCGACGCATGAGCAAGGCGTCATCTCAGAATTTGTCATCTTCCATGAGAACGGTCTGAGCAGAACCGTTTATTTCGCGGCCAGAGACAAGTGTTTTACGCTACACATCGAGTGCCTTGTAAACTGTCAACTCTTTTCGAAAAATCTTTCTTTACGAAAGTAACAATCTTGTGATGTGTTATGTGTTGCTTTTCTTGTTCATCGACGAAATATGTGGTATTACACTTTATATATCGTTTGCATTAGTCTCACTTATTGTACATTTACAGTGTGTAATGGAAAATGTTTCCAGCAATTAAATAAATGTTGAATTTTAAAAGAGTGCGTTTTAATTCAATATTATTAAAACCATGCCCTTCGCTAGAATGAAATAGAATAAATCATACAATTCAAATTGAACTTTTCTTAAATGTTACTTCCCTCTTAACTATTTCTCTTTATTCCCCATTACTTAAGCATCTATTCTCAGATCAAAAAAATACTTTCATTTTGAAGAATGAAAATATTCGATAATAGTGTAGAGTATAGTTAAAACAATAAAATTATTTCTTGAATCTGAACTTTAGTAGCAATTTTAAAAGAAAAAAATCAGTTAATTCTATATTCAGTTTTTTTAGAAACAACTCTGTCGTATTATTTTTCTCTGCGAGTGAAATAATTTGTCTTCAGGTATAAACTGTTGAAGATTTAGATCGAGACTTTTCCGTCAATTATAGTATTATTGATAAATTTGCATTTCGCTTCTCAACATAACAAAATGTATATGGAAAACAATTTTAGTTTTGCTCACTTTCCTGTTAGGTTAAAAATCAGCTAACTTGCAGAGTAGTAAGCCGCAAAAAGCATTCACTTATACAACAGCAGGGATTCCCTGATACGAATCTTACGAGGTTGTTCAGAGTATTGAGGCCTTCAGAGTATTTGAGTGGTAAAGGTCTATCTATGGGCATACGCAGCGTCGGGCAAACATGGAGAACTCGATTTGACTGTTTTGCGCAGAGGTCACTGACTGACTGATAAATGTTAGCATTACTATCCTCAGAACAAACAATCCACAATCCAAGTACGTTCGCCGAGGAGACTCAAAGTACTGCCGCATGTTGACAGTGATTTCAAAGCGTCCGTATCAAAACAAGGGAATCAATTCGCGAAGGCACTTCAGAGTTCCGCTTTTCAAAATATTGAATGTGTATGTGTAAGCTGGAAGGCGCACAACCGTGCGTCGTCGCGAAGAGGACGCGCGGGCGGGGGCGTGGAGGGCGCGAAGGGCGTGGAGGGCAGGGAGACGGCCCTCCACGGGGGCAGCAGCAGGTGCTGTCCTCGCCCCCTCGACCCCCTCATGGTTCATCCTCTGGCTCAGCAATTCCAGGAAAGGAGGCAGGACAGGAAAAGAGAAATGTTAGGAACACATAATATTGCTGTCTAGTTTCAGCTCTTTGTTTTTTCTTCCAATGGATAATTCTTCATTTTCTCTCATTTCCCTACATTGTTGTCGGTATTGCAGACGAATTTTGTAATATTCATCAATTATTGCCATGAAAGTTTGCCAGTTACTGCCATGATGCCAAAATTTTATCGGCGTCTTCCTAGAACTGCAATATTGAAAATAGAGATTTTTTCTTTAATGAAATGTGTCCTTTAAAGATGGATCTTGAAATAAAGCCAGGTACAATTTTTTTTAAAAATCCGAGTATTTATTGCGTAATTTCGCGTGAAATATAGACAGTTAAAAAATATACATATATTCTCAAATAATGCTCCAATTCTTTCTTCATTTTTTCAATAAAGCCAAATAAATACGGCTATAAAAGTAGCGCAGATCCCATTTTTCGTGAACCCTCTGGATTTTCGAGTATTGCAAAAATTACAAATGCAGAACAGTATGTGGTGTTGTAGCATCACGAGTTAACGCTCCACTTATTTTCACCACTATAGAGGAATTTATCAATACCCGTAACACCCTTGTCAGACCATGAAACTCGAATTCTCTTTAGACATGCCATTCTTTTCTCCGCCAGCTGACGTCCCAGTGATACCACGCAGGGCAAATAGTTTAAGTGCTTGGACATTTGCCAAGCTCAGTATCAATTCTAATTGATAATTCCCCATTAGCATACTGTGTAGATTTTGTTTTGTAAGTAGCGACTTGTTTGACTTCGGGCGAGAGGGGTCTGGGAGGCACGCGAGCCTCCAAGCGACGCCGACGTTGGCGGAGCAGTGCGCCAGCTCCCGTCGCGGCTTCGCGTCACCCGGATCACCTGGCTGTTGCACCACGGCCGGGAAGGTGGCGGGGCCGCCCGAAGCCTGGCGTCGCGTGACGAAGCGCCCTCGCGCGTCACAAGGCCGTCCACATCCCTGCGCCTTACGCTCCGCACTCTTTGCTTTCCTCTGCCACTCTTCCACACAGACTGGACAGCTCAATCTCGTTCATTAATTGAATTGTTACTTGTTATTGGGATTTCATGTCCATGTCAAAATTCGAGGAGGCTACGTTTTAAACGGGGACCCAGCCAATGGAAGGTACACAAACGTCTGATTTTGATTTTTTTTTGTTACAGAACAGTAAAACTGTATTTGACGGATGGGGGAGAAGTACAAGCCGCGCACGTTTTCTTGAGCTCCAGAATCTCTTCCGCACCCGTTAACCATAAATAGTTGAGCGATGAATAAAATTACCAACAAAGCGAGGTTAGCAACATTTGAAAACTAGACATTTTCGCTCCCGAGTTATAGAAACCGTATTTTTGCATTGGTATACGAAATAAAGATTTGATTTTTCTTTTGTATTGCTAAGAAAATAATAACTGTTATTCCTGGCTCTACTCCTAACTCTACTAGCAAAAAGTGAGCTCAAAAAGCGTATTGAAGCTACGTTTATGAACAAAAGCAAAACAAGGGGCCCATCTCAGGTTTCCTCAATGGATCAGGGAAACGGGACAAAAACCTCACCCAAGTCATTGACCTCCAAGATGAAGTTCATTCGTTATTACAGACATATTAAGTCTTTTTAAAATTATACAATACAAATGTAACAAATGCATTATATATAATTGTTAAAATTACTATTTTTTTCATTTCGATGGTAAATGGTCTCTAATTGTATAGAAACTGTAATGGACCAGAAAATATTTTACTTTGCACTCAAGGGCTTGTATGTGCTACAGTGAGTGTAGGAACATGAAACTTTACACTCACTCGCGCATTACAAAAATGTCATGCTGAATGTGTTACAGATTATGGGAGCTTACATTGTTACGGTGCAATCATGCTTGGTCTCTTTTGTACATGCTGGTCGTGGATATGGACACATCGCGTGTGATGCTAAATGTATTTCGTATTGCATCATGCTCAACAATAGCTTCGGCTCCGCACGCGAACTAAAGAATGGCTCTTTCCTGTGTTAAATTACACTAGTACAACTACTGTACATCAAATTAATTACTACTATTATACTAAATTATGTTACTATTATACTACACTATTACTCTAATACAACTATAACAAAGTAAATGTTCGCGGGTAGTATGGTTGCAAAGACTTGAGCAACACTAATAGCCTGTAACAGTAAAATATGCTCATCTATCGAGCGACTAATAAAAACAATATTTTCTCTTTGGGATGGCACTACAGACCTGCCATCAGTCTCTCTGGTTTAGTTTTCTTGCAGTCTCTTTGGTTGTTCAAAATACAGAGTTGTCAAAATCTTCTAGCCCCCGCAATTTAGAAGCATAATCGAGAATTAAAAGTATTAAACAGTGGCACTCTTCTTCTTAATTAGTTCATGAAATCTCTATTATTAACCATCATGACTTTCTTTTTTTCTTTTTTTTAGTGTCATGTCGTTGAAAGTTTTTTTTAACGTGGGGTGAATGAAAATATAATAAACCGTAGTAGCTACAGGAATTAAAATGCACATTTGCCCGTTCGTCAATTTGTGGACAACACGAGTACCCAACCCCAATTTTCTCCAAAATGGATATTGTTGGTACTTCACATGAAGTTCGTAGAAATTTTCAAACTTTCCTCAAAAATGGCACAGATTTTATACTTGAGAGAGGGACAGAGGGGCGATTTGAAGGCAGTTAGAGAGTGAGGTAATATTGTGTCAACTCCATGTCGGGATTTTGATAGAAATAAACAGGTCCTTGATACGGAAAAAGGCTTTTCAAAAACATTTCTGCCGTCAATGGACAACGCTTTCGCCTAAAACATTCACAAGATTTCATCCACATTGTTATTTACCGATCGATTACGACGTACTTGCCAATTTCAAACAGATGCTTTTATTTTGGGGTATAATTTGCATACGTACCCCAGGGGAATTAATTTTTTTTATCAAAAACCACTCCACATGCTTTGTTTTAATCTTTTTTGCACGAATCGCCCAAAATTAATTTACTTGCTTACAGACGAACGGACTGCGGAGCCTCTGACCGGGAGGTCGTAGATTTCGAGTCTCGTCGGCTAGATAGCTAGAGAAGGAGGAACATTATAGCGGCCTGCTGCTCTCATCGGTAGATTTCCGTTCTTTTCAGGTCAACAACAGGCGAATTTCGGAACAGTACCTTAACAAATGGGCCATGCAATGCGCGCGGTCATTCCTTCCTCTCCCTTATTCTATCATCAGCCTTTACTTACAAACACTTGCATGCACTACACTGCCACACATACCGGGAGTCCAGTAGGGAGCTTAGAGCTTGTCCCTGCTGAAGCGGTTCCCCGCTGATGGGAGGTACCTTGTTAGGGAAAACTCCACAAGTTGACGTGCAGGACGGCGCCAGCGGAAGGGAACCATTATCTCCCGCGATAAAGCACACTAGATTTATGTGACCAATGGCCATAGCAAATGATGCGCCCGGAAATACTAATCAATCAAAAGTATTCGCTCTGTCCGTCACGAAATCGGAAAACGAAAATGAAGCTTCCCGTTCTCAGTGAACAATGTATTTCAGAAAAAAAAATTGTGGGAAAGTATGCTTTTCACAGATTGTTTTATGGTAATCGTCAACTTTCACATGTGTAAGCCATTCTATAAGTATCAATGTAACACCTACAGGAACGTTATAGCATTAGCCCAGAAGACGCCGTTTCGTTTTCTCGGTTTTAATGCGTCGATTCCTCCACGTAGGTTACAATAAGGGGAAAGTGCCCTTTCTCTAATTTTTTTGTACTGTATCACCACAAAATAAAATTTAATTCAATGATGTGAGTAGCGCGCTTTCGTGTTGTTTTTAATACATCGATCTGCTTCCCGTTTGAAACGGACCTGTTCACAAATATGATCCTGTTCGGCATCAAAACTGATTTCTGAGAGATGAATCACTGGCCTTTGTGGCTTTCACTTTGGAATGATGAAAGAAAGTTGTCGTTTAACGCCACCTTAGCGCAGCAGGCTCAGAACGGCAATCGTCTGAAAGCCCTTGACCCCAATTCCTGAGATACCGCTGTCCTCAATGAAAGAGTTCCCCGGAAGTATTGGAGTGATCCAGAAGAACAGCGGCTTGACCACACGTTATGCAATGTCTCCACCACGTCTTCGATGCATTTCGAGCTCTGGGAAGCAGCTATTAAAGCCTAATTCTGATGTACCTGGCGAGATGATCTGCGAAGAGGCTCTGAATCACTCGGATTTCTTTTCTCCCGGCCTCACGTCCGCCCAATTGCACGCAGTTGCTCCATGACTTCGCGACAGTGCAAACGTTGGTCTTCGTAGTATTATAACTGCATGTCTCGAATATTTTTTCAATTTATTATTTTCAATCCTTCCTTCTGCTTGCTTCATGACAGTCGTAATTTCTCCACATTATTCAATGCAACTTTCGCGCAATTTAATGAATTCGCTTCAGCATGCCTAATGAATCCAATGCAACATTACTAAAAAACACACTAACGTTGGAATTTGCTGTCGTGTCTAAATAGATATATATTATATTTCATTGGTAGATATCTATATATAATATTACAAGACCAATTTCATTGGTCTTGTAATATTCGCCTTGTAAGGTCCCCTAATGTTTCAGAGACAGGGTGTATATCGACTGCATCGCGCAGCCAACTTGTCCTAAGTCGTTTGCATCTCTCCCCAAACAGACAGAGCCGGCTGCGTGTCGTTCCGTTTTCCTCCTTAGTAAGGATTGTTTGTTTGCCGCGATCTGCTTAGTATCCTATTAGTCGACATATATCCTTCTGTCTTGAATAGATTCGCTTTTGTTTTGTTTTCACGAAACGTTTGCAGGTCCTTTTAGTGCACTCCCAACATTGAAAACCACACTTAAAAGTTTGGGGAAACAAAACTTGAAACCTATCACGAGCATCTTTCTGCCCCACTGACTTAATATACAAAATTCCGAAGATTCTGCCATGTTCACATGAGTTCGAGGTTTCTCTGGGATGGTCCGACATCTATTTGCACAACTTATGAATGGAAACTTAACAAACATTTTTACTTCTTCCGAAAAATTGGATGAACGAAATGGGATACAGTGGAACTAAGGCTTCCCAGAAAACGAAAAGTAAAAGGAGATTATCTGGGAAGGAGGAGTGAGGGGAAACTGCCCGCGGGATGCAATCGGGCGATTCCCTCAGAGAAATACTCATTTGATTATAAAAAAAACTATTCCGCTCACCCTTCCTACTTCCTGATAACCGCTCAGTTATGGTCATGCTTCCGACCACTCACACGATTAATCACAGGGGGTTCACATGTATTAGAATCTTAAAACTCAGGAACGCCAATCATCTGAATATAAGCAACAACAAAAATGTCATTAGAAACATTTGAAAAATGTAGATAAAATATATATTTATAATTGAAATAAATTATTTTTGGAAGACAAATAATAGCTCTTGTACATACTTCTCAGCAAAACGTGTTAATGATGCAGATAAATTAACAGCGGTGGTGCTTGTACTGGACGTCCATTCTTCTTTCTTTCTTATCTGCGAATATATGAATTACTTTCTCAATGTAGCCTCTAATTTCATTTCTTGTGTCCTTTTCAACAGATAACATGGCACGAGCAGTCAGTCTTTTTTCACTTATTTCATTCACTTTTTTCATTTCACTTCAATAACATTGAAAAGGTACTGCACAATATTAATCTTCAATCATAATT
Source organism: Teleogryllus occipitalis (assembly GCA_011170035.1). Classification (NCBI taxonomy): domain Eukaryota; kingdom Metazoa; phylum Arthropoda; class Insecta; order Orthoptera; family Gryllidae; genus Teleogryllus; species Teleogryllus occipitalis. Next base: position 136,507 of record BLKR01000397.1, on the reverse strand, counting down.
CATTCCACTCGTGGGTCTCAAATTCACATGCGTACTAAGATTCGTGAATTTTATATTAAAAATGGAGCACTATCGTGTTCTCGATAACTCGACTGGAATAAGGAAACAAACTCACACGTACACATTTGCTTTACCGCAACAGCATTCATAACTCATGGCCCGGTATAGCACGAATTCACTCTCAGTCGATCAGGCCACTGGCCACCACACTATATATATATATATATATATATATATATATATATATATATATATATATATATATATATATTAGGGTGTCCCTTATTTTCCGACCTCGAAATTCTTGAACACTCACCCTCGAATTTTGTTGAAACGAACTTAAAACATGCATATACCAAATTTTATTGAAATCGGAACATTCTAACCCGTGCCGACTTGAGCGCGAACTCGCATGACGGACAAGTCCAAACCTACCACCCACCGCTGAGTCAGCCCCGAGGCTAACAGTACAAGAATTTTAATGTCACACCTTAGTGTCACACCTTTTTGCAGGTCGCTAATCTAACAATGTCATATGTCAGTGCCATTGGCAGTGCCGAGGAACGTGTGTTTTTAATAGGAGATAACATTAATTATTAATATAAAACACCAAATAACTGGACAAAAGTTACCATCGAATAAACAAGTGCTTGAAATTTTATTTTGTAACATACGGTAAGTAAAATTAACAGTGCATGTGCTAAACTTGTGGTTCGTGAGTGCATCATATTTTGGGAGAAAACAAGAATTCCGACAAGAGCTAATCAGCATTGTTCGCAAAAAAATTAATGACTTGTATTCGGAGTGGAGAAAATTACAAAAAAAAAAAATGCAAACAAGTGTGAAGTGTTTTTAATCATCGTGAAGAGGAGTTTAGAAATAATTCGAACAATATATTAGATATTGCACATCCGAAAACTTTACAAATGATTACATTGGAAGAAAAATGATTCGAGAAATGAGCCAAGACATAAAAGCTATTAGATGAGTAGTCCAAATTCTCACGGACAAAGAAACGACTAGAAATTGAGCATTACGAGAAGAGAAAAGGAAAGAGAAACAACAGTATGAAACGTCTACATCTTCTGTTGTACCTCCTTCATCGTCTCCTCCTCTATCGTTCATAAAAAGTTCAGATGAAATCAGCGTTGGTGAATTTTCGAGAGTACAACAAAATACAGAAAGCTGCAATATATGGCGCCAAAAATTCCATTACCCCCACACTAATGGTTTAGATAGATGTCAGCTGAGAAGAGATTCTGTATACATCCATCAGCAGTGACTTGATCACAAAACCCGATTATAAATCTTTTCTTCGAATCTGACACAAGAAGAAAAGAGAACGTTACGAAACAATTAAAACGACTTTTCACAGTTATTTATCTGAAATTCTTCTTCTTGTTCATTGGGACGGTAAACTGTTGCCTGCATGAAATATCAGGATCCCAGAAGAAGAAAGACTTCCAATTTTTGTTACATTTGGAGACAGACAGCAGCTCATCGTGTTTCGAAAATTGGAATTCTAGAAAAGAGCACACTAACACTGTTTGAAATGTGTTAACGCACTGAGGTGTCGAAGACAATATACAAATTCTTTGCTATGACATAACTGCATCAAACACTTGAAGTTTTAAAGGAGCATGTGTCTTCATTGAAGAAAATCTGGACAGTGTAATTATTCTTTCCGTGCTGGCATCACATATACGAACTTATTTTACAACGTGTGTTTGAATGTAAGATACGTGATGTAATCCTTAAAAATGTCTTTCTATTAATTTGTAACTGTTTATGTCAATCCGTGGCTTCTGTGCAGTGCAGTTGTAAAAGATCTTTATCAAGATATCTGCTTTCTAAAAGTTCTAAAATCACATGAATTGATTCCACAATTTCAATAGCAGCTCTAAAAAAATTAGAGACCTTATGTGGTATTTAATAGAAGAATTGTCTGTCATATCATTTTTTGATGATGAAGTTGACATACAAATCAAAATCAGAATGGTAACAAATTTAGCCAGAGAGAATCTACACATAGAAGAGTGATATATTTCTTGTTGTGGAGAATTGAATGGAGAATAATATCGTAAGCGCAATTGTATCCCGATGCCCATATTTAATTATTAATTCGTTAATATATAATACATCTCCTAATTCAATTTAATCTTCATTTTATTGAAAACAATAGCCGACTTTGTGTCAACAAAAAGCAGATATCTATTTTCTTGCCTGAAGACGGATACTAGTTTCATTAAAAACGGCCTTCGACCTGGAAAAGTAACTCTTAATAGTATGTAGAAGCTAACAGGTTATTTATAAAGTTGAAAGCTGTGAATGACTGCGCTGAAAGGGCTATTGACTTAATGCAATCTTTTCATGCACTACTGGCGGTAGATTAGGAGCGAAATAGGGATGTGCCCTTAACAGCTAAACTGTTATTTCTTAACCGTTAACGTTTCGTAACTATTACGCGAAATAGCAGTTATTTCGTTTATCCTGTTATTGGCTGTTATCGGTTGAAATGCATAGAACTGCAACCTACTGGGCATAATCGGAACTACTACAAGCTTTTGTGGCAACCATTTTGTACAATAACAGCTTCACTGCAGCTAATCAATCATGATTTGCCAGTGTTCTAATTATAGATTCATTAATACATAATTCGTCATTATTACACACCATGTGCGAACATATAGCAGATAAAATTGCAAAATGAATTGCGACGGGGGGGGGTATGAAAATTATGAACTAATAGTATGAAATTTGATCTGATTTTATCTGTATTAATTCCCCCCCTCCCCCGTCGCAATTCATTTTGCAATTTCATCTGCTATATGTTCCTTATCTTTTGCAATCATAATGTCTTTCTTTATTGTTATCCTTTTTTATGTTAATTTTGAACTGCTATGTATCCATTAATTGTAATTTAATTTTCTATCTTATTGTGTATTTAGTTATAATTTTGTTATATCTTTCTGTATCTTGTAGACTGACGATGCCGTCGAAAGCCGGCTATCTTAATAAAGCTAGTATGTTGACGAAGATGACCTCTTTTATTTCTTCTCATTAACACTTTAGCTATAGGTAAGCAAAAACACTGTTTCTCCTCATTATTTTTGGCACTCGTCACTTCACTATGCACAAGTTGCATATTTGAAAGTATATTCGCAATCTGAAACCGAATCACTTTCATTTTAGTAATATTCTATATTCTATACACATTCACTACACATTATATGAATTACTATTCATTCTTGGCAGTTCATCCAGCTCGTTCATATCAGCTGCTTCTCTGTCCAAACATGTTAGGGAAAGTAGTGCAAGGAAGCGCCGTGAGGTAGCTGCACAAGCTTTACGGTGCTACCAACGTTATTCGTTTTGCGTGGTTTAACTCTTAGCAGTCGGCCATGTTAGGTTGTTGGTCATGGACCTGTTATTTTTCAACTGTTATTAATAACAGCTATTACGAGTCAGCTGTTTTTGTGATAACAGCTATTGAAGAAAAGCTGTTAAGCCCATCTCTAGAGTGAAAACAATTTGTGTTGTGTTGTTCAAGAACTTAGTTCACAGTACCCATATTGCAAGAAAAAAACCTGAAAAAAAGTACCCACAAGAAAAGTAAAGTAGTCGAAAGAGTGAGAATGAATGAAATTGTAATATAAAAATATATATTAAACACGTATCAGTAGTTTTCCACTGACTTAACACAACAATCAAATGAATTTTGCAAAACTCAGGACTTGACAATGAAAATCGGACTTGTGCCATTTTATACGTGTATTTCACTCTATTATAAAGAGAAATTTTGTAGAAAAAATGGAGTTATTGTGAGAAAAAAACAACAAAAAATGTCCAAAGGGCTTCATGCGAATTTCCACCAAATTCAAAGTATTGGTTTCAAGGGCCGTGAGTCGGGCCAGATCGACCGAAGAATATTCATTTTGGAAAAACCTACGAGTAGTTAGGTGCTAATGTTTTATACACATGGAAAGACAGACATTTTGAAACTAATAGTATTAGAACAGCACATATTTTCTCCCATTATTTCTAAATTTGCAATTTTCGAAAATTGAGATAGTTCAACGAAAATGAGATGTACACCATTCTTTTAAGATTTTTGAGATAATACTTTTTATTTTCTCGTATACATACGTATATACGGGAGTAATATACGTAGTATAGAGAAAGTTATGTAAAGATGAGGAAAATCGATTTCGATATTTCAACAGAAATATACGTTTTGGGGTCCCCTGATACCGAAAAAGTGTTGTTTTTTTTTCAAAACGTCCGTCCGTGATATTAAAATTTAGAACCATTTTTAGAAAAGTTTGAAAAAGTTTCGTGGAAAGTACAAAATATCCGATTGAAACTCAGAGGACCGCGGATTCATTTAAATCGATCGAGGAATATCAATTTTGCTGAAAATCTACTGAACGGGTTTGGCGCTAGATTTTGCGGAAGACGTCTTGTCGTCAATCGATTTTTCGGTAACAAGGACCCACAAAATGTGGATTCAGATTACATAACGTGTTAGAAGAAGTAATACACTATATATAGCAACAGGATTTGTCCACAATTTCGTTGGCAGAGTCCGGCACTAAGAGTTGTTTTTTGTCGAAAATTCGCCGTTTTCCGCTCACGATTACAATACTTTCGAACGAAGTAAAGGCGATAATGTAAATCTAGTGGTAGAACATCAAATACTATCTCGCAATATTTATAAATTTGTAGTTATCTAAAATTCAGAGAGTTCGAAAAAATGAGACCCACGCCATTTTTTTCGCGTCTCTTCTATCCGTGGAAAAAAATTGAAGCAATAATTTGAAGTGGTTTTTGAGTAAATGTTTTTATAAATTGCATTAATTTGAAGCCCAAATAACAAGATACCTACTTTAAAAAGCAACTGTAGATGACGTTTTTTAATGAGCTCATTTCTTACAACAGACATTTTCTCATTCAAAAATCTCTATCTCCAATTTTGTAGTTTTAAAATGTTAACTTTTTGCAATTTAGAAAAATACAGTGAGTTCGCCGAAATGGAACCAGCACCACATTTTTGCCGTCCCTTGAAGAAATTGAAGGAATACGAGGAAAAAATCAAAAGAAATAATTTGGTGCCGCTATAGAGAAAAGTTGATTTAAAAAATTAAAAATTGCCTATATTTCGGACAACATTACGCGAAAACTATTAAATATTTTCAAAAAATTGTTCATGACATTATTTCAAGATCTTTCTTTAAGAAACAAATTTCATTGAGGAAAAAACTCTATCCTCAATGTTATAGTTGTAGAAAGACGCCACCAAAAAAGTTCAATTTTGCAATTTTCCAAGAAACAGAGATATTAACGAACACGAGACCTTCACCATCCTCTTAAGCGTATTTTACGCTACACGAGGACAAAGTTTAATAAAAACACGTTGGAGACAGTTTTGAGAAAATGTTTAAAATGTTTTTGAGGCTTCGGGAAAAATGTCGATGCATATGCAGTGAAACATATTCGGGTAGATTGAACTTATGGATTTAGTCGCCATAATTATTCAACGTACGAATTTACTCCACAATTTTTTTTCATGATAAACTTAACCTTTTTTGCATTGTGGGATGGTTGGCCCATCAGAGAGCGCGCGCTGGGCGCTGCAAAGGGTCCGTGCGACATCGATGCCGGTGAGCATCAGCAGTGGCGTTGGCGGCTGGGACTGCGACGACCAGGCGGTCTCGCACTACTCTACGCCAGCGGTGGGGCGGGTTCGTGTCGGGGATCCACACGCATTGCAAACAGTTTCACCCATTGGCCCATCATGTGAGTGCTGCCCACAGTTCATTGGTCCTTGTTGCGCGTCTGTTTTCGGGGCTCATAAGAGATGATTCGTGACAGGCGTCACTGCGATCTTGTGATGACTTTCATTGACACGTGGGATGGCGGGAGCGGTTCTGCAAAATAAATTTTCGCTTGTTACAGCGATTGGCACACGGAGCGCAGGCGAAGTCCGGAGGATGGCTGCGGTCTCTCCCGGCTACTCGTTAATAAAGAGAACTTAAACTGCAGCCATTCTGTCGGCTGTTCACGATAGAAGCAGTCAGTCTCCACAATGGATTTTATTAATGCGATTTTTGCCAAAACGCTCTTGGCCACCGGTGGTTACGTGATACTTGTCCACGGTTCATTCTCATGGGTGCGTAGACGATGGTCTGATACCAAAGCAACGAATGGCGGCGCAACGCCACCCCTTCTACATTTTCCGTTCTCTGAAGCGTGGGGATGGCGTGGCTCGGGCAGGCTGTGCGGTCCAAAGGCCCGCTGCTGTGCATGAAGCCAGGAAACTTCAGCTCGCTACAACGATAAAAGCAAACTACATATCAGTTTATAATGCATCCCTGCTGTTCAAGGCACTAAGAGAAAAGTTAAAGAATTGCAACACTGCTTCAGAGGCAGATCCATTAAAGTGGTCTGTTCGTGTTAGTCGCTAGTCAAAGACTCGACCATTTCTTACGTCTACAGATTAACAACAGCTACTTGTAACTGTGAACTGAGCATTTAATTAATTTTTTGTAAATAATTAAAAGGGAAGTATTGAATAGTTGCTCTAGAAAAACAATCTTTACTAATAAATTTAGCCTCTCGCATGATTTTTCATTTTCATATGTTGTCAATACCTAATACAGGTTAGGTTGACTTCGGCGCCAGTACTTTTCCTTCTCTCTTGAACATTAGTCCACATTGCTTTCAATGAAAGTGAATCATCGTCAAACAGTACATACATACAGAAAAGGGAATGTGCGTTTGTGTATCGCACATATACGCAAAAACTACTCGACCGATTTCGCTGAAATTTTCACACTTTGTTTTTGTTAGTAATGGGATCTTTTAAAATGTGGTTTGACTTAACTTTGACATGTAGGGGCGTTGTTGATGATTATTTATTTGTTTATGATGACTGAAGCGCCCCTGAACTCTACGGAACCAGCCGCTCAGTCAAGGATTAAGCGCATCTTCACTGCATACAAGTATTCTGTCCCTGCGATTGTGAAATATCGTCCGGAATTTTTGCTTGAATCTCGGACAAGTAAACCAAATTGCTCTAAGATATTGTCGTAACGAACGCATGCCCAAATTTGAGGAAGAACGTTTCAACAATAATCCTATTGTTCGACATAGCACAAATCTATACTTCAGAGAAAATTACACAGCATAGAATTAGATTATTAGAAATATACACAGCATAGTGTCAAACGTAATGAGCTATCTCATGAAAAGTAACATGTGGTGTGTAATACACTGTAATAACGAAGCATTGCCGGGTTCACTAGTATTGATAAAATAAAGAAGAAAGTAGTTGCACTGTATAACGTCAACAAACTTAAAAACGCCTATGCACGCGAATGTTTTTCCATAAGAGTCTGTACTAATTTAAACTTTTTAAATTCAAAACTTAGGCCGGTAAGGTGCATCTTTTTCTTACCATCTTGAAGAACAGAGGTTTGGCGTTCACTTAAAGTATTTTTGGGGGATACTTCAACATGGTCAATCTAACCTTAACAGCACATCTTCGATAGCCTGTTTTTGCACCAGCCCCTCCTTTCACCCACCTCTTTCCTGTGGTCTGAGTCATACCTGCACAAAGTAAAAGAGGCTGTCTTCATTCACTGTTTTGAAGTTAACTTATGATGCGTCTCAGCACAGAGCAACGCAACCCTACCACTCTTTGAAAGATTGCGTTCCGAAATACTGAGTCTATTCCGAAGATGCTATTAATACGATTGCGTTCGGAAATACTGAGTCTATTCCGAAGAAGAGCACACTATTTCGATTAGTGAAGTGCTCTCACGAGACAGAGGACGTGTTTGATCGGAAACGCAGTCGCCGAAATGCAGTGCTCTAGCATACAGTAGCGAAAACTAGAGGATTTTCGGGATGTTCTTTCAACTTCCCCGAAAGCAATCAGCAAGGTTATCTTTCGTACGGAAGTGCGTACTGTGCCACAAAATACGCTTATTCAAACAGCGGATATTTCAGGAGCAGATATTATATAAGGTTCCTTATCGGGCTGCTCGCATGTACTACTGAATGTCCTTGAAACCGAAAAATCCACTGACGGCAAAACGCCCGTCTGTGATCAAAATTAGCGCCAAAACATTTAGCCGATTTTCTCCAAAAGTGATATACCTCAATCATTTTAAAGGAACTTGAGGACCTCAGAGTTTGAAAATGATATTTTGATTTTGGGGGTACTTTACATGAAACCTCAAAAACTTTTCAACATTCTCTCATAAGTGTCTCCACAAGTTTTTATTTAACTTTTTCTCCGATAGCATAAGAGGCTTAAGGTAACGTGGTCAAGGATATCGCTGTAAACCATCAACCCTATTTTCCCCACTATTGATATTCCCGAAAGATTTAACGAACTCGAGGCCCTGCGAGTTGACTGACATCTTGATTTTGGGGATATTTGAGGTATCATTGAGGTACATAAAGCCACAATTACATTTTCAATTTTTTTCAAATATCGATCCAACTTTTTTATTAAACTTTGTCCTCGGATTGCATCAAAATGCTTAAAGGAATGGCGCAGGTATTATTTTCGTTGAAATTTCTAATTTTTCGAATATTATAAAAAAAAGTTCAACTTTTTTCGGCGTCTCCCTATAGTTACAATATTGAATATAGTGATTTTTCTTAATAAAATATGTTCTTGAAAGACAGATTTTGAAATAACGTCATGTACAATTTTTCGAAAATATTAGTAATTTTCGCGTAATTGTGCGTGAAATATAGGCAATTTTTAAACAATTTTTCAAACACGGCTCCAAATTTTTTTCAAACTTTTTCTTCAAGAACGGTAAAAAAATGATGCTAGTCTTATTTCGGGCGAACGTTCTGTATTTTCGAAAACTGCAAAAATTTAACATTTCAAAACTACAAAACTGAAGATTAGAAACAAAAGATTAAAAAGAGCTTTTTAAAAAAGTGCATGTATAACATTTGAAAAACTAGTCATTTTTGCGTAATTTCTACTTGAAATTAATGCTATTTTCAAAATCGGAAAACCGCTTGAAATTTTTTCTTCAATTTTTTTCCACGAATAAAACGAGGAAGGCAAAAAGAATGTCACAGGTCTCATTTTCATTGGTCTATCTGAATTTTCGAAAATTGCACGTTAGAAATAATTTGAGAGACGATTAGATTTTGAAGCGTTGGTCTGAGAACATCTGAGACTGCGTGATGCGCGATAAAGCGCACGGCGAGTTAACTCCATGAACCTGATTTCGATCCTCGGCGCGTAAAAAAAATTGCTGTTTGAAACAGTTTTGCAGGTTCATGTAATAATATTTTTTGGCGAAGCCGTTACAAATAATATGAGAAAGAATGTGTTATTGTACCTTCATTGTGGTTTTCGTACGAAAAATACACATATCGTCAAGTAGAAACACTCATTCAACTACTAGCGAAGGATATAAATTTATTTTCGAGCAACCCATAAATTTTTTCTGAATAAATAATTGAATATGCAAAGATCTGCCAATAAATCACAAGGATAGTTAGTAATTGAAGAAATATGTATATCAATATTCAGATACATATATTTTGGCGTTTATTGGGAAGAATGAAGATATATAAATGGAATAATCGTGACAAATCGTCTGAAAACAATGAGCGTACCAATGAACTATTCGTCTTTGTCAGTCGTTTGTGGCCAGAGAGCAGGCAGATATACAGTGCACGAGTATGAATATCTTAATGTGGTTTCATTGGATTTAAGATAAATAAGCACATTTTCTCCTGAGACAGTATCGTGACCATAATTTCTCCAATCTTGATATCTTGGTACGTTGTCTTTTAAGCATCTTAATGTACTGATAATTCTTAGTGAATCTTTGAGAACTGTTTACTTAGAAATCAAAACGAGCCATCTTAATAAATTATTTCTAGGCATGATGTATTTATGTATAAAGATTCGAATCAGACACAAACGCACGATGCATTAAATACGACTCCGATTTAAAAAAATACCTATTCATTTACACAAATACACTGCCTCTATCACGATGAATACTTAGCCATTCTTCGAAAAATTCGTTTCTGCTACCTAGACGTTTGGACAGTTTTGGGGGATTTTCTCAAAATACAATGTTATATTCGTTTTATAGACAGTCACAAGCTACATTTATTAAAACATAAATAATTATTACATTCAAATTGGTATCTTGAACAAGAACAGCGTGGCAACGTTTCAGAGGTCGAGTTGAGCCTCCATCATCAGGCCTTTAACAGTATGTCCACTAAAATAATACATAATAAATATATAATACTAAAATAATAATAATACAAAATAAACAACTTATTTTAAGATAAAATAGGTATGTTTAACATTATAAATAATTCACAATACATTTAAAATATTTAGATGAATATTTAGATGGAGCATATCTTTTGGAGCGTATGTATCTTGTTATGAAACTAAAACAAGCAAAGTTAACTATTAAATTGACCTCAATGTATATTTTACATTGCATGGCAGTTACATAGCAAGTGTATTTCACTTTTAAACAATATACGAAGGAATCGTCGTTCTTGACAATTCAATTTTCTTTCGACGCCAAACAAGCAGGCTCCTGCCTTTCTCTTTGAACTCAGCGGTCACCTGCTCTCCTCTTTAGGGTAGCGTTAGTGGGAGAGGGGATTAGGCGTACATCCAGTCAGTTTACCTGCTTGAAACCACCAGCCGCTATCCGACCCGCTCAAACATGGTTGCCAGTGCATTTCGCTCTGCCTGCTGTGGGTTGCGTTTTATACTGATCACCCAGTATATATATATATATATATATATATATATATATATATATATATATATATATATATATATATATATATATATATATATAGAGAGAGAGAGAGAGAGAGAGAGAGAGAGAGAGAGGAGAAAATCTTAACAGAGCGGCAATATACACATTTCAGAGAGGGACACAGTATATTGGGAATCATTGTAGTACGGAAGAGAAAAAGGCACGACTTTGTGCAATGTATAAATTATCCGCTGCATGGAACTCTTTGAAGGCTGGATAATCGATTGGACCCTAGACGGCTAGAAAACTGTAGCTTCCTCAGGTGAGTCCGATTTCAGTTGGTTCTTACCAATAAGAGCTGACGGTGGATTTCGAAAATGGTGCAGACCCCACGAAGTCACGGATCCAAGTTGTCAACAAGGCACTTTTCAACCTCGCAGGGGCTCCGCAATGGATAGATTTGATCACAAACAAAATTAGAACACGAGTACATTGAATGGACGTAGGCAAATTCTCCTTTGTAAACGGAATAGTACAGTGGAACAATTTGCCTACGGCAGATTCCCTTTATGTACTCTCCCTTTCCCTTTATGTATGGGGTTTTTGAAAAACAATAGGAAATAAATCAATAGGGTAAAAACGTGTGTGAAAGTGAAGTGAAGTGAATGTTGCCATAAAATCTACAGATGACTACAGAAATATACAGCGACTAATCTACAGATAAAAATTTTTTGGTTTAAGTATTGTGCGGTGTAAAGTTTGATTTTTTCTTCCTCTTTGTTATTTCGTCCCTTTTTGTTATAGTTATTGTACAATGCTTTTTAGCTAGGCTGTTTTGATACGCTGTGATATTTTTTTATGGATGTCAATTCGTGTGTTAGAAAATGTAATAGTTATAGATATTGCATATTATTAGATAGTGAGGTTAAGTAAAAGTTTTATTCCTAGATGTTGCTTATGTGTGAATAGTTGTAAGCTTGTGTGTATGTGTGATTTTATATGTATGTGAATATATGTATTTTTATGTAGTATGCATGTAAGTTAATCGAGATACACATAAGTATTATGTATTTGAATTTATATACATAGGTAAATGAAATCTGCATCCCCTATACTTGGATTGTTTTAACGTAGCATCTCAAGGTCACGCGCGAAAGAGGGAGAGGGAAGGCATACTCCAATAGGGAGCCGTAGAAGTCGGAGCAATAGTGACGTTGCAGCTCCCCATTGGGGTCTGTCTTCCCTCTTCCTCTTTCGCGCGTGACCTTGAGATGCCACGTTAAAAGAAACCAAGTATAGATAGGGGACGAAGGATAAATTATGGTATTTTTTTTTTGGTAATCGTTATTGAGGTTCTAATGTTTCCATTTTGTCCCTCCGGGCAACATCAGTCCCATTGAAGAATAAAGTTTCTATTAGTATCATGAACGGTTCTTATCACTAAAACAAAATGCAGTAGTCATTGCGAGCCATTCAATTGAGTTATTTTTAATAATGGTCAATTGCATAGCAACTGTGGGTTAATTGTTGCCCGTTGCTTGGCACCGGGACCTGCCAGGATGGGAGGGAGTATCTCCAGAACGTTTTCGAACTGTGCCTTTGAAATTCAACGAAAATTTTACAAGTGATTTTTTTCCATTTCAAAGAAGACCCATGCCCCATTGCATATTTCGAAAATTTTATCGTTCCTTTAAAATACTACATATTAAGAAGACATGCCGTCAGTCAACTACATTTCCCCCATCATGATTTTGCGACTCTCATCTGCAGGTAGGGACTTTGAGTCCTTTCGATGCTATAATAGCGAGTGAATGAGAGAGTATTTTTTGATTCCGGGGGCTTCAACGACTGAGGGCATTAGTCCCGTAAGTGTGATGCATGTTATATCCAGGGAGGCAGCGGTGTTATCCACTGCCGGAACGTGACATCTGGCGCCGACCTACAAGTCGTCTTGTGGGTTTCTTCTCCTCAGGTACCTTACCATGCGGGGCTCCGCCTCAATCATGACAGCTTTAGGATCCAACGTGGTATTTCGACATTAGCGGTAGTGTAGTGCATATGTGTGTGTGTTCTTAAAGGGAGAGGATGGAACAAAGAAAGATAAGCGCGTAGAGACCGTTTATTAGAGTACTGTTCAGGTGTTCGCCTAGTGTTGATCGTATAATCCAAGAAAACTACCGACCACAGGATTCCAGTGTTTGTTAGAATTCCCCTTCAGATAATCACTGAATTCGACCTAGCTTTGTAGTTAGTAATAAAAATCCACCACCGTCGTGTCTCTAGGACCTATCGGTCAACGATGCCGCTGAGGCTCCGGTGTTGTCACTGAGTTATTGCAGGTTGTGATATACCAGCCGTTACTACGTAATTAGTTGGTAAATATGTGAATAGTTAACTAAGAGACTGAAGCAGCAAAAATAATGCTAAACAAAACCACACAAATTGTTTTTCCAAAAAAAGTAGTTCGAAGACTGTTCAAGAAAGACAAATAAAATACTCCCGTATAACACTGCTGTAAATTTAATATTAGAAAACGGCTGTTATGAAACGCCAATAACACAGTTTAGTACACACGGGTACCAAGCTAAGTTCTTTACATTCTAAGAATATCAACAAAGTTGCTGTTCCATTACGCAACACGTGAATCGCAACCATTAAGTGACGGCAGACCTCTTCTGTGCAGTCTTTCTGTCGCATTACATCATCATTTTCGAAAATATGACGTACTGAGAACGAGATTTCAGTCTATAGGCGCAGTATGAGAAAATGCGAAATAACACATTCAAATGTATGCATTTTTCAGTCAAAATAGAAACAGTTTCACAGTTGTATTTTTCCCAAGTTCTTGGGAAACAAAATCATAAACACCTCTTACACGGCCAAAAGTTGCAATTTTCTTTCAATTTCCGCGTGCATTTGAATTCTTATAGATTTTTCCAGTGTCCGGAAAATCGAAAATCGCTTATCGAAACCACACGCTTTTCGCGTATGGCAGGAGTCTGCATAGTCTTCTTTCAATTTCATCGCGCATTCCTAATTAGTAATGTAAATGGTTTTGGATTTTACCGAGTTCCTGTGCATCTAACGAAAATATAGACACACCTTATATGGTCAGATTTCTGCATATTTTTCTTTCAATTTCTGCGCGTATTGTAAATTAGAATATAGACGTTTGTGAATTTGACAAACTCGAGAAACTACAACAGCACTAGCTTTCTCGAATTGTATGTAAAACTTTGCAATATTATATTACAACATGAACCTGCAAAAGTTTTTCCAACAGGCAAAATTGTTTTCTCCTCATCGAAATTCCAACTCGGTTCCTCTGAGTCTCGTTACTGCTACACCACGCAGTAGCACGGGAATGCTCCCTTTACCCCACGCTTAAAACGAATAGTCTATTTAAGGTACGAATATTCGAAATTTTCGAATATTGAGAGAGTTCAACAAATATCAGACCTGCGCCATTCTTTTAAGCGTTTCCTATTCGCTATTGAAATATTCAAAGAAGAAATTTGAAACTGTTATTTAGCATTGTTTTATAATTTGCATAACTTCAGTTAATTTGCATAACTTACGCGAAAATTACTCGTTAGTCCAAAAAATTGTACATGTATTTTAAAGGTCTTAATATTTTAGAACATATTTTATTTAATTTCTTTATTGCTGTCTTCAATATTCTAGTTGTAGGAAGACACGTAAAATGTGATTATACTGCGGTTTTCATTACTCTGCCCCTCAAGGCCCGTTATCACGGTGCCATTATGTCACGGTTTTTCGCATCTTTCTCAGTCGTGCCTCTAGAGTCGCTTCATTTGCAACACTGCTTGATACGGTCGCGGTCATGCAACATCTAGCGGCACGACAGCGAAAGACGCGAAAAAAGTGCCATAATCCCACCGTAGTGACGGGCCTTGGGAGGCAGAATTATAAAAACCGCAGTATACTGATAGTACTGCTACTGCTCCGACGACTCCAACGACTCCGCCTTCAGCGATGGCCACAAACACAACTACCTTCTTTTTTTTTATTTTTATTTTATTTGTTGCGTCTACATCTTGACGCAACGCGTCTCCAAGCCCCTTAAGGGGCGTTGAGCGCTTTGCACTGGGGAGTAATCCTCCATTAATGTTCTTTTTACCTTTAATAATTGTCAAGTCTCGTCACGTCGCAGTCAGTCAGTGCCTTTTATCCCTTCGGCCAGGGGCTCGACGCCGTTAGATCCCGGGGTTCCTGGCCGGTCACCCAACCACGAACCCGCGAGTCTCGAATGCGCTTAACCTTCGTGACTTCACGGAGCGTAGTAAACGCATTCGGCTAGCACTGCCGGCCAATACTATTACCACCTTCGCCAATACTATTACGACGTCCACTTCTACCACTATGTCGTAGAAATATTAGTAGTCGGCGTCGCAATAGTAGTCTTCGACCAGTACCACAATCACCGAAACCACCAACAACATTGTCATTTTTCATCAAATTGCTTGAAACAGCACACCACATTTACATGTGTCTGAATAAACGTTACGACACGATAATGAATACGCACCGTAAAACGGGGAAGCTTTGGCACCCGGGTGAGTTGATTTATTTAGTCAACGAATAGTAAAAACTGTATATTGAATATGGGAGAGAAGTACCAACTGCGCGCGTTTTCTTGAACTCCAGAAACTTTTACCAACATTTTAACTATAAATAGTAGAAAGATTAATAAAAGTTAAAATGTAAAATGAAATTCAAAAATAATAATAATAAAAAAATAAAAAAGTGCGTCATTGCAAAATTTTGAAAATAACATTTTCGGTCCCGAGTTATAGAAAACTTATTTGCATCACCGTGCAGAACACCGTGCAGAATTGATTTTTTTTTCATTGCCACGAAAATAACAAAATACGAAGTAACATACGTCTGTCGTAACGCACTTTCGGCTCTACTCTTACCACTACAAACAAAAGGAGAATTCAACAAAATGTGCGCATAGTGAAACTACATTTACATCCAAAAGCAAAACAACGCGGCGTCTCAGCATTGGCTCAATAGACCATGGAAACTAAATAAACTGGTCAAGATGGGGGTCATTGACCCGGAAGCTGATGACATTACTTGTTACAGGCATATTAAGACTGTTGTAAAAATTATACAATGGAAGCAGTAATGGAGCAGATAAGATTTTACTCTTAACTTTGTGTTCCGATTTTAATTGTTCAATGTCATCTAGCAATGCCCTGTAATGTAACGTACATGAGTCATATGTGGATTTCTTATATTAAACTGTTGATATTGACACCTGATGAATGTGATTTCTACGACGTGTGTTGTAACTATAAATCAGTATTTCATGAAAATATGTTCTCACCGTTCAGTAAGTCAGTTTTGAGAACATACATATTGTTAAATAAATAGGCAAGATTCCAATCTCAAAGAAGAGTAGCATGCAGGAATCACATGGATGGCAATTTATTCTTATTTGAATTTTTTCTGCAATCTAAAAGTCTAGGTACTATAGGATGATATGGGATATTATGCCATATCTCAATCGGGAATATACATTTGCAAAATAAAGCAACGAGCTGCATGAAGGCTGACAGAATTCTAAATGCCTAACATAATGAGCAGTGTTTAATTCAGTTTTAGGTCTATGGATATTCCATTTGAGTTTTGACTGATTTCAGAGACCTAGAAATTTTGTTACCTGAACGTCAGCTATGTGCATTTTGTTCATTTTCAATGCGATTGCCGTTTTGAAATGCAAAAATGCATTGAAACCGTTTTTCCTTAGTTAACTTTGAATTAGTTATTACGAAACCAATTTGAAACTTTTGATATCGTTCTATTTACTGTTTATATTTTGTAAAGAACATTCGTGTCATCAGCGAACAGAACAGACATTCTTCCACTTTCAATGCACTTTTTTCTTCCACTTTTAATGGTTGATTTTCTGTTGCGTTTAAATGTAATATTGTTGCTTGGCAATGTGGCACCAGGAAACTCGGCGAAAATGGGGCAACTTTACCAATCTAGAATTACATTATTTTTCTCAAATTCTTACGTATATTTTTCAAATTGTTCAGTTTTCTTCTTTGTGCGTAGTAGTTTACTTTTATGCATGTAAAAAACAAATAAAATAAATTTGTGAAATATTTTGATTATATTATTAATTAAATACCAAATATTTAATTACTTTTTTGGTCCAAAGTTTAATTGAAACGAGGTTTTGCGATAATCAATGAAGAACAATACCTTTTTTTATTCGGAAATATTGATTTTAGGTGGGTACTGTACATCTGTCTTCTTTTTGAAATACGTTCTTCAAAATTAAACTTTAAATAACGTAATACACAACATTTTGAAAATATGAGTTTATCTTTCTTATTAAATTATCGCAAACTTTGCAAGGCGACGAGCAATTTGGTACAATGAACACACTTCTAGCTCGCTAAACCTGAGCACGCGAGCTCAATTTCCAGAATTGGCGAAAACATTCCTGTTTGATGTAGTATATTCCTGTTTCATGTAGTCTATAATCTATGGTTGATTGGTTGATGTTGACCTTTCAGACACTGAAGAGGGCCTTACAATTTAGGTCGAAACGTCTGTTACGAAAATATTTAAATTAACTGGAATCATCCTTTTTTCTTGTAATGATTAATATTTTTTTCTAATATATACAAAAAGTACTCTTTTTATTTGGAGGAACAGTTCATATTTTAGTCTCAAATATTTTCTGGATATACGCCGATATCCTCACTCCTTGCACGATAAAATATTCCTTCGTATGTAAAAACACAAAGAACCGATATGTTTGAACTATGTTATATTATTTTTTATTATACAGCTTCCGCATTTCTGTTCTTATATCATTGACATATTGTACCCTGGCTGGGAAATAGGCGGAAAAACGAGTAGGTATGTGACCTTTGCCCCTGCCACGACAGACAACGTTTTTAGCAATTTTCTGGATGTCTTCCAAAGTTTTTGACATCTGCAAGAATGACACTTTCTTGCAATGGTATTTTCCAACAAAATATGATGTACAAGGATAATCATTTAAAAAATAATTGCTAGTAGATTTCTTATGAAAGCATCATCATACTTTTTACATTCTCGTATACATGATATAGAGAAACTTATTTAATGTTGCAAAACGTCGAAGACAATATTGTGACAAAAATACACGGTTTGCGATGATATAATTCCATCCAAAATGAATATTCACGATCGTTCTGGCCACAGCAAAAACAAACAAACAATTATGATTTTGAAAAATATTCACTAAATATTCTGTCTGTTGGTGTGTGGCGCTGTTAGTTCGTTTGTCCGTCTGACTGTCGTCTCTCTATCTGTTCATCTGTCCGTCTGTCTCTCCGTCTTTTTCTCCATCTGTCCGTCTGTCTCTCCGTCTTTTTCTCCATCTGTACGTCATCAGTTTCTCTGTCCGTAGGACTGTCAGACCGTCTCTCCGTCCGCTTGTTTGTCTGCTTGTCCATCTGTTTGTCCGTCTGTCTGTCCATCTATAGTCTGTCTGTTTTCCGTCTGTCCGTGTGTCTGTCCGTCAGTCTGTTCGTCTGCCTGTCCGTCTGTCTGTCTGTCTGTCCGTCCGTCTGTCCGACTGTCCGTCTATCCGTCCGTCTGTATGTATGTCAGTCCGTCTGCTTGTCCGTCTGCTTGTCCGTCTGCTTGTCCGTCTGCTTGTCCGTCTGTCTGTCCGTCTGTCTGTCCGTCTGCCTGTCGGTCTGCCTGTCGGTCTGCCTGTCGGTCTGCCTGTCGGTCTGCCTGTCGGTCTGCCTGTCGGTCTGCCTGTCGGTCTGCCTGTCGGTCTGCATGTCGGTCTGCCTGTCGGTCTGCCTGTCGGTCTGCCTGTCGGTCTGCCTGTCGGTCTGCCTGTCGGTCTGCCTGTCGGTCTGCCTGTCGGTCTGCCTGTCGGTCTGTCTGTCTGTCGGTCTGTCTGTCTGCCGGTCTGTCTGCCGGTCTGTCTGTCCGTCTGTCCGTCTGTCCGTCTGTCCGTCTGTCCGTCTGTCCGTCTGTCCGTCTGTCCGTCCGTCTGTCCGTCCGTCTGTCCGTCTGTTTGTCCGTCTGTCTGTCCGTCTGTCTGTCCGTTTGTCTGTCCGTTTGTCTGTCCGTCTGTCTGTCCGTTTGTCTGTCCGTTTGTCTGTCCGTTTGTCTGTCCGTTTGTCTGTCCGTCTGTCTGTCCGTCTGTCTGTCCGTCTGTCTGCCCGTCTGACTGTCTTTGTTTCGTTTGTTTTTGTGTCTTTCGGTCGTTTGTCTGTCAGTCCGTCAGTCCGTGCGTCGCATGTCAGTCTCTCAGTCCGTCTGTTTAACTGTCTTTCCTAATATTTCTATTACTTCATTTAACACGTTGTGAAGTCAGAATCCATGTTTTGGGGGCGCTTGATACCGAAAATTGATTGACGCTAAACATGTCACTCTGTCTGTGGTCAACGTCACCGCCAAAGTTGTGCAGCCGATTTCTGCAAAATTTGTATTCTGCAATCTCCCTAACTCGAGGTCCTGCAGTTTTGAATTGGATTATTTTGATTTTTGGCCGTTTTCCTAACTCTGTAATATTTAATTTAGATATTTTGTGGTTTATAAATCGTATTCTTCACAGACAGGTCTTTAAACAATACTACGAGGGTGGGTCAGAAAGGAATGCCTCACATTTTCCCCTTCATGCAATAATAATGGTATACAGTTGTAGTTGTTAACTTTCCAAATTTTCGTATTTCCAGCGTTAGTGTACGATGTTTCAAGTCTCTCCTACAGATGGCAGTTCCTTAACGAAGTGTTGAAATGGCGGCTGTAGACGACGTGCGTTACAAACAGCGAGCTGTGATTGAGTTCCTCGTTGTGGAGAAGAAAACTGTCGTAACATCCAAAAACGCTTGAGTGAAGTTTATGACGCCTCCTCTGTCGCCAGGAGTACCGTTTGAGTTTGAGAAAACGAGTTAGAGCTTCGGAATGTAAAGAATGCTCGCTCCATGATTTGCCGCGCTCCGGGCATCTCGCCACAGCAACGAGTCCTGACATGCGTATGTGTGTGTTTAGTCGTGCTGCCTGTACAGAGATTGAACTCCTCAGCATGTGCGTGATTTTAACATGGTGAAAAAAGAATCTTTCTTATCTCTCTATCCCCCAGATGATCTGGTGATAGGAGAGAATGGCGTATGCGAAGCGTGAATGGATGGGTGATGTTTTGAACATGAGAAGACGGGTTAATTTGTTAGGTCTAGAGTCCTGGCATGGTGATCACTGTCTTTTAAGATAATGATGGTATCATTCATGTTGATGTTACGCCCGAAGACCGTACCATCAATTCAAATTCTCACATCAACACTCTGGCTACTCTAAAGAAGCATTTCCCTCGAGTTCAATCCGGAAGAATTGTGCACAAAGCTTGCTCTTGCACACACGCCGACACACAATGGACCGTGCTTCCCCATTCACCCTACAAACCGTATTTTTACCCCTCTGATTTCCATCCCTTTGAGCCACTGAAAAACGCTTTTCGCGGAGGAAAAATTGAAGATGACCCGACGTGAAGGAAAGACTACGCCGTCAGGATAACACTTACCGGCAAGGCATGCTCGCCCTTGTTTCACACTGGCGCAAGGCCTTACAAGTCGATGGAAATTATGTGAAAAAAATAGAGCAAGAGTATAACAAGCATGTATTCATATTGTGTGCAAATTTCTGGTTTTTCCAATAAATATTTCTGGAGAAAAAAATGAGGGATATTACTTTCTGACCGACTCTCATGAAGACAGTTTTTAAAAGCTGCTGAATTTGACCCATCTATCGAGCTAGTGTCGAAAAGCCTGCTATCCGTCAGAGGCACTGCAGTGATATCAATCCTCCTAACCACTTAAGTCGGTAGTGGGTAACGCAAATGAGATAATAAAAGGACAGGGGATCGAAACCCAGCAAGGGGAAATGTTGGTGGTTAGAAATATTTGCGCTGGTTTGTATAATATTATAATATTGCATAGCAGTTACAAATAATGCGAGAAAGAAAATTAAAACTAGTGGTGCTGTTTTCGCACCACTAGCTTAAAAAAGAAATTAGGCTTTTATGCTTTCCTGTTAATGAAAAACATTCTTCCACTTCTACGCTGAATATCTGCCATATAAGGAGTTTATTGAAGATGCACACTTTGTAGCTCCTTGATGCTAAACAGTTGGCATTTCTCAGATCTTCTCTGTTTTGTGAACATTAGAACATAAACTGTACATGGGATTCTCTCCAAAATAGATTTTCTTCGATTGATCTTGCTTATGTGGAGGTCTCTTCAATTTGAAACTAATGTGAAAAAAAATGTACGTGTTTTGTGATAAGATACAATTTCCTCAATATAAATAAAGAAACTTAACAATTATTTAAGAGAGACAATCTGACAGCTGTCTGTATTTTACATTATTTTCTGTAAAGTTACTTAAATTTGAGAAAATTATTCAGTAATCAGTGGTTAATAATTGTTAAAATCGTATATTCGTTTGCATTATTGCACTGAATGCGAATGGTGTCAAATGTCACTAGGATACGTAGTTTCAATGTTCCAAAGCCCATTATAGCCCACATGTAAATCAAAAATGTAAATTTAATTTTAATTGCTGTATGTTTTATTAAATAATTATTTTTGTACAGAATCGTAACACGTTTTCAAATCGATCAACAAAATCGGCCTCGTGACACAAGAGTTTGAGGCAAGGGCGGTCAAGAACGCGATCTCTAAAGTTGTTGTTTCGAAACCCTCCTACTGCATAAAGGACTTAAATTGTGTTTGCAGAGTGGGAGAATTCCCTGTCCCTGGTGTATCACATCAAAACCTTAATCATTCCATTTTGCCTTGCCTTGGCCGGAAAATGTGTGTGAGATCTGTGAACAATTTGCTTGTGTGTAATTGAAGATTTAGTTTATTATTGAACAAGCTCCGAGATGAAATCATGGGCTACCACTGGCATATAGTATGTATTGGCACTGGACCGAAATGAATGGGCTGACTGAATGTAAGGGCTGGCTGAACGTGATATTTGGGGGAAAAATGAGGGCGCTCTTCACTGAGTTCCCGAGAGAGGCCATGGTAGCTTGATTGAACGATGTTTCCGAGCACACGTCAACTGTTATGGCCGTCAGTCCACTTAGTAGAGTAAATACTTTCTCGCGGGAGGTGGCGATCTTCCTCCGCAGGATCCTGAGATGCGTCGCTTACCTACAAGTCGGCTTATGGGAGAATTCCCTCTTCACATACCGCCCCCAGCGGAACACCACTCGTGCCGAGTCAAGCTCTAATTTCCTAATTGGTCTTGGTGGACTGTAGTCCATGTAAATGTAAGTGTGTGGTGTTTATAGAACGAGAGGATAGGATAAGGAAGAGGAAGGAAAGATCGCGCGGTCCATGGTCCGTTTGTTAGTGCACTGCTCCGACATTCGTTTGGTATTGATCCGAGAAACCACGGAAAACTACAGATCAGAGAAACCGGCAGCTAGAATTCTCACCAGACAGCGGCTGCATTCGACCGAACTCTTTCGGTAGTACCAAAAATTCGCCACCGTCGGGACTCGAACCCAAGGTCAGAGTCGCTGGAGAGGCAGCGGCAATTAAGACTACGAGCTAAACTCAGCCGGTTCCTAGCAGGTCCCCTCTTAGTCACCGATAGATGGTAGCCTACATGGTGTGGTGAAAACTCGAAACAGCCCGGACTGTAAGACAAGGGGAACAAATTTGTGAGAGAAGTTAGTTCCATTTTGTAGCAACTCTAGTTCTTAATGAAGTTTATTTTAATCAGATCTGTAAATAATAGCATGAACGATTTTTTGAAATGATGTGAATGTTCACGTAATGTGTAGTGAAATTATGACTGTTTTTAAAAAAGTACCTAAACTAGAAACTACTCAATTTTTTTCTTTGCTTTCTTTGTTCGAATAGAGTTCGCATATTATTATCGTGAAGGAACCATTTTAATTTCAATCTCAGAAATTTCGGAACTTGTTCAAAATTTTCCCGATCCTCTCCTCCACACCTCGCAAATTGATGCCCAATTTATTCTTAATGAATTACTATTACTCTAAATTATTTTATTTTTAAGTCAGTCCAAGTACAATATTTTGAAAATATTATTGGTTTTCCTGTAATTTAGAGTATACATCGTTTGAATTTTACAAGTGATGTTAAAAATTCCAATATTAGGAATTTATTGTAGCAGCTGAACTACGAGTGTATAATAAGTGTCGCAGGATGTAGCATCCGACGTCAGAAACTTAGGCTCTCGAGTTGGAATCTCGAAAAGGCAAGTATTATTTTTCTGTACTTTTTATGAGTATAAGAACAATACTCAGGATTGAGCGGTAGAAGAGCTATTTGCATGAGAACATTGGAACTATTAAAAATGAAAGCATGCATATATATATATATATATATATATATATATATATATATATATATATAGATAGATAGATAGATAGATAGATAGATAGATAGATAGATAGATATATATAATTTTCATTTTTTCCCGTGTTTCAGTTGTCGAAGAGGGCTTTTAAGAGATTACTGTGATATTCTTGGGATACAGGTACAAATATTATATTGTTACGGAACCATTGCAAAAATGCAAGAAAGTATCTGTTATTGTTACATACAACTAATTTACTAAGTCACTCGTGTTATCAGTGTTGCCGAAATATTTTAATACATTACTTTTATTTGCTTTGCATCTTGCAATATTGGTTGCTTATGAGAGTCTGAATTATTTTTCACCTTGGAAGTGAAAGGTCTAATCAGACATCTTTTCAGTAACGACGAGAAATACAAAATGTATCGCATGGCGCATTATTTCGTCTAAAGAAAGCTTAACTTAATGAGGGCTAATTAGCTATCCTCGGCGAAACACATTATACGATGTAGAATACCAACTGTTGACATAAAAAGAACCTCCCAGAAACAAGCCATTTGGACGGTTACTTGAGAAAACAAGAGTACAAAGAAGGCGCAGCAGAACAGAATATTTGTGGTGTTATCAACCTGTCCGGGACTGCTGGACCAAGCTCTGTAAAATTCTGCCGAAACATTCCAGGGACAGACCACCAACTCTCTGCGGTTCCCTCAATACGGACTTAATAAACACAGTGATGTACTTGTCTTCCAACAGCATTTTACATGCCTCGAATACTCGTGTATGTGACATGCATGACCACTGGACTAACAAAACCAAGGAGTATTTTTCGCCTAAATTCCTCTTCTCTACCACACACAGACGTCGGGCAAGCCTTTGTGTAAACCACCCCGGTGGTAATAAGCAAAAATTGTTTTGATGAAGATAGGAGTGAATCTAGGCAAGTCATTGTCGTAAACCTGTTTCGCAAGTTAATCTTTCAGCAGGATTTCAGTGTCATGTTACTATTGACGTTGATGTCGGGATAGTTTCTTCCATAACACGCATTGTATCATTGAAAAAAGGAATACGAGCAAAGGTGAAGGGCAGACGAACCTCCCCTGAGTAGAAGACCACCGATGTGCACCTTGAATCGAAAAGCTCAGCTGCTTCCACAACGATGTTGTCAGAACTAGTTAGAGCAACACGGACGAGGGACAAGGGCGATGCGGGCGCGGACCCCAACCGGCAGGACGAGCACGGATTGAAGATTTCAAATGCTCCACCCAAAACTCACTTGCTTCGGAGAGTCAAGTGAATGCTTTTGTTCACCTCTGCCAAAACATAATGGGAGTATGGAAGACAAAAAGACCAGATTTTGATACTCGCGAGATGAGGCGTTAATGTGTTGGAAAAAGAAGAGATTCACAAATGCAACTTGCACATTGCAACAATGCACAAATGCAACATTGCAAATGCAACAATGAATTTTCAAATGTTCAAAGAGAAAGTATTGATGGTTGTAATTACAGAAAAATCGCATTATTATCGTCAGAAAAAAATTCTATCTACTGCTCTCACCGGAGATAATTATTTATTCGGTATATCGTAAAATATCTACTGTGGTATGTGTATCTAGTACTGTGTATCTAGTGTGATCTAAAAACCACCTAATTAGAAAAAACATTTAATTAATTTGTCACTAGTTAAGTTCAGGCGGAGGTTGGTAACGCATGGATGATACTATGCTCCTCCATGTATTATACATGAATCCCCTACCCGACAAACAATTATAGTATTGTGTAGAGTAATTATTAATATATTACTAAATGTTCAATTTTTGAAATTAAGTTGCACCGAAAATTGACTTGTCACTTCAAAAATTACTCACAATTACTTTCATTAAAATAGTGTACGTTATTGAAGCAGTGTTAAACAAAATTAGTTAAAGGAAATATTCAGAAAAACAAGTAAAATTGGATGACTGTTTTCAACAGCGAAACCCACCTGTTTCCTGAAAATTATATATTACTCATTTTGTTTGCGCGCAGAAATGGAAAAGCAACCTACGTCCAGGTGAGAGGTGTCTAAGATTTCGTTAGAAGCTCAGAAACACAGAAAAATACAAAAAACAACTAAGTTACTAATATCTAATGCGCACAGGAAATGAAAGGATACTCCGCAGCCTCCGGCCATGACAAAAGTGTCTACAGTTTCTTTAGCTACCCAACAACTCAAGAACAATATAAAAACACCTATTATTAACTTCGAATGTATGCAGAAACTGCAAGAAAATAAGGCAATCTACAGTCAAGTTAGAGGTGAGAGTGAGAGGATGGTTTCATTAGATAACCAGGAACTCGGAGAAAAATAAAACAAATCCATAGAACTAATTTCGAATGCGCGCTGAAATTGAAAAGAAACTAGACAACCTTCTGCCGAGTGAGAAGTGTCTATGGTTTCGCTAAATACCCGGAAAATTGTGAAAATAGGACAATGAAATAGTTCGATTTTGTCTGAAAAATAGAAGTATTTGATTACGTTAAAATGCAATTTTTCGTGTCTGATGTTACGGCCATACTTTCATAGTCGGTGTCACTTCTTATGACACATCTTACGTCATGCAACAGTGAGACTCTAAGAAAGAGTTTACCCTCATTTATATTTGCTATTTACATTTTGGGTTATGGAATAACAACTTTTATGGTATTATTGGCATGTAAAGTCCTTGTAATCTATAAATGTATTATTTATTGCAGTATTCCCGAAGACTGCTTTGTTAAAATATTTAGTTTATTGCGGTTTTATACACAAATATTTTATTTGTTTTTCTGGAGAAGTGTGCGCCGTTTTGGAAAACGATTTTGTGTGATTTTTTTCAGCAGCATTTTTGCCAAATGCCAATAGGCCACTAGCCTATTAATAAATTCCGATGCGCGCAGAATTTGAAAGGAAAACAAGCAAACGTCAGCAATGTGTAAGAAGTTTATGGTTTGGTCACGTGCTAGAGCAGGGATTTCTAAACTCTTTCTAACATCGACCCCTTTTAATAGAATTGTTTGCATAATCGATCCCACTACGTTTCCTCAATAAAATACAGCATCCTTAATAATAACAACAACACTTTTGAGTAACTGAGTTTTAAATCTTCACCGAAGTGCAATGATTACAAAATTATGTTTTTTAAAGAAATGATCATAATATTTCTCTAGTGTGTATTGTGAAGAGTATTCGGCAGCATAGCAGCTCGGGTTCGGTGGTATAATGGTTAGTGTATCGAGCTATTGTACCGAAGTTTGTGTGTTCAAGCCCGATCCTAGCCGTGATTTTTTTAAGGGCGAAAAAATCCTTCGTACGGGAAGGATTTCAAGATAAGCAAAGCCGGTTGTCCAATGTTGTAGATTTACTGCATGTAAAAGATCAAGCCTAAAAGGAGTCCCTGATCTAAATTCAATTCGCCTGTTTCGTCGCTCGAGTGATACTTTCTTTCTCCTCTAGATGGTGAAAGGGACGGACCGGAAGGGGCGAAATAAGAAAAACAATTAATTATCAAGTTCATTAATATTTTTGGTAATCAATAAAATTTTTATTATACTGATCTGTCGCCGGTTCATTTTTGGCTATTGACCCTTTGATCATCATTGACCCCCTTTAAAATTTCATCGCCTCCCAGGGGATCGATTACCGATTCCGTTGGGAACCCCTGTGTTAGAGGAAGTAATTTAATACGTACAGGAACAAGAGTTATCCACTCTTTCGTTACAAGGGCGCCACAATACGAGGTTTTCTGGAGAAAAATTGCAGATTTTTGCCGTTGCGTACTTTCTTTTTACGAGAAATGTTGATTTGTTATACAATGATAAAGTTAATAAAAAAATCGGTGTCACTTTAAAAAAATGTTCAGTATTTGTATGTACCAAAATCTTTCAAATACGCTCTTATTTACACAGTGTCAGTGGATCAGCATTTTAGAGAAGGGTAAAATTTCTTACACATTCGCGTAAAATAATGTATGTACGAGGTGTGTTCAAAAAGTATCGAACCTTATTTTTCCAGGGTAAACGAAGGAAGCGCGGAAAATTCCCTTCGGTGTAGATCTGGAGATCATCGTAAGCAGTCGTGAATTTTTCCCGCCTGCAGAAAGCCGAGTTACTTGCAGACGGCGTATGAGTGAAGACAGCCCTCCTCTGATTCCAATAAACTGGAAAATGAGTGAAAAACGCGAGCAGCGATATTGTGTCAAATTTTGCGAAAAGCTTGGCGATACCCAAGCAGAAACTATTCGTAGAATTCAAATGCTTTCTGGGATGGTGCCATGGGCAACTCACGATAAAGGAGTATAATAACCTTCAAAGATGGCTGCACATCAGCGGAGAGTGAACCGCGTTGAGCTGAAATGAGAATGTAATTGAAAAAGACCGGACTTTGGTGATGGAGGAACGTCGTTGGGGGTAAGCATTGGATCGGTTCATTCAATTATGATCGTGGATTTAGGTATGAGGAGAGTGTCCGCGGAAGCCGCACCGAAACTGCCACCAATGGAACAGAAGCAATGTCAGCAATGGCGTCTGGAAATCGACGGATGTTTGTATGTCTATGTGTTTGTAACCGTCCATCCATCCTTCATAATCGTCATCATCATTTCATATCTCATCTTCCCAGGGCTAACAACCTTGGGGTGAAAAATGGATACAGCATAGATCCCCTGCTGATCCCCTCAAAAAGAAGTCACGTGCACTTACTCCCGGGAAAATATGACTGGGCCTCGGTGGGTGCAGTTGCACGTTCGTGTGGTCCTAAAGATGATGGATTCGCGAACAAAAAATATAAAATTTATAAAGCGCAAGATTAGCAACATTTAAAAAAAATACATTTTCGCTCCCGAGTTATAGAAAACTCATTTGCACTGGTATACGAATTGCAGATTTGATTGTTTTGTATTTGCTAACAAAATATGCAACACATACCCAGCTGTACTCCTTCCACTTCAAGCAAAAGGAGAGCTCAACAAAACGTGCGCATAGTGAAGCAACATTTATGTCCAGAAGAAAAACAAGAAGTCATCTCAGCATTTGCTCAATGGATCAGGGAAACTGGACAAAAACCTGATTGCTTTGCGGGTCGTTGGCCCGGAAGCTGAAGTACTTGTTTCAGGCATACTAACTCTTTTTAAAAAGAATATACTATACAAATATAAGTTAATGCATTACATGTCATTGTTAAAATAAACATTATTTTTCTTATTGATGATCAGTATAGTATATTGTATAGAAAGTGTTACGCAGCAGAAAACCATTTACTTTTAACTTAAATTTGTGTACCGATCTTTTTGTTTTACTTCATCTGGCAATGTGTAGTAAAGTAACATACATGTAATATATGTGGATTCCTTATAGTGAGCTGTTGATGTTGATACCTGATGAATGTGATTTCTGTTACGAGTATTATAACTATAAACATCAGTATTTCATGACAATGTGTTCCCATCGTTTAGTAAGTCAGTTTTGTCAGAAATTATAGATTCGTAAATAAATAGGCAAGAGAATGGTAATATTCAAAGCTTAATGAAGAGAGGCTTGCAGGAATCACGTAGACGGCATCTTTTTTTATTACTCGAGTATTTGTTTCTGCATCTAAAAATCTGGGCACTCTGAAGGGTGTAGTGTTATGTACGTATAAATCAATAAATGCATTTTTTGCCGACAAAAGGATCGATACTTTTTGATTACACCTCGTATGTATTTGGCATTTGGAATGCCAGATTCATCCGACATTTGTCAGCAAGCGGTGTTCCCAGGGCTCTGTTTTTATTTATTATTCACGCCTGGGGGTTGAAGAAGACTTGTGGCGAGCATTACGTATTCCCTTCACGGTACCTATTTGGCCTGCCTGAGCTTTCATTCATCACACAGCTATAGAACCTGAGACAATTTGTAATAATAATAATATTAATAATACGTGCAATATTGCACTGGAGATACCTCACGTCTTTCGACACCCAGCGTATCCCGCGAGGCGCCTGTCGGCGCGGCCTTAAATATCCGCCGGCTCGCCCCCACCCTACAAGCAGCGGGCGACACACGGCTCGCTGGCCAGCCTTTCCAGAGCTACAACCGACACCTCCTAGACTCGCATCCGCGCGCGTCCCTTTGAAGGAAATTCCCGCCGGGATTCCTGAGGGCTTTTCACCCGGCGCGGCGTGGCGCCGCCACCCTCCACCCCCATCCGGCTTTATGCGGGTTTCCCCGAAGCGGCCCGACGCACCGGCGCCGGACCAGGCGACGCTACACTATTTGGCCTGCCTGAGCTTTCATTCATCACACAGCTATAGAACCTGAGACAATTTGTAATAATAATAATATTAATAATAATAATAATAATAATAATAATAACAATAATAATAATAATAATAATAATAATAATAAAGAATGAAAGCCTATTGGATCAACAAGAAGAACTCAAAGAAAAATTGATCGAGTCACTTGCTTAACGTCTTCCATTTCTGGGGAGAATTCGCCAATAATAATAATAATAATAATAATAATAATAATAATAATAATAATAATAATAATAATAATGATAATAATAATGATAATAATTTGTCGAAACCTGTAGATCAATTTAGATTAAAATACTCACACTGCGCTCATGAACTTCAATCCTCCTCTAAAAATGCAAAAGTAGTTTATTACACTGAATGGCATTAATTGGAGTACATTGATTGGCCTTGGTATTTGATTGAATTAAATAAATTATCTGTATTCGTTCATTGGAAGAAAACTCATTATCAACGAGCAAAAATATTGCTTCCAACAAAATATGGAATGAAAATTCGGAGTGCAAGATAAAGTCATACATGTAAAATATGCCTCTAACACATAATGCAACCGGGAGCGGTAGCTCAGTACATCAACTGATGTCACTGCAGCGCCTCTGACCGGGAGGTCCTTGGTTCGAGTCCTAACGGCGGCAGGATTTTCGACACTAGCTTTTCAGCTAGGTCGAATTCAGTCGCTGTCTGGAGAACAATTCTAGCGGCCGGCTGCTCTGATCGGTAGTTTTCCGTGGTTTCACCGATCAACACCAGGCGAATGCCGGAGCAGTACCCTAATAAACGGGCCACGGACCGCACGCGATCTGGCCTTCCTCTCCCTTGTCCTACCCTCTCCCCTTACACACACACTAACATGCACTACACTACCACATATTCCGGGAGACCGGTCGGGAGCTTAGAGCTTGTCCCGGCTGGGGCAGTGCCCCGCTAGGAGGCCAGGTAAGGGGGAAACCCCACTAGCCGACGGTAGGTCGGCGCCGGATCTCACCATCCAGCGGGGAAATATCACCACCATCTCCCACGAAAAAAAATGTACTACACTAACGGGACTAATGACCAAAGCAGTTGACGCGCCCGGAAACATGAAAAAAATCAATCAATCAATCAATCACATAATGCAAATTGAACAATGGCGCGTTCAAGTCGCACAAAATATTGTCCCTGAATTCCATTAATAATTATTACACAAATTCTCGTTCGCATTTCTTTAATAATCATTCATCAGTATATTTCTAGAACACAAAACCATATTTACAGCCAACGTTGAAAAATTAATTATTGTATTAAACTTTTTTCCTGTCAATATTTTCCTTTAAGACTGTTTTATGGACAGTCATGCAAACTTTAACCTTTGTCACTCATCTTTTTGTTACTTGGCTCCACTTGCTCCCCCTCCCACAGGAATTCGAATGTCAGACTAGGACCTATCACTGATAGAATCGTGCTATTTGCTTGAAGGTCTTGATCAAATTTTTCTTGTCAATTTTCCATGTCCACTTTAAATTAGAAAATTTACTGTTTTTGGTTCGACCTGTTCTTCGAAACTGCAGATCGTATCTATGAAATCCCAAAAATAAGCTTCAAACTAATCGTACCATATTTATTTGTGAATAGCTACTACGTCAATTGTCGCTATCTGTGTTCTCAATGTTATTCAGGACATTGTCGAGTAACAAAAGCGACATACTTGTGAATTTAGTTTCAAAAAAATTGTCGATATCATTTGCAAAGTTATCTCCAGAAAACATCCACCTACAAAAAATTAACTATTTTTAGATTTATAGTGATTTATGATGAATGTTTTTATACATTATGGATTTAATGCTTGAGAACAAACGTTGACTTTGTATTCATACACAAAAATGTACTTGAATTATAATATTTCCACTCAACACAACGCCCAACTTCACTTGCATCCTCGAATTCCTTAACGGGATAAATAACGCTTCCGCAGTTGTTCCACTATACGCGTGAAATGGAAGCATAAGATCGAAAAATACTCGTCACAATGTAACAACGGTAAATTTCATAAACAACGCCACCGGCAACACGCAAACGAGATAAGTTACAATAAGTTGCATAACAGCGCGAATGGGAGCAAAAGCGCATTAGCTGCATAGACAAATGAGAATATTCTCAATTTGCCATGAGAATATACTAATCACTCGGAGAATATTTTTATTCATAAGCAATTGATCAAATGCTCATTTATCGTAAAATATTCTCAGAAGAAATGCTCATGCTCGTGAGAAGATACACTTAGCAAATGCTTCTTTATTATTCATACCACCCAATATGTGGTTTCAGGATGATGCACCCTGCGAACTTCTTAAACGTGGCGACTAACTTTTTTGACATAAGTTCCCGGGACGGTGGATAGAACGTGGTGGTAGTGTGTGCTGACCCTCGCGTTCCCGAGACTTGACATCTCTAGATTGTTTTTTCTTTGGAGTGTTCTTAAAAATCGCGTGTACTAAGAGGCTCCAAAATTGTTTGCTCAAAATGTGCAATATTCTTTGTACACTCTTAATTATTTATTCTTGTTGTGTTTTGTTTTAAGATCCCATATTTCAATATCCTGTGGTATGAAATATGGAGTTGAAGTAACAATTATATTGCAATACATACTTGACAAATCCTTATTTTCAATCCTTCAGCTCCTTCAAACAAAAAGAAAAAATCTGAAAATGCGGAAGGATGGAAAGTAGTGTTTCAGGTATAAATTGCACCAGTTTTGTAAAGATTTGAAATACGATTTTATTCAAATACGTCAATAGCGTTCCTTTCTCGAGCTCGCGTTAGCAGAGGGAGCGCTGCGTGACCTTGTGAAAGACTGTTACATTCAAAATATCTGATAAACACGATTCACGAAAAATGCTTTTCTAACACATGACAATATGTAAATCGTTGGATTTGTCTCCTTACGCTCGTCATGATAGACTAAAAATATGAATAGTTCCATTTGAAATACAAAAAACAAATCACCTTCATCAATCACAAAGTAAAATACGATACATAATTCACTCAAAAAATTATTTGTATTTAGCCGTTATTTGTCTCATAAAGGGCGTATGGCCTCGACGCCGTTAGATCTCAGGATTCCTAGTCGTCACCAAACCAGGAACTCGCGATGTCTCGATTTGCTTAAACTTCCTGACATCACGTAGTTAACGAATTCGGCTAGTCACGCCGGTTTCGCGGTCGTGGTCTTTTAGTAGAACCATCCCAGCATTCACCTGGATGACCGAGGGAAACCACGAAAACCCCGGTCAGGATGGCCGGCACGGGAATTGAACCCAGGCCTGCCGAATGTGAAGTCGGCGCGCTACGCCCTGAATCACATCGCTTGGTCAAAATATTACGCTCTTTCTTATCACATAGACGTACCCAAACTTGTATCAACATCGTCAAAAAATACCTCTCATAACAGTTTATACCTCTCATAACAGTTTGTCATGAAGTTTCCCAGAGTTTAAGAAATTCCAAAAGTCCTGATGAGCGACACACATCTAGATGCTTTTCTTTAGATCGTGGATTTATTCAATTGAACAATTATAGTAATCGAAAATGCGGCTCGGGTGGGAACAAGTTGTAAACATTACGATTGTATTTGTGTTTATAGAGCCCGCAGCATAGGTAGTATTGAGAAAGTTTCGAACGTTATTTATTAGACAAATTATAAATAGCTTATGTTTTTCGTAAGGTAAACCAGATGAAATCTGAACACAGTTCATAGTTCTGGTAAATATAAGTTAACGTAAGACAGTCTTTCAGGATCGTAGGTGTTACGAAATTCTTGTGGTCAGGCTGAAACAAATGATTATATTCTTAGTTGTAGTGAGAAGAGACAGATTGGCTAATAACTTCAAATATAATTTTAATAAACGTCAGCAGGCCGAAAGAAATGATTATTATTAAGAGATACTCGGGAAGTGTAAAAGTGAAAATGTCAAAAAACATATCTTATTAATTTCCTTTCTTTTCTGCTGTGGTTACCTTGTAATTCTCCTGTGGATGCATCCAAGTCCTGCCGTGATCGTGGAAGGCGCTTGGGTGCCGCAAGCGGTGGCTCCAGAAAAATATGTTGTGGAACAGCTAGCGTTCCGGTTTGCAAAGCGCGAACACGAGGTGCGGCGTGCGGGGCGCAGCCTGCGGGCGCCCGCCGCATCGCACGTGGTCTCTGGCACGCCGGCCCGGCGCCGCCACCGCTCGCCCTTGTGAGCATTTCTACCCGCCGAACGTGCTGGAGGCCAGGTCTGCAGGCGTTTCACTTGCTGCCTCGCCTCTCTTCCGCGTCCTTCACAATTTTTATCTTGGAATGCACAGAAGAAGCGTATGTCAGTACCTTTCGTGCAGCAAGAAAACCATGTTTCGTAGTAAAAGGTTAAGTGATATCATTGGGGTGAAGCCCTGTTTTCTCTTAAAGATCGTTTGTTGACCCAGCATTACTTAAATTAACACCAGAAAAGGAAAGAAATGAAGAATCCGTTACTAAATGTGTCTTTTAACGTGTCAAAAACGTAATTGCTCAAATAGGTGTTATCTGAATAGGCTCTGAAGGTGTTATCAAATTTACGGGCAACTACACAATTCAGTTCAGCCTTGGGGATGTACAGTTATTATCCAGAAAACAATATTCAAAATATGAAACAAAATACTTACATATTTAATGTTTTTAAATAAACTACGTTTGAAATAAACATGTTGTTTATTTCAAACGTAGTCATCAGGCATAGCTTTCAATGGTATAAAATTGAATACCTGATTGTTTCCATGGTTTCTAACTAGATTGTTGTAACCCTTAGTTAGTTGCTATGCTACAAAATTAGTGTCATATACAAGTGTCATTTCGGTACACGGAAGACACCGATGTGGTGACTACGACGGACCCCAGAATAAATTACAATTTAATTGAAGAAACATTTGTATAAACAAATATAGTATATATATATATATATATATATATATATATATATATATATATATATTATATAGTGTATACCATAGTGTACATAATATAGTGTGTATGAATATAGCAATTATACGGATAATATATAATTGAAAAAATATTTTAGGCACTGTTCATAATGTATTTGGTAACATGGAATAATTTTCCTCATGTAAGTGTTTAAATATTTTCAGTAAATTGAGGAATGCCAAGGGCATACTTTTTTTATTTTTTTACATTTTCTTTACTTACGCTAGTTTCTATGGAGACGCAGATGGCAACGACCTTAAATAACTTGTTCAACATTCACTCTGTTGTTTGCAAATGCAAACTATTATCTACATCGGCAATGACAGAAGGAAAACAACTATGGTGGATTTCGTCGTTAACCCTCCTTCCCACCCATTGGGATGCGAATGTTAAGAATGAGTATAGTAACTGTATTTAATACCTTAAACTATAATTTTAACGTATAAAATATGATTTCAACGTGTTTATGAACAGTTGCGACTGTAAGAGAACGCCGGAGTTTCCACCGTGTAGTGTGAATCCACACTTTGTGAGACCTTGACACAGAAAGATCAATTGAATCGTTTATTTCAGAAACCCGTCAAATGCCAAATTTGTCATTTCGAGAAAATTGAGAAAAAGCGTCCCAGTTTTTCCGATTTCAATTTTTTTTAATATTAAAGCAGTTAAAAAATGAATATTTTTCAGGTAAATATGGAATAAGCAATGTGTCTATCGTCATGGAACAATATTCCACCGCTAAAGCGCATTTTAAATTATGGCGGTGGCGGGTTTCTGAAATAAACGATTCAATTGAGGGCAAGACGTATGTCTTGTCTTGTCTGTCCGTCCGTCTGTGGTCAGCAATAGCGCCTAAACGGTCCCCATGATCTTTTCAAAAATTGATATTGAAATTGATATTGATCGATCTGAACAAACTCAAAGCTCTGCGAATTTGAATTCGATGTTTTTATTTTTGGGGATACTTTACCCGAAATCTTCACAACATTTTCTTACTATTCTAAAAATGTCTTCAAATTTGTTGATTAAACTTTCTCAAAATGTTTTCGGCGTATAACATATCATAGCATAGTCATTGCATAGTATAACAGCACATACTTTCGTACAGATTTCAATTAAGACAATTATCTCTATTCTCTATATTGTATTTATGCTATGTTAAATTTTCGCCATTTTCGATAATACGGAGAGTTTGCGGAAATGGTAACAGCACCATTCTTTTTACTGTCCTTTGATACATATGTGGAGAATATTTAAAGAAAAAAATGGAGCTATTTTTGAGAAATTAATTGTTTGAAAATTGACTATATTTTACGCAAAATTACGCTAAATAATGGGAAAATTTTCATTCACAAAAAAATCTCTATCATTAATTTTGTAATTGTGGAAAGACGCCAAAAAATTAACTTTTGCAATTTTCAAAAATTCAGAAATTTCAATGACAAAGGGACCTTCACTATTCTTTTAAATGTCCTTTACACTATTCGAAGAAAAAGTTTAACAAAAAACATGGAACCAATTTGTGAAAATATTTTAAAATTGTTATAGGTGCTTCATGTACAGTATCCCCCAAAATCCAAATATCAGTTTGAAACTTCCAGGGCCTCGAGTTCATTGATATTGATACGGAAATGTCACGCTAGCTCTAAGGACCTGGATTTGAATTGCAGCGGGGAGAAACGGTTTGCTGCTTGGAAGCATTTTTGCATGGTCATATAGTTTAATATCATTCCGTATCCATTACAAAGTATGCGACACAATACTGTGTCATATGTTCTGTTGAACGGGTGAACATACGTTCTGTTGTAGCGCCACTAGTTTTCTTTAAATTAAACAAACTGAAAAAATAAATTTTGCTTTTCATTAAAATCTCTTGAAGGACGAAAATTTTCAAAGGTAATTTTCTTAAACGTGGTATTCAACTGCATTACTGAGTTGTGGTTTTTAAATCTTCTTTCTTAATGCAATTTATTCTACAAACTTATATCTTGAAATCATTTTACGAACAGTGCTTTTGAGCAGTCGTTTTCGCTTAATTTTTTGTAATTCTACTGTTTTTCATAAAGCCATTAAGCCATAAAGATATTTATGCCATAAATCATAAAAGATTTTCTCAAAAATTTCCCTTTGTAATTTTATGCGTTGGGCAGTCGAGCAAATATCATTCTTCTCTGAAATAATTGATGCGAAAATACACATCACTTGCATCCTATGCCTCAAAGTTCAGTTTCTTCACCGGGCAAATCTTTTAGCGGGTTGGACACTCACAGAGAGTACATGAGTAAGGTCATTGAGGTACTCCCAATGCAAATCCATCTCCAAGTATCCCATCGCTGACCGCAAAACAAGTGCAAACTTGTGCATATATGCCAAATTTTCTCTCCGATGGAGCTCTATTTTATTCTTTGACTGTTATAAATAATGCAAGAAACTGTGTGCTGTTGCAGCACCACTAGTTTATACTTGATTTTAAACAATAACATAATACTATACAATGCCTAATGAACAGAAGAAAAATAGCATTCCATTGCAGAAGATACACAAAAAATCAAATATTTTGATTTCCCCTATGGAGAATATATTTCAAGTAGTACGTAGATTTACATACTTTCAGAACAATTCTGGTTTGGTTAGTAAATAGTTTTTTACATTCTCATCTACTACGTACTTACGAAGTAAAGAGAAAGAACTGTAATGTTCTGGCGAAATATGGTAATTTTTCGACAGAACAACTCGTATTGTGAATTCCTGATATCAGAAAAGTCAATAATTCTTGCTTCTATATGAAATAAATTATTTCTTCAAATACATTCTAATATATTGTGTTATCAGAATCCGCGTGGGTCCTTGATAGTCAAAAATTGGTTTACCGTCCATTTGTGGATAACACGAGTGCCTAAACCGTCGATGTGGCCGAACTCCGGGCCCTACGAATTTGAAACGGATATTTTGATTTGGGGGAGGGGGTATTCAAAATTTTCAAAATGACTCAGAATTTTGCCTTTGATTATTTCACAGATAGATCAAAAATGGCACTGAACTCTTTTTCGTTTAATTCTCAGAAATAAAAAAAAGGGAACATTTTAAATTTTTCGACATCTCCTATAACTACAATACTGAAGATAGAGATATTTTTGCCCATGAAATCTGTTCTTCAAAATTAGAGCTTTAAGGTGATGTACACTTTTTTCAATATACAAGTAGTTTTCGTGTAAGTTTGTGTGAAATAAAGACAATTTGATAAGCAAAATTTTCTCAAAAATGTTCCAAATATTTTTTCTCTGATAGAAGAAAATGCCCTTTTAAAATGGGGTAAATCCGATTCTTGTTGAACTCTCTGAATCTTCCAAAATTGCATTTTCGTTGTCTCTCTGCAAATACAATATTGGAGGTGAATTTTAAAAATATTTTCGTAATTAAATGTGCTCTTCAGAATTAGTTATATAATGTGATGTGTATCTTTTAGTTTCTCATGTACGTACTTAGTAAATACGAAGTATACGTAGTTTACAGACATTATTGAAATGCTTGGGGGAGAGATCTATTTCGAGATTTTGACGGAAAGTTGTTGGGATCCCCTAATACCGAAAAACTGTTTTTTATTAAAACGTCTGTTCCTTCGTCTGTGAGCAACACAAGAGCGAAAAACAATTTGTAATTTTTTTCCAAAATGAATATTCTCTGATTGAAACCCTGCGATTAAAAAAAATAATTTTGAGGTTTTACTGAAAGACCCTGCGACACTCAAAATTTTCTCAAAACATGGCTCCGATTTTCAATGTTTTTTGTAAGAATAAAGTGAAATTCTTTTGTAAAAATGGCATATATCTGATTTTGATCTTTCCCTCTGAAGTTTCGAAAAATGCGTAAGTTGGAAATTTTTTGGTCTTCTCGTACAACTTTATGGTTGAATATAGAGATTTGTTCTTCAAATGATATTTGTTCTCCACAATTATTTCTTTAATTAATGCCTTGTACATTTTTTAAAAAATATTAGTAGTTTTCGCGCAACTTTGAAATAGACCAATTATTAAAAAAACATTTTTCAAAAATGGCTCTAATTTTTTTCATGAATACTTACATAATATGTAAGTAATATGTATTCTTCTATATTCTTAA
Source organism: Teleogryllus occipitalis (assembly GCA_011170035.1). Lineage (NCBI taxonomy): Eukaryota > Metazoa > Arthropoda > Insecta > Orthoptera > Gryllidae > Teleogryllus > Teleogryllus occipitalis. Next base: position 97,932 of record BLKR01000397.1, on the reverse strand, counting down.
AATTGTATTTCAATTCTACAATTAAGGGACCGAAAAATTGAGAAAATATGAAAAAATGAATTTTAGGCGCTGATAGGGAGCAAGTGGAAGTGGATGGGCCAAAATTGAATAGCTAGTCGAGACTAATGAGATTAGGAAACAAACTAATACGCGAAAATCTATGCCATTAAGTAGCACCACTAGTTTGAAAATGCGAGTTGTTTCCTATTGTTTTGAATGCCCGTTAAAATAATGCAAGAAAGTATGAGCTGTTGTAGCACAACTAATTTATTTTCTAATTTCTTTTCCGACAAAATTGACTTGCTTCACATAACTTTTGGAATTATAAAAAAATTAAAAAAGGAAGGAATCGTTGGAAGAAAAAAGGAAGGTTTCGTCGGAAGAAATCGGCGAAAAATGAATTGTTTCAACAGAGATAACACATAGGATGACTGCTTTTTTTTATTGAAAAGCTTAGTTTGCTGTTCATGAGAATTGTCTTTTGTAATATCCAAATAACTATATTATATAAGAAATATTTTTTATTGTTAATGTCATATAATTCGTGAAATAGAAAATGGGAAGAAAACATAATGCATGTGAAACAGGTGTATAAATACAGATGGATACAGGTCTGAAGAAGATATAATGAAAAATCAAAACATCGGTAGTTGAATAAAAACCTTTCCAAATGTTGTAGACCTACACATATAACTTTCCCAATATTTTAAAAGTGTGTGTTGGTCTTTCTTGATGAAATCGTACAAAAAGAATCCTTGATCCACTACGAATTCACTAAATATCAACAAATTGGTTTATTTTTATGTAAAAAATTAATGGGGAGTAACTCCCTAGACAACAGTAACACACAAATGTTTGTATCGAAGGTTTCTTATGAACTGAAGAAAACTGTCATCTGAACTTGACGAAATATAGAGAGATGTTCATAATATGTGACCAAATTACTTCCTAATTAATATGTAATGACAAGTTTCCCTTTCCTTAAAAAAAAAAATAATGCAGTTCAGAAATAAATTCTTGACTTATTAACATTGATTGTTTCAAATTATTTACTTGTATTTATATATTTAGACTGTATTATGAGGGTCGCGAGCCGATGGAGTTCCTCCTATGCGCATGGATCCAAGAAGAGAGGGGACGCGGGGCATGGCTCCGCCTAAGCCAACATTTTTCCTAATTGTACACAATGTATTCAAAATCATTACCGTACATAGATCTCGGCACATTTAAAGCAGTATTTCCATTTTGAATATACTTGTACGTTTTTTGTTTGAAACTAACTCTAAAAAATCTCAAAAATTGTAATAGGGATTGGAACATAAAATCCTGAAATACTTTTTGGATCCGCTTAGTGACAATACTCTAATGACTATACAGTCAACTTGAAGTGATCAGAATAGTCATTAAAACTTGTATTACATTTATAAATTTAAAAAAAATCACTTAAATTATTTCAAAGTCTAAAAATCCTTCTTTGTATCTCTCCCACGTGATTCTTGTATGCCTGTCTTTATTAAGCTAGGAATTCTGCTACTGCATTGCTTCTTGATTTACGTTTCTGTTTTCTTCTCAAAAGGGAATTACTGAAGGGTGGGACCATATTTTCAGCCAGTATAGATGTGTATAATATAACATTCGACGAAGTTATCATTTCATATTCATCAGGCGTCAATATCAACACCTCACAACAAAAATTCACATAAAATACGTGCACATTGTTTTACCACACATTGCCAGACGATTGAAATCGATACACAAGTTTAAGTGGCAAGTAACACTTTCTGCTGCATAACTGTCAGAATAATTGTCATACATTGTTTTATCGGTAGACTAAAAGGAGATAGTGGATGCATACTTTTTGAAATGCGAGTAAGATGCGTATATACACTGAGCAGTTAAGAATATTGTAATCATTGTAAGAAAGAATTCTTGAATATATTGAACTTGTATAGTAAATTTTATGAAGTACATGAAGAAATTAAATTATACAACTTGTAGAATAAATTGAAATCTTCCGTAATCCTTAATTAACATTTTCACACATTTTTCTAGATAATTAACTTTTATTACGGGTATTATTGTTTAGTTTCTTGTTTACATAAAGCTCTAATACAAAATTTATTAGAAAGAATCATCTCATTATATTGTCAAATAGAATGCAAATTTTACATACTATTGTACCTTTAGAATAATATTTTGTAGATGCATACAGAAGCATAACAGGAGGAAAAATGTTGGTGCATTATTTGTGAATTGAAGCAGACATTATTAAAAATGAATTGTGATAAACCAATTTTTTCAAATGAGGTTTGAAAAATCCCATCGACAATGACGATTCTTTCTTCAATTTTCACTCGATAAGGAAAATAAAAAAATAATGAAAATGGGCTGGTGGATATTGAGGATACAACACAGCATCGTTACCTGTTACCGGTATACATGAGTAAGTCCAGTATTTTCAATGCGTCAAGATCCTTGCTTGCCGAAAGGCAAGAACACAGTGAAAATACAATGGGACACTAGCCCAGGATTGCCGCAGGCTAACCCTTAAAGAGCGGCCTGTCAGGTAGAGTGGGGGCGATGGGGAGCCAGGGCGAGAAGAAGGGGAAAGGGGCGGCGACGACGCCACGTTCACCGCTTCCGCCCTGCGCGCCCGCTCGCCCGCTCCGCCCGCTCCGCCCGTTCGCCAGCATCCGCCGTTGCCTCCGGCCCCTCCCCGCCCCACTGCGGACGGGACTTCCCAGGCGCAATGCGCACACAGTTCTGCGCAAGGAAAATATTTCCACAACTGTCACCAGTCAAGAGTAGTTTTAAATTTCGAAAATGATAGTGAGGAAGGATTTAATGGAGAAATATATATATATATATATATATATATATATATATATATATATATATATATATATATATATAATGTTTATAATAAAGAAATATTTTTTTCGAAAGCCCCGTAATCGACACTGGAACTTGCAATCTTGCAATGCGAAGAAAGCAACTGAAGTTGTGTTGCAACACCTCCATTCCTACGCATCTCATTGATTTTTCCATCACTTTGTCGTCGATTCATTGCGGCAGGCATACGTTCGACATGACGAATTGCAGCGAGCGACGAAGCGTAATTAAATGGCATCATTCAATCTGGGCGCCCCCACCCGTCGCCCACCGAAGGCAGCGACTGTCGTTTGATCGGGGGCGGCGGGGGCGGGGTGCGGGAGCGTGGGCGTGTGGCCGCTAGTCTTGTGCGGCGCTGAGGGCGGTCCGGCCCGGGACTCCTCGCCCAGCGTCCGGCAGGCCGAGACCTGCACGCCGCCACGCCCACGGTCGCCCCGCACCGCCGCCACCTCCTCCTCTTCTATGCTTTCTTGCCGCGCCGCGCCGCGCTGCCGTAACCAGGCGCGCGGCAGCCGAGTGGCAGAGGCCGAGCGAGTGGTGCGGCGTCACCGCTCGGCGCCGGTGCCGCCAACTGTGTCTGGGCACAGCGCCCGCCCCGCCCCGCCCCGCATCTTCTCTATGCTCCCATTTACTTACAGTGACTTCGACGTTTGATTTGGACGCGTTTATCCAATCGAGAATTGTCTTACGACTACGTTTTTGGTTTTGAAGCTCCCAATTTTATAACCGCGTCCCAGCTGATCGAGTGTCAGAAGTTTCTTTAATTAGATCGGAGAATAGCAACAATGCCTCACAACACCAGCTCCTAACGTTTGCCTACTTCACCGAATCACCAGGTAAAAATGATTTCAGTTGTCTTGGATACTTACTACTAATAGTATGGCATACGAATGGTTTGTCAGCGTATTTTCAGTCGTTGAAACTCAATTACCGTAAACCGTGACATGAATGTTCCTTTGAGCGTTGCAGGTACGTGATGCAATAATAAAACAAGAGAGGCAATGATCTAGCGAAATATCACATCGAATTTCTTCACACGCAATCGCCGAGAGGTTTGATGTCACCATTTCTAGATTTTTGCAAAACCGATTTCATTTCTTTCTAGGTCTTTTTCACTATCTGAATGCGCAACAATTTTGTGGCAGTGTTCGTGTAATCAGTGATGTTTTAATAGACACACTTCGATTTAAATAGTGACGTCTGACGATAGCTGGAAGCGATTATCGAAACCGGAGCTTCATTACGACTTCACTTACGGTATTGAAGCTCCTGAACCGTAACCGCGTCCCAGCTGATCGACGTCAAAAGTCACTCTTTGTAAATCGGAGAATAGTTCTGCAATTTCACTCACTGAGTTACGATACACTTTTAGTAAGCATGCAATTAGATGCCAGATGCTCCTCTGACGCTGAAGACCCAAAATAAATCTCGAGTACGAAAACAAATTAAAGGCCCTGCTTTTGTTCGCTGGGGATTGAATCGCAAGTCACCACATTTCATGCAGTTTTAACACTTCCCTAACGCCCAAATGACGCAGCGGCTGGCGGCAGGCCAGCGGCGCAGCGTCTCACAAACACGTGCTCCCGGGCGAAAAGGACATAAACACGCTCTAGCGGCGTTCCACGCAACCAGTCAGATACAAATTCCACTGTCACTGACGGAGCCGACAACGTCACGGAACTGCACACACGCGCTGCCACAGTCGGAAGGCCGGCGCCGAAGAAGCCCATGGGCGGCGGCGAGGCGGCGGGGGCGAGCGGGCGGCGCGCGCAGACGGCGTGCGCAGCGCCGCGCAGACACGACCGTCTGGCTCCGGCGGCCCCGGCCACTGCGCGCCTGTGCGCTGGTCGCGCGCGCCGCCCGGCGGGAGCATGAATGAAAAGCTCCTCCCCCCTCCCCTCCTCGCGGAACCTCCCAATGAGGAGTGAACCTGAAGAGTCGTGATTGGCTAGCGAGCCCGCTGATTCCACGCTAAGACACAGGGGTGTCTTAACCCTAATATATGTTGCGGACAGTTTGGAGAGATGTGCAGTTGACGGCAAAGCGCGACCGGGCACTGATCGGCCTCAGGGAGGCCAGTGAGTGGAGCCCTCGGCTGCTGTGGCCCCGCGCTCCAGAAGCCACGTGGTGTGACGGGTGCAGCGCCAGTGGGGATCGACGCATCATCTCGCGCTGCTTCATCACGTGTGTTGCGCCCGTAGGCGCTCCTCCGCGCAGACACTCAAGCTTTTGGCTTGTGGCCTCACGTCTTCACTCAAAGTGATAGAGTCAAAACAGGAAAAATTATTCGGAAATTCCAAGACTTTGTATGACTCTTATGCACGTAATATGGCGTTATTTAATGAAAAAACTGCTGCATGTATGCTTCTTTCTTACTGACGATTTTTCGTGGGCTCGCTACTTCGAAACCCGGCTAAGAACTGAAATTAATAAGTTTGGGTCTCGAATCAAGAAGAGAGTAAGGATGTTGAGAGCTAGCGAGACATGTGGTGCGAGAGACGACGGGTCACGGCACAGCAGGCCTCTGAGCGGCAGTGACGCCTTCAGCTCGAGCAAATTTGATGACATGACAGCGGAGCTGGTGCACGGCCAGGCCCAGGCCCAGGCCCGAGCCCCAGGTGAGGGCGAAGAGGCCCACTGCGGCTGTCCGTCGGCGAGCGTGGACCCGGGCCAGCGGCCGGGGCCGGAGCCTCGTCACCGCCACCCGCGCCTGCCCTGTGGGCCTCTGGACCCCGTGCACAGGCTCGCCCCGCCGCCCTCCCACGCGGCCACGCGCGCGCGCCCGCGCCCGCGCCCGCGCCCTCGCCCGCGCCCGCGCCAGCGCCCGCGCCTCGCCAGGGCGCGCACCAGATGGCAGAGCCTCAAGCGAGTCCTCCACCGTAAGTATCCGCGCTGGGTGGTGCCCCCGGCCGCTGGCCGGAGCGCGAAGAGGGCGGCAGCACGTGGGGGCAGCCCCTCCCCCTCGCCGCGCGGCTTGGACGCCACTACCCTTTTCCAATGCCCTCTTGAATTATTTGAAACCGTGCCGTTTTCACTTTGCCATCGTCTTCTCTAGTAATAGTCCAGGATCTGAATATAAATAATTGTGGAAATGAACGTGAATGAACATGATGTCTTCGTTTAGCCTGTATTCAAGAATTTTGCCAGTGATGCACGGTTCTTATTCATTCGAACGTTCGCACGGCTGATCCGATAGCGTACTGTACATGTGAATTAGCACAGTACGTGCGTGCTCTGTGGAGTTTGTGTACGGAAGTCGGGGAGCGTGTGGTATGGGTGCGAGTAGGTTCCGTTTGTCGCCACGGTCGCCATCGCGATGGAGAGCCGCGGCGGCGTGCGTTCGCGACCTGCGCACCGCCTCCGCGACGAGGCCGCCGCTTGATGAGTGAACGCCCACAGCGACGCGCGACGCCGCCTCGCGGGCGCACCGTCGCTGCATGCGCGCCTCGGCGCTGCCCCGCGCAGCACGTGAATGACGCTCTCGACGCACAACCCCTTGCATCAGTGGGCTGCGTGTTGCCCTGCTCTGCCCCCGACCCGCAGCCCACCCTCCCTTGCCAGGAAATGAATTGGTCGTGCTCTCTTCCATTTTGGTCGTTCTGATAGGAACGTTAAAAAAATCCGCAAATGCAAGTGAGTGAGTGAGTGCAACGTCCCGTTGCAGTATACATATGAAGGCACTGCAGCGCTGCACCTCTCGGCAAAATAACCGGCAACACAAGCGCGTCATTTTCGCGAATCAATTACCTTTTCTCGGACTAGCGCTTGTACGGTGCCCTGGCTTTTGCCGATATTGTGATGCATCGTTCTGAGAAACAAACATTGAGTCACTTGTTGGAGGTCGCGAGTTTTGCAGTCCGGGACGTGGGCGGGGGCGGGACGGGGCGGAGCGGCGGCGAAGGGCATTACTCACGGACGCCGGCGCGCCGTGGCGCGGCGGGTCGTGGGGGAGAACGCGCTCGCACAGGCATGGCCCAGCCCGCGCCCGCGCCCGCGCCGCCGCTGCGCTACCTGTTGCGTCCTGCACTTCCCCCCTGCGCTCCCCCGTGCCTGCCGCGCCCAACTCGCTCACCGTAGTTTTCGCGAGGGGAAATAAATGTGGGCGGGAGATATCGTCAAGAAGAGAGACATTTGTGCTTTTTTTAGTTTTTCTCAGAAAACTGTTTTCTGTCAAAGTGATAGACTCCGTAGATCACAATTATTTTAATGATTGATAATTTTAATTATTTAATCGTTATCAGCATGCTTGTTACAATGTCACACGACGCCAACGATCCACGTTATTCGAAATCTTAGTTTATACTGTGTTTGAGCTTAAAAAATAGAAGTCCAAGTTTAACGTATTAATTAACTTTTTGACGTATTTAATAAGATGAATTTAATTCATCATAACTATACTCTCAATATTAAGTTCTTTATGAGTGTGTTATTTTACGGGGATGTTCCAATACCGTTTTAGAAACTGGATGTTTTTTTGTTGTTTTTTTATACGTTCATCCCGTGATTGGAAGAAACGGTAGAGCGATCATGTTCTTTGAATGGTTCCTGCGACTGTCAACACATTCTTTGTGTAGAAACTTAAGTGTAATTTTGCGTTAACTTTTACTACTTTATTATCACCAGCATTTTAATTTTACAATTATTAAGTTACCACGATGTCCCAATTTCCTTTACTGACGTGATTCACTAGAAATAACATCAGTATTTTTACTAATTATTATTCAAATACTTTTATTAACCATATCTTTCCTTTATTTGATTTTATCTGTGCACTTGAAATCCATCTAGTGAAACGTTATGAAAATGTAATAATTTGAAAATCCATGCACCACAGATATCGTTGTGGCAGAAATTTGAATCCTCAAAATGTAAATATAAAATGTCTTACTTATGTGTTGAACGTTGACATATACAAGACAATGGGTTAAGTTTAAATTTCAGATATAGGATCCAAAATGAAAAAAGGGGGTAAGAAGCCGTAGAATATGCTAAATGGAGGCTGCAAAGTCTCTACATGCTGTGTTAGCAATTGAAGAATGCATCGAAGGTTACATTGCATGTTCTTTTCAGTGACTTTGCTTTCGGTCGCTGTAATTGAAGGGCAAATGCTTAAGGTATTCCTCACATATTATGGAGAATCGATCCCTCCTATCTTACGCATCACAGAACACTGAATTAGTACTAGAACCGTGAAAGAGAAGAAACTACTGTTAGAGACGAAAATTGACCGAACATTTATTAGCAGTAGCTTTTGTAATGATACTCTCAGGTTTGTTTTTCTTCACGTTGGTAACTTTACTCATTAGGTTTGAGTTTTCACTCCAGTCGAGTTCTTCATATTAACTAAAACACTCGATATAATTTCGCTTAGCCGTCGATTAAGATAAAGTTTATATTTGTATTCGTGATGGTCGTTATTTGATTTGTATTCGTGATGGTTCTTATTATTTTGAAATAATGACATGTTTTCTCACATCTTCGTACATTCATAACTGTATTGAGAACTACTACTGCCAGTACTACCATATAATATGATTTTTTAAAACTTTTTTCCGACGAACAATGAAACCCTGTTCTGAGTTGTCAACCGTCGGCATGATTCGCATGAAGGTCCTGCTAATGAACTGTGTATGAGGCAAAGAACTAGAAGTTGTGAATTGCAGCCGCCAGACGGACGCTCTTACCTCCATGATGGCGTGGCCTTTACGCGTCCAGGTTTTTGACGTCCTTACTACTTCTGAAATGCGGTAATCGTCTAGGAATGACGAGGGATTAGCGCACATTAGCCCGTAATTACCGCACATTATTGTGGTAGGTCGGCAAACGCACACATGCGTACATGAGCTCGACGAGTTTCAAGATCAAATGAATGCCGACATGTGCATTTTCTTAAGATTTTACTTGAACAAAAACTAGCAACGTATATCATATGTTCCCAAGTATGCAACTCAGCATTCTAGTTCCGGCCGTAAAGACCTCGCAGGCTGCACAGCGCGGATTGTCGAAAGTGCAATATAGCGGAGGCAAGTTTTTACTTCTCCGACAGAACCTTTAGACTCCCTCAAAAATCCCTTCCGGGATACTCTATTCTTCCACAAGGCATAAGCTCTAAGAAAGAAAATTATTTTCTGCAAATATTATTTCACTTAGTGATGTGCGATAACGTTTGGCCACAGCGAAATAACTTTACTTTCTCGTTACTTCTTACACAGTATAAGCTGTAAGTAAGCGGAAAGTATTGTAATGCTGCGGGGGAAAATCGGCGAATATTCGATAGAAAACCTCTTATTTGTCGGGTCCTGGCAATAAAAATGTGGATATATCTTGTCCGTTTATCAATTACTTCCTCTAACACGTTGTGTAGTCAGAATCCATGTTTTGTGAGTCCTTGACACTGAAAAATCCATTGACTGCAAAAAGTAAAACGTCTGCCCGTCCATCTGATTGTGAACAACGCTAGCCGGTAACCGTAAGCAGGATTTTCACCAAAATTGATATTTCCCAATCGATCTGACCTATGTCATGGCCCCTTGATTTTGAAACATATTTTAATTCTGGGGGTACTTTACATGAAGCCTCTGAGACATTGTCAAATTTTTTTAAAAAAATGGCCCCAAATTTTTTTGATTAAATTTTGTGTTTGGGTAGTGTGAAGGTCGATTAAGATAATGGTTCAGGTATCATTTTAGTTAAAATCCCTGATTTTTCGAAAATTGCAACAATTCAAAATATTTCCGGCATCTTCCTGCAGCTACAATTATTAAGATATGTTTTTTGTTAGTAAAATTTGTTCTTCAAAAACAGATCTTCAAATAATGTCATGATCAATTTTTCGAAAATATGAGCATTTTTTGCGCACTTTTGCGTCAAATATAGGGAATTTTTAAATTTTAAACAATTATTTTCTTTAAGCTTTTTCTTTAATTTTTTTCTCGTATGTAGAAAAGAACGGAGAAGAAAGTTGTGCTGGCCAAATTTTCGGTGCACTCTCTTTAATATTGAAAAAAAAATGGTAAATTCGAATTTCCCGCGTTTCGTTTGAAGCGATGTCGGTCTATAAAAGTAATTTGACACGTACTGGAAAGGAGTTGGATATTGTGAGAATTCGTTATCATTGTTTAACTTAATTTTAATTGACTTGCGAGCGTTTTGAGAAATTCATGCGTAATGCATGCTTTAAATCTTTTTTTGAATTAACAGTTAAAACTGTGTATGACGTTATTGACTGCCTGATTGTGGATGAGTTATTTTCTGCTTGTCGTTAATAACAAAGGCCACATGTCTTTACACAATAATGTAAATACCGAACTAAGTTAACTACTTCAAACTTATAACTATATTGTACTTGTTAGCTATGTTCCCACCATCTTAAGCTCGCGTCTCCATTCACATTTGTTGCTGAATCGAATCTTGAAAAGAAAGATTACATTTAATATTGTTTAAGCATTAAATCTATTTTAAATTGCGTCATTTATTTGAGTTAAATGTGAAAATGGATCGTTTCACTTTGTCTGCTAGGGTTCGGGAATGACGAGTAATTCGTGCAAAAGCGAGTAGTTTTGATGTATATAACAATATTCTATTTAATTATTATATTCCCTATCCATTTACATTGTGTTCCTAGCAGTATCAAGAATGTCATTGCTTTGGCATGGCCGCAGTGGCAACAAGGCGTTAGTGACTGCCGCCGCTGGTTTGCGTAATTATGAACGAATAATTTTATTTACTGCTAAAATTCGAATCGGGCCTCGTCGGTACATTTATTTAAAACATGAATACACTGACGTCAATGGCAGAAAGCTGTTTTCGTTTAAACGTTTGAATTAAAAAAATATATATGTATTTTTCGCGCTTCGTTTTTGAATTTTTCAAATGCTCACTGAAGTGTAAGACAGAAGTCGTCACTAGAACATTCCATAACCATTAACTATATTGCGAAAAGTACGTGCTATTATAGCACCACTAATTTATTTAATATTAATGTTGTGAATAATAAGACATTTTGTTAAATCAGCAACGGTGAACAACGGTTTATTTTGTGCATAATCTCTTCAATTGTGATTTAACTACGACGATGCGATAACGTTCGATTAGTGTACTTACAAGAATGCTACAACTTTATCAAAGTTTTAGTATGATAGCATTAGTATTATAGCACTAGTGACAATGACTTTATTATAACACTCATTCAGAGACAAAATATAGGAGTTATTTAGAAGGATTGCGTAATATAACGAAGTTAGGTAAGACGGTCATGTAAAATAATCAAAGAAATAAATATTAAATAAAATACAACAATGTATTCGTGATCGTCACAGATAAATGTTTGAATGTTACATGCTTGATATAGCGCCATAATGAAATTGTTTCACTAACAACTAAATGAATATTTTTCTTAGTTATTTTCGCATTTCATATTGGTCACATCGTAATAAAATTTTTAGTTATTCTCAAATTAAGTCGTTTAGAGAGAAAAGAATACCAGCAAAGTATACTTTGAATTGTTCCTTATTGTAGTGTATTATTTAATTGTATTATATATATATATATATATATATATATATATATATATATATATATATATATATATAACGTAGAAATACCGCTTAGTGATGCATGATTTCTTGGAAAATTTCTTCACTTAATTCGAAATATGCATAACAAATGATTAGGTAATAAAGAAAGAGTTCAAATAATTAATGAAAGTCATGATTCTTCGTAGGTCCAGTCTAATTTCTTTCGGACAAAGAAATTATTACTGTAAAATCATAATTTGTAAAAGAGGATGCCGGTTATGAATGAAGTTGTCTAAGTTGATCGTATGTATAAGAGCGTGTGTGAACCAGGTGTGCAGGCTAGATCGCCAGTGTCTTGGGAAGAAGCCGAGGGGGTTGCGCGGGGGCGGCCGTCCAAATGCAGCCTAGCGCCTGCGCCGCGACGCGCAGGCACAGTGGCATCGTTGGGCGCATGCGTTGAATCATCCGAGCATTTGCATAAGCTCACGTGAGCTGCTCCGCGCCTCCACTGCACCCGCTCCTTATCGCCCCCTCGCAATATCGTCTTAGAATCTTCCCTAAATTGAGGGGCACGAGCTTCTAAACCTAGTAGAGCGGTGGATCCCTGCATTCACCTCGTTCTCAGATTGTCTAATAAAACTAAGCTTTCATTGCAAAAGAGGTATCAGTAATGTTTGATTGCACTGCGCCCTGGTGCGCAGGGCCGAAGCATTAGCTTCTTCATTCTAAGAGTAGCATCCCCCTCTCCCCTCCCTCCGTCACAGAGTGAAGGGGCAACGTGCCGCTCCTATAACTAATTTCAAAAATTAGAATGAAGGATTCATATCAGAACAATGTGCTCTTCAATTACTTATTTTCCAGGATTAAAGAAAAGAGACAATGAAATACTAAATTTACCAAGCTTTTAATCCTTACAATATAAGTGCTGACTTCATCATTATCCCCCATATTATCACTACCAACAGCTTATTTTCGTGGTACGTCCACATAACCTTAAGTACGTTTACATATTTTATTTTGCCAACAAAAATTAATCTCACCGAATTATTCATTAAGTAAAGAAATTTAAAGAATTCGTTTTATTGATATTGTCACACATTCAAAGACTGACACTGATAAAACAGAAAAGGGACATCATAAAGAATACGATAAACCAGACTATTTAATGCCTGGTTGATTCAAGATTTCCTTATTATCATTGCATAAAGTAACTAAATGTGCTTGATACCCAGTTTCTCAGACTAGCAAGACTCACAGGAGAACCATCGTGTACTGAAGTTACTGAATGATACAAGATTTAATTACATTGATGTGTGATTCTTATTGTAGAGAAAATGTCTTAAGAAACCAGTAATTTTTGGGCATTTGTAATATTATGCAAACTGTTGTAAATTTGAATATTGATGTATCAATATATTGAATGAAAGATAACGGTATGGTAAGAAATGCTACATCGTTGGCAGCCCTGAATTCGCTCACCACTTCCGTTACGACTGATCACGTTTGATCTGTTTTCAAGCACGCTGTATCAAATTTTCCCTGCGTTTGCTGCCATCTCATTCTCTCCGTCTGTTTGGTCCTCCCGGTCGCTCGCCCCACCCCATCCTCAACCCCATCCCCATCCCCATCCCCCATCCCGCCCGCACCGCGCCATGCGGACCACCGCCGTGCATCGCTGCTTGGTATTCCGGCGCCGCGCCGCACCTCGCGCGCGCTCCGCTGCCGCCGCCGCGCGAGCTACCGGATAACAGGTACTTCCGAATGGGAGAAGACGGCAGGGAGCAGCGACACATTCAATGCTAATCCGGCCGGCGGCGGACACCCCTGAGGCGCACTCACTTCCGACTGGCCGCGCGGCGGGAGGGCGGGGGCGTGGGCGGGGGCGGGGGCGGGGGCCGGGGCCCGGGGCGGGCCGGGACGGCTCGGCGGCGGAGGCCGCGAGTGCCTCCGGCCCGTGAGGGGCAGCATCAATCACACGCTGCCCGCCGACGGGGTGCCGTAAATACGCGTAGTCACCCACGGGACAGAGTAATAGAGATGCATCTCTCTGCGGTGCCCCTTCAAGGCCGGCGGCGAACGTCCGCCGCCGTTCGCTGTCACCACCGCGCCGCCGCCGCCGCCGCCGCCGCCGCCACCTCCTTCATATCCGGTGCATCGGAGCGAAGAGACGACGACACAATGGTTCGGGTGGGGGCGCCGGGCAGAAAACGATGGACGGTTGACAACGGACGGCGGACGGCCGTCGGCGGAACGAGCAAGGAGGGATGGGGGGCGACGACATGACGATCCGGCGCACGTGTTCTCCCCGCACACTTACACTCGACGCCTGCGCTCGCCTCCAAACTCCAATGGCCTGCCACTCTCTCCGCGAAATTCCTAGTGCATGTGCGTTGAGGCGGCGGGTCGCGCAAGTGCAAGTCCCAACATTCACTCTGCGGTCTGCGCGCTCGAAGATATCTTAGAAAACACACGCATTCCAAGCAACAAATTCGTTTTGTGTCTCAAACATTCACATCCGATTTCTTGAGAAGATGTCATCAACTCGCAAAGGTTGAAGGTTGTTGGCGAACTGGATAAAGAACGTAGTTAATTTCGTTGAATCATTATTTACATAGATCACAACCTATTTTCTATTGGATTGTGTTTCTTTCGTGATGGATTTTATTGCCTAATTTCGTCTGAAATTGTCATATTTATTGAAACAAATATTGAATTTGATGTTAATTTCTGGCATTTAATTATTGATTCTTATGAACTACGTGACATTAATTGGATCTCTCTTGTATCCATCCAGAATCAATCGGTACTTTTGCGGACAACATTACCAAGTACCAAAATTCTTCTATTGCAGGATTTGGAGACCTCCTGATAGTAAGTGTGTGGTTGCTGAGCGCTGTACGAGTACCCACTGCTGTGTCCGCTCCCATTGGCTCGATGGACGCCAGCCGCTTCAACAGCAAGCCCAAGTGGATCAACCCATGCGGCGGAGAGCCCAACGCGGAGCTGTACACTTCGGATCTTCCTGAATCGCGCTCTGTGGATGGGACGGACACAGGGAAGCCCTTTGAGAGTATCCTCCTAGCCGCTCGACTCGCCAAAGACACTGCTGAGAACTTCAAAGAGAAATATGTGAGTAATGAACACTTTTGTATCAATAGAATGTGATCGGGAGAATCGGAAAAGTGTTCCAGAATATATTTAAGTTGTATTTGATCTGAAAATAGGGTATATTTTTTAATTAATGTAAATAAATCAGATTAATAATTAACTAATACTTAATATATATTTGGCATATCTTTAAAATGAAAAAAAACACATTACCATTACATAACACTTATAAACTAATCAAGAGAAATTATTTTTAAGACCTGAAATTAGAATTTTATAATCTAATATCCGAAACTGATAAAGATGAAAACAATCGATCCGCACATCGTATAGAAGTAGCAAAAAGTACAATTCATACATTAAACCAATTATTTGATAAATAATCAAATTTATACTTGTTTAATTGAGTGAATTCATATTTTTATCACACTTTATAGTATTAATTATTCGAGAGTAACTACTAAACAGAAAAGTTTTGTGTTTGCGGAAGAATGATAAAAAAGAGGACAGGACGATATCATTAATACTTTATTGACACGCATTTTGAATTGCACTAAGAGCGTAAAATGTCTAATAGTATATATTTCACTAATTTTCGGGTCATATTGCGGGTTTTTACGAGGCTTGTGTGATACTGGCTTGTGTAACTGAAAAAGAAAGAATTTGAAAGAGATTGGAATATGAAGAAGAAAGAAAGAAAGAAATTGATAGCAATTTTTTCAGCACAAAAATCAAAAAAGAATGTAGGTGTTGGATAGTCGAAGACTGAAATTGAATCGGCGATGTGGTAAGGGAAATAAGTCCTTGTTCCGTACTTCTGAGGAAAAGGGGAAAAAATATCCTTAGTTGACAACTGGGACATTTATGTTCTACACAAAAGTTGTAGAATTTGTCATTACTTATTGCTTGGGCTACTTTGTAACTTAAAATTTGCATTTATGTTATGTACAGGACCGTTTTTATACCTTGGACTTGTATCCTTTGTAAAATAATGATGAAATATTAAAAAAATAATTTTTTTACTGATACGTTATACTAGTTATTGCCTTCGATACGAAGCATGCATAACACTGCATAAGTTACCTGGATACACAGAATCGTGGTTACGAGGGAAATATGAAAACAGTTGAATGACGCCTCTTTTGGAGGGAATTATGAGAAAGAATTATGGGAGGGAAATATGAAAAAACAAACCAAGTTAGTTAATTAAGTAAATCTGAATCAGTAAAATTAGGGGAAAAAATAAAATTATGAATGTACCACTGGTGTTGATTGGTTCTAATTAGAACACTTATAACGCCCTTGGTTCATAAATAACTATTTTTCTTAATTTTTGGACTTATGAAAAAATATAATCATAGAGTAAATATATGATGTGAATTAACATATTGTGCCATGTGGTCATGAAAATTACTTTTACTAAATTAATAATATCAGCATCTACTCATCATCGATTTCCACTTGAATCTGCGGCTTGTGTCATAACTTTGTGGTAGAAATGAAGATATTCGTGTGGAATGTATTTTACTATTGTTTGAACATCGATTATTTCCTTTCCGTTGATTAGAAGCTGAGACATAAACTGTCTTGAAAGGCAAATCTGGACGTGCCTGACCTTTTGCCACAATGAATGAGTACTTGATAGATCTATGTACTCACGTGTCACGAGGTAACCAAAATATTCTCTATCAAACGTTAGCTAATTTGTTTGGAAAGTGTCACACCAGGCTCACTATGAGGGCTGGCTGGACGAGCAAGAGCGCCAAAAGAGGTTGTTTTCTTAAAATAGTTCGACCACCAGGTTTTGAAGTCTACGGTGTCCTCAGTGTCTATTATTGTTGTTATGAAGCATTTAGGCGTTTCTTAGCTGATAATACTAGTTCTTCTGTGTGAGGATCAGAACTGACTAGTACTGACCTTTCTCTTTTCCACACATTAGAATTTTTAGTTGACAATAGAATACATACCTAAACTGGACTATTTTTATTTTCACACTGATCTCAAGTTTGAAAAATAACGAAGAAAATGTGTATCTGAAATCTTTTTACAAAAAAGTGGCCTTCTTTCCCTTTGGAAATCACCGCTTCCATTGATTGCAAAGATTTGTAGGCGCTGCGTTGGATGGGCGCCGTGCCGGCCGTTGTTGAAGGCGGTCGTCATGCGAGTGAAAGAGCGCGTCTCGCCCCTCAAGTCGCTTGCCGCTTTCCTCCTCCCACGACGCTCACCTCTGCCAGTTGCCTCCACCAATTAAGTGTGTCATTCAGTTCCCTCCGCCAGTGGCTTCCGTCGGTTGCCTCTGTCAGTGGCCCACGCGAAGCGCGCGTCGCCGCCGCCGCCGCCAAAGGCGGAAACTGATAAGGCATTCCACTCGCCCAGTCGATGATGGAAAGATTATTAAACGAACAGGTGCGTAGCGCGCTCCGAGAGGCGAGAGGCGGAGGGACAATCACGCGGACACGGAGGGTTGGCTGTGCTCCGCGTGCAGGGAAGAAGAGAACGCACAGCGGCTGGGACGCGTCACGCTCTGTGAGGCTGCCAATCACATTCTTGCAATGATGAAAGAAAACATTATGTGTATGTAATTGTTGTCTCTATCATTGCAATAATGTGTTGTAGGTGTAATAATGGAAGCTTAATAGTAGTGAATTGAGAATTTAGATCGAATACGAATTTGAATGGATTCTTCACCGCTCTACTTCATAAACGAAATTGAAACTCCATGATTTACCAGCCCTAATGAATCACTCAGATCGAAGCTCACTCTGACTTTTTTTGCTTCAGAATACGTTATAAATAAAATAACGGTGTACATTTTCTTCAAGTATTAAACCTCAAAAAATAGTATTGTCTCATTCTATATCTCCTGCTCTTAATAATTTTCTCTGAATGATACCTTTATTTGCATATTTTAAAGACAAATGTAAGAATACTAACGTTATTTATTGCACGAACAATTTACTACAATTCAGAAAATCGTTTTTTAATTTGAATAACATTTGACTGCCCAGAAACGCGTGGTGTACACAAAGCTTTCTCCAGGGCGTGAAGAATGGCAATAGCGTAATTGAGGGGGGGGGGTGCGGGAGGGGGCCGGCCAAACGAGTGCGCGGCGCTGGCCGCAGAGAGTGGCGGGCGCCGCGCCGCGCCGCGCCGCGCCGAGCGGTGACTTCAAGGAGGCCCACCCCTCCGCCTCGGCGGCTCTTCCTGTCTCTTCCTGCCGCGCGCATCCGGAGGAAGCGATTCCGCTGTCTGCTTGATTGCGCTGGCCAGGCGCCTACGCGCCTAGGGGCTCTGCCGGCCCGTGCGCCGGGGCGTGGGCATGCGCGCCTCGCCAAGGGCGCACGCGGCCTCATTTGGAGCAAGCAGCGCTGGACCAAACCTGCTTGCTCCGACGATTCCAACAGACGTACTTGTAAATGGCGCCGCAGAAATTTGCTTTGCGAAATAGCCGAGAAGACTGGAGTGAATTTGAGTACCAGATCGCATGGCCGTGCCTTAAGGATATATGAAGAGGAGATGGCAATGAGTGGCGCGGGCGAGGCGTTGACAGCTGCCGGGGAGGCGTCGGGAGAAGGCATCCTGACGGGATATCCCGAGTCGCTTCCCCAGCCACTTGCTACGGATGCACATGAAGACGGAGCTGAAGCGGAAGCGCGGGCGATTCGTTTCTCATAAGGCCGCGCCTGCCTTACGGGCCGCGCGTCCTGTCGCAGGCATTAGCAATGCGCGGCCGGTCGTAGGTGGACGGGCGGGGCGTGGCGGGGCGGGGCGGGGCGGGGGCCGAGGGGCGCGGCGAAGACAGCGTCGCCGGCCGGGCCGCAAGGGAAGGAAGTCCCATCTCGTTAATTGATGTCTTCTGGTGGGTGAGGCGTGTAGTCGCCTCTGTTCATCCGCTCTTTCAGCCCTTTCCGCTCCTCTCGCTCGTAGAGCTTATGGCTGCTAACAAAAGCAACTCACTCATCCACCCACAAAATTCGTGTAAGGCCCGGTGTGAGGAGCTGTGCGTGTGCGGGGCTCGTCGCCTAGGTCAAGTGTTGCGGGAGGAGCAGGACGCCCCTGCGCTGGCGTTGCGCCCCTGCTGCCTCAGCGCGCAGCTCAGGTGAGCCGCTGGCGTCAGGCAGTCTGGTGGGTGCGGCGCACGGTGGTTTGAAAGGCGAAAAAAGCGGACAAAAATCAATTTTTCAAAATTGTCTCATTTGCTTCATTCAAGCACATACGAACACAAAAATGTCCAATGGTTTATGTAGTATACTATACTTTATTTTCTTGTCCATTATTGTGTAGAACGCGCGCAAAAATGTGAGATTTTTAAGAACCCGGACGGCCATAAATTCATCCCATTTTGGGATGCACATTTCTCAATTACTATTAAAGTTATGATATTACTTTTTTTCCTAGTTAGTCTTCAATACTTTTTAACTACATTTCTTACAAAAAACATACTTTCACTTTCACATTAGTTGTAAATAAATTATTCAAATAATGCCTGGAGGAAGCAACATTACATTTGCGTTTCTTGACTTACAAACAAAACTTTTTTATTGTAATAAAAAATGCAAAATATGTACATATATAGGTACTTATTTTTTCCAAAACACGTAGGAAAAGATAGAAAATATGTAAAATAAAAATTAATTATTGTCTTAAAAATTGTTCTCTACAAGCATTTTCCCACCATGGAACGTCGCCGATCAGTTCTTAAGAATTTAGAGTGGTTGAAAATGGGTTCTATCTCTACTGAAGCAATTGTACACTAGACTTCACCACATATAAGAATTTTATTCGAAATATAAAATACGTTCGTAGTATATATTACGTTTACGAGGAGCCGGTGTACAAGTGAATTGTAGTAGCATGTAGTGAGTGATGGATCTCTGGGGAGGTGGTTAAAGGATAGTATATATCCCACCCTTCAAATTAAACAACGCGATAAAACAATTTTCTGTAAAAAATATTTGTTAGTTTTCGATCAGCTAACAAATTTTCTGTTTGAAACATGACCATACAGATGGTTGAAATTACTTTTGTTCATAAAAATCCGCTCATTCTTGAGTCGCAAGTGCGCAGTAAACGGAGGGGGAGGGGTAAGTTTGACAATTCATGGCGGACATACGGTGATGATAGAAGTGCAGAAGCATTACATTTGATTTGTAAGAAAGATGATTTCTAGATAACAAATATTGCAAACGCGCATTTGAAATGTTCCGTTTCGTCGTATAAATGCATTAAAATGTAGCGAAATATGTAATAAATGTGTCGTAATAGGTAAAATATGTAAAAATATGTAATTATACAAAATATGTAAAATAAAAATAGTTCAGAATGTCTTGTAAACTCTAGTAAATATAATTGAATGCGGGTATCTAGTTCCTGTAAAAACATGTAATTACATGGAAATCCATTCCCTAGTCATGAAACTTGCAGTAATAATACAAGAAAGATCAGGGAACACGTTCGTGGAGGTTCCATCTGCAACTACTTGCAACTCTGGAAACGAGAAGAAAGAGAACGTTATTCCATGCGGCCGCGGCAGCGCGCTGTGACGAGAAAAAGAAGCAGGAGGGCGAGGGCTGCTTTGACACGTTTATGACCTAAGGCCAAACTGATATTCCTGAACTAGGGGGCTGAAGTGATTACAATGTAATGTTATAATCTGAACATCACCACGTGCTTGAAGGAGAGGGCGTTAGAGTTTCTGGCGTGAGCAAGGGTCGCCGCGCTTCGCGGACTCAACTGAAACAAGCACTCGATTGATCGAAAACGAACAAGATGTCCGGTGAAGGTATCGAACAGGGAACTCTTTCTTGTATCCAATTGCTTGTACGCATTATCACACAAAGCCATGTGCTCGCTAGCTGTTAGTATTGAAAGATCTCCGTGACTGTAATCTGGTCGAGGTCTTCACTAGTGTTGCAAGTGCAGTATGAGAAGTAAAAAATGAATTTTTCAGTGAATTGCAGTAAACTCAATCAAAAAACTAGAGAAAATAAATGTGAGTGTGACGCAAAACAAGAACAGTTTCTCCTAACACAATTCATAAACCCATTTTACTAAATCCTAGAAAAACGAAAGGGAGGCTCAAGGAGCCCACCACCTTGATGTTACTGTCAGTTCACTTGATTTATATGCTCTACATTATTGAGAATTCACGTAATCGTTCAGGCACTCTTAATTTTCCACAGCAATTGGAGATTTATTTTCTTTGCTCATACAGAAAGCTGCCTGAACAAATACATTAATTCTGAATAATGTAGAGCACATGAATCTTTTTTTAAATCTGTATTTTTCTAGTGCAGGTTTACCCCCTTCGTAAAAGACGAAGTTTTTCCATTGTGCTTTTAGTGGTTGTATTTTATTTCCCCTTTCGTCTATGTAGAAACATTTTGCTATTTGCGTTGGCTATGTTGTCAACTTTCATACATGTTTAGTGAACTCGTCCCTGAACAGAATTGAAGGTGAGAGCGAGATAATTTTTAATTGTTTATTCACTTGAGGCCAGGAAGGTTGGCTGAATCGGAAATAGAAGAATTACTGAAGGCTTGGTCATTACATGACGAGAGATGAAGATATTTGAGAAGTATTTGCTGATGAAGAGGATACAGTCGATAGTACAATAAATAAATTGTTTTTCCGAAATCATTGCTAAGACCGGAAGAAAATATCTATCAGTTCTGCTGAGGCACTCCAATAACACACATTGCCAGTATTGTAACATTTTCTTCTGAGATTACTCCTGAGAATAAAATTCATAATTTGCAAGAAGCGTTCAAAACGATTTTTCTCAATCAAGAATTCGGATAAGTGTGATACATACAAATAAAGCTGTGTGAAGGATGAATGAAACCGAGGTTTATGTATTTATTAGTGTAGTACTACTTATAGGTGTATATAAAGACAGCAATGTTTCAGTGCACAATTTGTGGTCAGATTTGCTTGGAAAAGCAAAAGGCAGAGCCTCTATTGAGATAGATTTTTACAGTCTTACATTTTATGAAAAGAACACGACAGCTGACCATTGAAAAAATTACAAATTGACACCGTTTCGGAATGTGTTCGATAGCTAAACGCTTCACTTCCCAGGTACTTCTGCCCTACACTTCACAATGCTATGGATGAAATGGTCTCTCTGTTTAGAGGACAATGTCAATTCAAAGTTTTCATGAAAATGAAACCGAAGAAAAAATAACAGACGAAACATGAGAGGAAGAGGAACACAACTCTGAAGAAGCTGTCACTGAAGATACATAACATTTCGCAGTAAGAAGTGTGAACCACTTTGAAAGCAAAGAACTTCAAATAAACATTGAAAATAGAGTTCCAGGTTACAATGATTTCATTTTATTGAGTAAAATATTTTTGTCCGCTTTTTTGCTAATCCGTACCATAGTGCGGCGTGCCTGGCTGGCCTCGCCTCGCCTCGGCTCGTCGCCCGGGGCGTGCGCGAGCACCCGTTATCCGCTGTCGCCTCTTAGTCACGCCGGTATCATTTCTTTTTGTTCTTTCAGAATATTGTTAGAACCAGTGTTTGTCTATAAAAACAGACGTGTTCCAAAATGTACTTACTTCTTTTAGTAACTTTATAATGTTGCTAATAATCATGTTGAAGTATTATTTTAGCTTTTTATTCTATTGAAAGCGATGAAAATATAATTATCAGTGAAACCAATACTTCAAAGATGCGTTTGTAGACAATCTTTCGATTCCACGTTTTCATTCACTTCTACGCTGATACGTAGAGCGAGAATTACGTATTACCACTAGACAGTGGCTATAATATTTAATGTTGGTTTTTGCTTTGCCCTTCCATAATTACATGCAACTTTCACTGTTACGAACGTGAGTAAACGAGCATTCTTTTGAAAGAATGATTTTCGATTAAATCCACCCCGATGTGAAGATTCACATCTACAGCCTCCGAAGGCATTTTGATGTTGGTCATAGACAGTGTAGATGATGAAGAGCATGCATGCGCGGGAGGCAATGCGGCGGACGCGTTATGCTTTTCCTTTGCGAATGTCAATGGACCGCGCTGGGCTGCTGGGGCGAGGGCGGGCGAAGTTGGCCGCGAGCGCGGACTCGCCACAGGCCGGGTGCACCGCAAACCCGCGTAGCCTAGCTGCGGTTAGCTCTGCCGGCCTGGCCTAACAGCAGGGAAGGAAGGATTACTGCTTCTAACTACGGCAGGTCAGCCATAAAAAGACAGTTAATTGGTGCGATACAAGGGGAGCTGGTGCCCTGCTCGCCGGCGGGAAGGGGGACGTGTCGACCGTCCAGTTTACACATGGCTAATAAACACATCTTGGGTAATCCAGACTCATTAGTTTGCGTATAAATCGTTTACTAATGCGAGTTAGCCTACCGGCTTGTCCTATGGCGATCTCCGACAACCTTGGCACCGGCGACGTGCCTAGTGGCGCGTCCTGGCGCGGGGAAAGTGGCGCGTTGCCGGAGGGTGTCGGGTGGGGCAGTTGCCATGCCGACTTCTTTAATATGACTATTTTTAGGGGGGGGGTCGTCCCCCCTGCGAACGACTCAGAGCTCTTAGTGATACAGATAATACAGGTCGTAGCGCATCGTGTTTTCTGCAGATGCTCCTCGGATAGCTCTCACACGAATCTGCTGCAGTAGAAACTTCCATAAAAAGATATGTTCGTGCATTTTGCAAATAGTTATTCTGAGTAAATCCTAGAAGTAAGGAGTAGGCCAAACCTTGCTATTCAGTGCTATTCAAAGATGTAATAGCAAGGCATTACGAACTGAGAATCCAAGGTAGAGGTAGCGCGCGGTCAGTGCCGTCGGTCGGTCGGTTGCCGTCACGTGACGGCGCTGCCGTTCTGAGAAGCGCGCATGCGCGGGGGTGCGGGAGCGCTGACGGGGCGCCACCGAAGCGAGGGCGGGGCGGGGAGCGCGGGAGCGCGGCCGGCTGGTCCGAGTGGCTCCCGTGCGGAGTGTAGGATGGCACAAGAATGCTGGCTCTCATCACGTGATGTTTGTGGCGAGGCGGGCACAGGTGGCCGCGCAGTCGGCCTGGGCGCTGGGCGCTGGGCGCTGGGCGCTGGGTGCGGGGGGTGGACGCGGTGTTTGGGGAAAAGCGTTGGCGGAGAGTAGTGCGCTAAGGCATTCCGCGCTCTGCCGCGTCAGGTGGTGGGCTTCCGCCGCGCTGCTCGCGCTGCTCGCGCTGACACCGGGACCTTCGTTCGCGACTCGCTCCCGCCAACGGAGCTCTCCAACAAATATTGTTGCGAATGGCGCACACTGCGCAATTTTACCCAAACAAAATTGAAATAATAGCAATGGGCGGTGCAATTTTACGTATATTGTTACTTTGCGATTTATGTCGATACTTTTATAAAAAAAGGTTTGTAAACTCTTTATCTTTCGAGACATTATCTCAGGATTCGGCAGAAGTTAGTATCGAGTGGCACATAGGTACCCCATATTGAACGCGGTGCCACTGTCTTCTATCATACTCGAATTGTACCGCTTGTCAGAGGATCAATATCCCTCAGATGAGGCAATCCCTTAATAAGAGCCCCGTTGCCTGTCAAAGTAGGGTAGTTTCGCAGCCATGTTAGAAGACGCGGAAGAAGCAGTACACAACACTCCATTTCGCTGCTTGGTGCCATTACGGTATATCTCACTAACATCACGTTTTCTTTATTTTAATTGTATAGGACAGCGACATTGTTATCATTTAAGTGGATAGTAATTGTAAAAAGTTAAAGCGAACCTCGTGCGATTTTTATCCAAGGTAGAGATTATTGAAGCATAGTGCAAATATTACTGGGGATCAAGTTAGCTCTCAGTAGACCAGCAAAAAGATTTTACATTTCCTAAACACGAGACTTGCAAATCATATTGCTTGTTTACGATAAGAGATTTTATGCATATTTTCCTTATTTCGTCAGATTTTTTTATGGCATCGTCCCTATTTTCATCGTTATTTTCGATTACAGTCAGTGTTTGATTTATAAAATTGTAGGTCCCGGAACACGCCTCAAATTAATTATTAATTTAATAAAAATAGTTATGTATCTATAACATAATTTAATAATTATTTCCGAGGTACCGGAATGCCTTTCCCTTACGTTTCGCCAGAAGTCAAGCTCTGATTACAGTTATTGCCAGAAATCCAAAATATATTACAAAAAGCGACATAACTGTCACTTTTTTAAAAGTTGTTTGAACTGTTCATTCATATCAATTAATTTTTAACACAAACAATACTTTGTATTTCTGTATATTTAATATATTTTCATACATTTCTTGACCAATTCGCTCGTTCATGGAGCATTTCTAGTTTAGTTCACCTATGCATTGGCGATAAAATTTTTCGTAGTTTATTGTGCTCTTGTTATTGTTGTATTTATACATTTCATCTCAAACTTCATGTACCATACAATTAGTGGCAACATATTGATATTGTCAGTTTCCATCTCTCAAAAATCTTCAATGTCAATTACTTATATAAAAAAATCACTGTCGAATTTTTCATCAGCTAGAACTGTACATCTCTCTTTTACACCTTGTTTATCATTCATACTCTAAATATTACTGTTTCTTATTACATATTCCTTTATGCCTTAGTGGCGCACCCAGGATTTTGTAGGGTTTTGTGGAAGAGGTGAGCTATAGTCGCAGTCCGTCGGTCATGATAGTTTCTTATTATGACTTTTTTAATTTGACTCTTGGAAAAACCTCATCAGAACTCATTTGAAGTACTTGTACTCGCAAATGCAATAATGTATAAATATTGTTTGTAGTTTAAAAAATCAAAAGTGATTAATACAGAATTAATACGTTATTTGGGATGTGGCATTGTATGGTTCATCACGTTTTTTCTATTTACGGCTTAAAATTCAGGAAAAGTAATGACAATCTCCTTTTTCGGATTTAGAATTAATTATCATTCCAATAATTTTCAACCGTTGGGGTGTAAATTTAATTTTATATGCATTTGCGCAGGGCTCGGACATTTTTTAATATTAAATCGATATCAACTGATGGCGTCGGGGCAATATAATGATTATTCTCATTTCTGTAATTTTTTAAACTAGAAGAAAAATAAAGTTTTATAAATCAAGGTACGTCTCATTGCGTATAGTATGCCACAAATAAAGTTCGAAATACGACTAACGTTCGCAGGGTCCAGATAAATCGCACATTACACGGCATGAATACGGTTGTATTGACAAGGAATGAATTATTTCGAACTTTATTCTGCTAATATTGCCATCAGGCACAGGGTACTGTATATAGTCTGAGGCGTCTTGTGTGTTTGCAAGAAATATTGTGGCATACAAATATTTTGAAAATAATGCGTTGCCCACACTCTAGTTTGTTTTATGTGAATCGCGAAGTTCGAAGGCCGTACCTCGTCAATTCCTAGTGAAGTGTCAAATGAGGTGTAATGAGATTAAGTTTGCTGATATAGTGTAAATAGTAATTTAGACTGGCACAATGGAACTGGAAACTACACACCTCGTCTCTCACTAGCCTTCCAAAATTCCAACCAGCAACCTAATCCCTGTTTATCACATTTTCTGCTATTCCTCGTAACTGTAACGCGCTTCCACTCTAGTCACGTCATGTTGTCATCTTCATGCGGCTAAAGTCCGAAGTATGTTTGGGAGCTGTTCCTCATCCTACGTTATCCACTCATATTTTGGATAAAGTAACATTGACTAATTCGGGAAGTAGATTTATTGAATTTATCCATAACATACACACTTCTTGCTCTTTCTATACATATCTGTGGTTCTTTGAACACGTTTCTATAGCGTTTAGATCATAAAATTTGTTTCTTCGGGGACGTTTACATGTATTTATTTTGGATATGTGAAGTGAGAGTTTTCATTATGTTGCCACAACTCCTTCATTATCATTTTTGTATACCGAATATATCGATTGCGAAATTTGAATGCACTTTTTAGTTTCATTGTGAATTAAGTACTTCATCAATCCATTTTGCAATTTTACTAACCCGCTGCGATAGCAACTCCAGTTGTGAGTCTGCTTGTGAAGTTTCCTGGTGTGGGAGGTCTGGAGTTCTAGGCCGAAATGTGGGCGGGTTTTCTACCCCAGATAAATATCTGCGACGAAGTCGGCCGGTGCCTGGACAAATTTCTGGAGGCTGACTACTGTGTTTTGTCGTTTTTTATCAATTCCATACAGGTGAAAAACAGTACCAGTAACAACAGGGGAAGCTCCACGCTCGATCCTTCTTTCTCATTCTCTTCACTCCCCCCCCTCATTACAGTATGTGTCCCCTCATTACAGCACCCATTGCTACATGATCCCCGGGACACCGTATGTGTCTGGTCGGTTGCCCCAAATAAAAATAACGATGCAGACTTACTACTTATTGTCTGGACAAAAATATTTATTATTCGTCGGTTGCAGAAACACACTTCAAAAATGGTAGTTCATATTCTCCTCTATCATATTTTTTATCCATATTTCGCCCCCACCTTTGGGTTTTGAACTCTATGTTGTTTTTCGGTTTATTTGTCTTATTATGAATACATTAAGCAAAAGAAAATGCATCAGTTTTATTTTCAATGTGCGTATTTCTTTTTGACCTTTGTAACTGTAATTTGTTTCTAGTTACCCCAATGCCCGTTGTTTTATTGGCTGGTGTTCAAGGCAATTATTGTGACTATTTTCTTATCAATTTCGACAAATTTCTTCGCAACATTAATGATCTTTCCTTTGTTGTAATCGATCAAAATTCCTTTGTCAATATCTGCTCGAAGTTTACAACACACCTGGTACGTGCGAAGCACACGGAAGCGTTACACACCAGATTCCGAATCGATGAAATCTCCATTATATTCTCTACTGATCAAATAAACACAATTCTCATCATCTGCTGCAGATAGTGGGAAATAAGCACGTTTCTCTTAATCGCCCTACGCTAAACTCATCGTGCTAATTCTTCCTCAATTAAATGTCGTTAAAATGTTGTGTGGAACACACATGGAAATGGCAGGGAGAGAATTTAACAATGCGGAATATAACGGAATGCTTGAGAGTAAAACCAGGATGTTTTATGCGATACAGAGGAATTTTCAACGCCGCAGCAATTTGAAAGAACATAACGGAATGAAACCTGCAACCTCCCGCACCTGCAGGGTCAGCCAACGTTCGCATCTCACATGAATATCTTTTTGTATACCCATATCTACTTCTCAGAACGAGAAAGTTATGTAATTCTGTAGGAAAAAGCGCTGTTTTTTCAACAGAAAAACACGATTTGTGGGTTCTTGATACCAAATACTTGCATTTTTTTTCTCTTTTATGTAGTAAATTACTTTCTAGAATACGTACTACGGTCAGGATCCACGTTTTTGTGTTCCCTTGATGCCGAAAAATATTGTTTCCTCAAAACGTGTGTGTGTCCGATTGCCCCACCTGCCTGCATTTGCCCGCCCTCCGGAACTTCCGCCCTCCCGCCCGCCTGTCCATTCCTTCGTACTTCTATCCGTCCCTCCGTCCGTCCCCCTTCATAATTTGAAGTTAAATCAAGAGTGTTGAGATTTACAATATAATGTTCAGTAACGCATGGAACGCTCTCGTTTTACTGGCCGTGAGGGTGAGGGTGAGGGTAAGTCTTACCGTTGTGGATGTCAGGGTTCCGTTCCCGCCATTCGCAGAAGAATTTTTTTTGCACTTAAATAAATTGTGCTTATAGATATGATATAAGTAGGATTTAAAAGCTGTGAACTTTTGGAAATTATAAGCCTTCGAAAATTGCCGAAACGCATTTCCCATGTTTATTTTGCTGAAGAGAGTTGTAAACAATACAAAAATTATGTGAATGTATAGTACCACTAGCTTATTTTGTGAATCGTAATTGAAGTGTAATCTGATGGAATGGAATTACATGGAATTACAGAAATGGAATGGAATTACAGAAATTATCGAAAAAAATAGTTTTCATTAACTACTGCAAACGGATAGTGTCGTAGAATCTTGATAATAATTTAGAAATGGGAAGATCAAACAAATTCAGAATTACTAACGATGGAAGGCACATATTGTTCTTCTTATAACCAATTATTTCACACTTTCCTTTATCAATAATTCTTAGAGACAGCGACATACGTGCTACAACATTATTTATAAGATTTTGGAGAGGAAAACAGAGAAAAGAGAGCTCTTATCACAACGTGTCGTGTCTGAGACGAGCGTAGGGTCCGTTTGCGTGATGTCATCGTCTGATGTACTGATGTTAAAGAATGGGTAATCTTCAGACAGAGAATCAGTATTTACATTTTATATAAAATAATGAAATAGAAATAATGACAATGAAAATGCGATTTCATCATTCGCTTTTAAAGACACTTGAGCAATTCAAGTAAATAATATCAAATTTAAATGTCCTTGCCATCCATTTGATGGATTTGTAGCAAATCAGCTCATTTATGATAATTTCTCAAATAAACAACTGTAAGCATTCGTTATTAATATAAGTAATACAAATTTAATAATTTCAAAGTTCTCTATAACTTGCTTGAACAATACTATTTACTTTCTCGCCCTTACTTCGTAAGAAGAGAATGTATTATATCGGGCGTCGGAAAACAGAATTTTAGACACAAAAACTCTTATTGTCAGGCCCTGGTAACGAAAAGTGGGTAAATCCTCTACAATATACTACTATATATACAATATTCAACAATATTTACTATAATGTGTATATATATATATATATATATATATATATATATATATATATATATATATATAGTATCTGTCTGCCTGCCTGTCTGTCCATCAGCTTGTGGGGAATGCTAGTATCAAAATCCTTCACCGATTTTCTCCATAATTGTTATTTCTTGATCGATTTCAAGGAACTCGAGGCTCTTTGAGTTTCAAAGGGATATTTTGATTTTTAAAGGTAGGTATTTTATATGAAGTCTCAACAGCATTTTCAAATTTGTATCAAAAGTTACTCCAAATTTGCCCTTCTATAGCGTAAGGGTTGCTTAAAAGAATGGTGCATTTCTCAATTTTGTTGCAATCCCTAATTTTGCGAAAATTGCAAAAGTTCAACAATTTTTTAGGCGTCTTCCTACAACTTAAACATAAAATAAAGGGTTTTTTTTCCTGAATGAAATCTGTTTTTGAAAGACTTCTTGAAATAAGATCACGTACAATTCTACAAAAATAAGAGTACTTTTTGCGTAATTTGGCAAGAAATATAGCCAGTTTTTAAACTTTTTTTTTCCTCGAAAACGGCTCCAGTTTTTTTCTTAAAATTTCCTTCTGTTACGTATCGGTAAGAAATTGGAACTGCTCTCATTTTCGGCAAACTCTGTACTTTCGAAAATTGCAAAAGTTAATATTCCAAAAGTGAATTATTGAAATGGAGATTTTTGCCTTCGATGAATTTTTGGAAAAAAGTGTGTTATTTTCTCATATTTTCTGCTCGAAGTTGATGCAAATTATAAAAAAAGACATTTTCACAAAAACTGCTTCAAATTTCATTTTTTGTACAGACAGAAGGGACGCTTAAAAGAATGGTGTAGGTATCATTTTCGTTGAGCTCGATGAATTTTCAAAAAAAAAATAGCAAATTTAGAAATAACGCGAGAATGTATTTGCTATAGTAGCACCGCTTTTTTGCAATATACGCGTGTTTCAAAAAAATTGTCGTTTCTGTTTTCTAGAATGCTACGCGAATTTTGCTATTTATGTGCCGTTCAAGCCTACAGCATAGCACATCGATGATTTCCCAGTTATCTGCTACAATACTAACACACCACTCCAGTTCCGTTTCGTGCCCTCCATCTACGCATTGACTTACCTGTAGAAGCAGACATTTAATAGCAGAGCAACAAAGTACATTCGAATTCGAACAGGCTATAGAAGGGCAAAGGGCGCATCTATTCATTGCTTTCATTGAAGGCTCCCGGATGTAAAGAAGACTGGCTTCGCTCTGAACACATCTCTTTTAACATTTCAGAGATCAATGTGTTGAATGAGAGATATTACACTTGATTTACGTCACTTCGGTGTCCATATTTATGTCCGGAGGACGTTGTGAGAACCACATTCCATCGTATTGCATTTAATGTGCGTTCTTATTGCCTCTGTAACGCGTAACATGTGTTGATGTCGCCTGATCATTGGAAAAGAAGTATCAAAGGCATTCCTGAAATTGCACGCGACGGGTCGAGAAGATGGAACAGATGTAGTTGTCGAGAAGCCCGTCTCATTACGAATGCGGGTATGTTTGTAGGTTCAGCGTCCCTATCACAGCCCGTCGCTCTCCGAACTCTCCCTTTGCCCCCGCCCCACCCCGGCCCGCCCCGCTCCGCCCCGCCCTGCCCCGCCACGCCCGCCCGGGGTGGCGGCAGGAGAGAAGCTTGAATGGTCGTGGGGAAAGAGGTGCGACGCATCCTGGTTCCTCGCTCGGGCCGGAAGCCGTCACGTTTCTCGTGAAATCTCAGCTACTCTGGCTATTGTCGCACCGCGCCCTGCTTATCCATCAGTTAGTTTCTATCGGGTGAATGGCACAGGCTCATCACAATAGCATTAGCGTGCGCCTACTCATGTTATGTCAGCATGACCAAGCCAATACCACTGGGGCTCCAGGATGGTGTAATCGCTTTGTTTATCATATGGTAATGCTTCACCGGTCATAGATTTTCTGTCCAGTGACATCACATCTTTGTCACGCGGCGCTGGAACAAGTGGCTCCGGCAGAAGTCCGCCGGCGGAAGGGGCAGGTAGGCCTGGCTGCTCGGCGGCCCAGAGCCCGCCCACTGTCTGCCGCTGCTGCCCCCCCCCGCAATCCGCCCAATTTCCACGTACATCTTCTTCTGTTTCTACTTAATACCTGCGTAACGAAATGCCAAACTTTTCCCATCTCTTAGTTTCCACTTTCATCTAGTTCTGAATCGCCGCCTGCGGTGGAACGAATCGATGCTACCGTCTTGAGAATGTCCTGACATTCTCGGAGAATTGGGGTGAGGTACATGCAGCAAATGCTGACGTTGTTTAAAACTGATAAGGTTCAACGAGACGGCCTTGTGAGCACCTGAAAACGAAGATATAGGTATGTCAAGCAGCGATTCTTATTTTGTTTCCGGGAGAAAACACAATTAAGCGAAACGATCTGCGTGAGTAGGCGTGAGGGCAGTTGGGACGGTCGGTTCTTGTTTGGAAGAGGATTCATGGCCCATCAAGGACGGGGGCGAGGGACTGGGAGAGGGGTGGGCGCGGCGGGCGCCGTGCAGACAGCAAGGTGGGCTCTTGATTGACACCATTACGCTTGCGACGGCTAATTGGCGTGGCGTGCGGCGGCTCGACGGCGCGGGGCCCCCGACGCTTGCGTGCCGCCGCGAGGCTGCACAGTGGTAATGGGGTGGGGACGCAGCCACGCCGCGCTGCTGCTAAGAATTTGCCGACAACAGCGTACTAGCCACCCACAGAACATGGAAGCGGTGCGGAGCGCTCTCCCTCTCTGTCGCCGAAGGCAAATGGCTTGAACGAAACGGTGACACGAACACAGTCACGTCACTTTGCAATTTACATGAGACGAAATCTTAATCACGCTCAGTAAGACTTATTAGATGAAGGAACGAAATTGTATTACTTAATTATCACAGTGTTTTTAATTCATACTTTTTGGGTGTCACAAAATGTATAAAATGTTTGGGTGTCTGCGTTACAAGGACTTCTAACTTGTAAGAATTTAAGGGAAATTAAATATTAAATTAATTTCCCAATTTATTTATGTATCCCATGACTAGAAAATATTGTGTTGAACAGTATATTAACTCCAGAACATTTCAACAAAATTTCTCCTTTTTCCCGGTAGCGAATGTTTTCAGTCAGAGTAGTAAGATTAGCTGTACGGCAATATGCTTGACAGTCGGCAGTCGGCATCCGAACACAAAGTAAACAGAGTGCCGGGTAATTGAAAAGAACTTGTTTACTAAAAACAAACAAGAAAATAATTTTAAAAAATAATATAGGCGGTGGACTCTCAGTAATTTCAGACAATTGTGTCTGCTCGAGAATGCAGGGGATTCAGTCATCATCAGAAGGGAACGAGATTCAAGAACCTCACAAGAAGAACGAAAAGAAACTGCTTTCCGTTGGCCTTGTTTTTACCTGCACTGTGTCGTCTCCATGTCTACGGCATAAGTCGTTTGACCAACGCCAGTGTTCTGTAGGGTGATATTTAAGAATTTATTACCTCGTACACTAGGAACCTCTGTTCCCAGTTATGCCTAATCACTACACGAAACTAATTCGCTTGTTTCTAAGAAGGAAAAGCAGCAAAACATTTTCTTTTCAATGCTAATTTTGAGATTTATGGTTGACGATCATGATTTTCGAATTTTGATTTTTCTGAAATTGTTTTACATCTTCCTTGAGTCATAACATATAATGCACCAAATAACCCCCGTAAACTTTGAAAATGTTAAACTACGACATGATGGAGTGCACATCTTGCAATCCATTCTCTTGTTTCCTGTGACATTTAAGGCAAATAACAACTTTTTCAGGGTTCTATGATGTCTGCGTTCAAGGTCATGTCGTGAGGAACCCTGATAATAAATTTTAAAATGCTTTTGTTAGGTAGGGACAGTACAACCGGAAGTGGCTGGTGGGCTTCGTTGCTCGGGAAACTGCAAGGACGTACGAGGCGGCAAGCTCGGCGGTGGCGTCTGCCTCAACCTAATCACGTTGCGGGCGAGGGTGTGGCGCACATGGACGCCGTTAAAACAATATCGCTCTGATTGTCCACGGTCTGATGCGCCCTCATCTCGACGCGGCTGCCGGCGTCGCCTCCCTGGCGGCGTTCTTTGTTCTCCCGAGCACAGCCGGTGTCTCAGCAACGCCACGCCACGACACGACAACACGTCACGACACGACCACACTCCACGCCACGCCACGCCACGCCACGCCACGCCACGCCACGCCACGCCACGCCACGCCACGACCACACTCCACGCCACGACCACACTCCACGCCACGACAACACGCCACGCCACGACAACACGCCACGCCACGACAACACGCCACACCACAACAAGACAACAAGCCACACCAAAACAACACGGCACGCGAAGACACGACTCGTCAACATGCCAGACCAAACACGCCACGCCACCACAACAGGCCACACGCGAAGACACGCCACCCCACGCCACAACAAGACACCACACGATTCCAAAAGTGTAAAGATCGGAAGGAAAATAAAATGCCAAGTATGCACTACCGACTTGAATAAATGGCAAATGGAGACACATTTCGTTAAATATCACTGGAAAGGTTCATGTAAATTGTCTGTTCTCGTAAACCAAGCGAAGGAGAATCCTGGTGTGCTTTCAGGATTTTGACGGCTTTACGAGACTCAGTAGAAGAAATTCTTTTCTGTCTCAAGGATCATTTTGCTATTTCGTGAGATATTTGTAGGCCTTCTATAGCATTGGAACTTTCTGCGAGTGAAATTCATCAAGCAAGCACTCAACTCCTCAAATAGCAGTCTTTCTCACGGATATTCTTTTTGATGTTTCTTCGTGTACCCCCAATTTTATTTTCTAACTCGATTAAATTTTGGAATTTACGGAGTAATTGTCCCTAGCATACAACGTATGTCATGGTTGCCGAAGTGATGCTGGGTGGTCTGGAGAGGCCCAGGGCGGCTGGGGATCGGTGTTCTGTTCAGGCCCTTGCGTCTCATCTCAGCGCTGCCGTCGCCGCGCCGCGCCGCGCCGCGCCGCTCGGCCTTCGCGCCACGCTATCCCGTTTCTTCCTCCTCCGCCTTCACGCGCGCCTTATCTTCCATTTTCTCTTCCACAGTCCCCGTGTCTCGGTGGTTCCACTAACGTTGGCGCAGATTCTTCGAATCTGACGCGCATTACGGAGAAGATAATTTGCATATTATAAAGTGGCAGTCTCGCTTGCCTCACCTGTCTTACCTCACCCAGCCGCGGCAAGGGAGCGTGTTCGTGCGGCGTCGCGCCCGCTCCTCGCGGTGGGGCCGCGCGCCCACCGCCGCCGCCGCGGACTCATCAAGGTGAAAAACCGCGGCGCGCGCCCCGCCCCCTCCCCGCCCCTCCCCCGCGAGCGTTGGAGATGCGCTCTCACTCTGGATATAGCGTCTTACGTGATGACGCGGGCTGCGTCCGGCGCAGGCGGACATAGAGATTTTTCAGCCCACGCTTCAAGTCCAATCATCTGTTTCAAATTTACGTTATTTGTTCGCTGATAATTGTTCTGTTTGCAATTTAAAACAATGCTCTTCTTCGGTCCTTCCAATTGGAATGCTCTGTGTTTGTTTATTTTATTTTCTTTTCTTTTCTTTCGTCCTCTCTTTTCTACAGTTCCTGATGTGTTAAGGCTTGTCACGTTTTTCTTCTGTGCGTTCAGAAGGAGTGATTGTAGACGCGTTCTGGACATAAATAGAAGTCTAAACAGGCACTGTATAAACTAATGATAGAAGTGCCGGAGACACCATTTTGATCCTTTTTGTTCTTGATTTCTTTCTTAAAACTGTTCAAGTCTATAGCAAGTGTAGTAGTGTCACCTTTTGGCATTTAAATACTTTGCTTCAAATTGTATTTCATGTTTTAAATACATAGGAATTAACTATCGTACCATATGTACTATTTAGTTTCTCGCATACTATCTACATACTAAAGAGAAAAGATTGTAAAGTTGTGGCAAGAAAATAAGAATTTTCGACAGAAAACGTTTATTATGGGCCCTGATATCGCAATATTGAATAAATCGCGTTCCTGTATGTATCGCACTACTTCCTCTAACAAGTGTAGTGAGAATTCACGTTTTGTGGGTACTTGATACCCAAATATTGGTTGTCGGCAAAACGTCTGCCGGTCTGTCCGTCTGTTTGTCTGCGATCAACGGTAGCTAGCTCCTGACCCTCGGGGGTCTCCCGGAAAAAACACAGGTCACACTAAAAGACGATTTTGTCCAAAATTGATAATCTCCGATCGATCTTGGCGAACACCCTGCCTTGCACGTTTGAAACGGATATTTTAATTTAGGGAGTAGTACTTTACATGAAGTCTTAACCTTTTCAAAATGTTCTCAACAATGGCTCCCAATTTTTTAATTTAATATTTTCCTGGGATGTAGACGAGGACGCATAAGAACTGTCGGAGTTCTAAATTTTCTTGAACTCGGAATTTTCGAAAATTGAATAATTAAAAAAAAAATTGTCGGCGTCTTTCTACAACTACAATATTAAAGATAGAGGTATTTTTGTGAATGAAATCTAAACTTTAAAGACAGATCTTTAAATAAGGTCATGTACTACAATTTAAAAAAAATGAAGATAGATCAAAGGAAGTGCTTTCCCCAGAACATTATATTTCGGGAATGTACGTTCGCGAAATGTACGCAACGAGCTGCATGAAGTTTGTCTGAATTTGAAAGAATTCTGAACACGTAGTACAATGAACTTAATTTAGATAGAAGGGTGATAGGACGACCGTTTCACCACTCGAATAGTACCACTCGAGTACCAACACATTTCACCACTCGACTCACACATTCATTTGAATTTATTTGTGAAGTATTTCTTTCTCGAAATTCGATTCTTCGAAAATGAGTAAACGTCTAGGTAGAATTTTTAGATCAGAAATTATGAAATCATCAACAATTCATCCTTAAAAATATCGAAGACGCAGCTACTATAATCGCGTAAAGTCTTTGAATATTCTGATTGGAAATGTTCCATATGTTTCGACTTCTGTCCGGACTCGCTCAACGAGTTTGTAACTCTCAGTCGAAGGGATAAAAATAAATTTAGAAATTGAATTTACTTTAAAAGATTGTACATTACCTAATTTAGAACCATTATCGCTCTGAAGAAATCGTTACATATGACAGCATTTTTATTGCATTTTTCTCCAAACTTTGCCTTTTGAATCATAGTTGTTTATGAGTGTGTTTCCTCGCAGATATACAGCCACACTATGGTACATAGTATGCATTATTATCATAGAAAAATTAACTTGACTTCACTTAATGAAAATCACGTTAGGATGCTAGTAACTTCGTTATCTGGACCCCATTATTCGTTGCTACCAGAAGTACGATGTTCGATGTCAACTGAGTTTTCATCGAACTTCTGGAGTCTTTCTATATGGGATTGCAGAACGAAGAAATGGAGCACACTGTTGCCCTATTTTGCTACCACGCTCTGAAAGGAAAAAAATTGTTTTCGATGTTTTAATATAATGAAGGGTTTTAAATATCAATCAGGATGAACCTCATCATTTTGATTATCATATTAGATATTATCACTACAATGACCTACAGGTATGTTGATGTAATGGTTTTACTGCGGAGATAGCTTTCGACGTAATATAACAAAACGAGAATATATAATTGGCAATATAATCTGTGCAGAAAAAAACAATAATTATAAAATTACAAACTATACTAAAAATAATAGTCTAAAAACAATGCAAAAGTAAAATTATAATGTGTAATATAAATACAATTACAAGCAATTATGATTACTTACTATTAAAACAATTTTTCGATTATGCACAAGTAAAATAAATTTATTATTTCATGTTATTTAGAATAACTAAAAAGGTGTAGATGATTAACGCAATACAAACATGTATTGTTTTCATTAGCTATGAATTATCATTATAGAAAATAAAAACTAAATGCATATTGCTTCCTACGTCCTATACAAGTGAGGATGCTTACAAATTTCCTAAAGAAAACGTAAATTTTAAGAAACTATACCGAGACTACATTTGAACTTTTCTATATTTTTAATATTATTTCCTATTGAATTACCGCGTGAAACATGTTGCATATTTTATCAGTTTATTTATCATATTTTCCGTCAACGAGTGCTTTCTGGGCGGAGGAGCCGGTTGATGTTAACTCAGTCGGCCCTGGAATTAGTAAAACGTAATTTTTGTGATGTGCGTGATATATTTGCTTCAAATGAGTAACTTGATTACATTTTCGAAGGATTTGAGGAAATATCATTTATAGGTTATGAAATAATTCAGAAATAATACCCTCTCCTATACATAGTACATTGGGATCCAATGTATAATTTTCAGACTTTTATTTCTACTACCCCTTATGGTATGGCTCAAAGCATTTCGAGCACAATCCTGTTACATTTTATCCACATTGTTGTAGGCTTGCCTTTATGGCAGTAACCGCACCTTAATTGTTTCCCATAGGGATTT
The DNA here is from genome assembly GCA_011170035.1 of Teleogryllus occipitalis. NCBI lineage: Eukaryota > Metazoa > Arthropoda > Insecta > Orthoptera > Gryllidae > Teleogryllus > Teleogryllus occipitalis. Next base: position 60,203 of record BLKR01000397.1, on the reverse strand, counting down.
TTTATAATTATATGTCCTAAATTGTCGTAGCGAGAACAATTGAAACCCAACTTTTTCATGAGGTTCTGTTTTAGGCTTTTCATTGACATTCCTCCAAAGAAGGAAAGTAGCTAACCTGAAAAATTATAATATTTAAGATTGTGTTAAATCTAGTTCATATTAACTGTAAATATTTAGTAAGCTCGGTAGTTGTGCGAAAATATTTCCCTAAATTAACAAACTAAATCAAAGTTGTGTAAAACAACGTAAACAAACGAATATAACCTCACCATGAAAATATACATGTTGGCTACTTCACAATTCGAAAGGGAATGAATAATACACATGGATAGGACTCGGAACTTCAACAAATGTTTGTAAACAATATATTTTTTCGGAATAAAAATAACTTTATAGACACATACCCATATCTTTTGGAAAACGTGCATTAGCGGGAGCGGAAAAAAGAACACTAACTTCTACAAAGAGAGAAAATGAAATAGTTGTTGACTTACTCAGTGATATAGCGTCAAAATTGAACTTCAGGAAATTCGAAAGCTCCAAATCTCGAAATCCGACTTAGTATAGGCGTATATAATGTTTCCACAAAGTAAACCAAACCTATATTGCAACAAAATTGCCACCTGTTCACTTCACCTGTTCGTAATAACGAAATAAGTAAAGCAGTGCAACCGTCGTATGTATAGGACATGGGGTCCAAACGGGTGAAATGGGCCAGGGATGGGGTTTCATGTGTGGCGGTCGTCGCTTGCCGCGCCATAGGGAGAGGTGCCCTTGTTGGCATTTCGTTTGGAAACAGCGCTGCGCGGTGGTCGGGGTGAGCCGCCTTAATTTAGCTGTCGCCGGCGCTCCGCTCCGCGCCTGCCAGCCCCCGCCGCTTCGTTGCTGCGAGCGCGTCCGCCGGGAAGGAAGGTGACGGGCGCCCGCACTTCGCAGAAGCGATTAGGAGATCGGGATTCCCTCCCCGGGAAATACGAACGCGCGCACTTGGCGGCGCAGGCGGCCCCCAGCGCCTCGGCCCACCAACACTGGCACCCAAGGAACAATTGCTATGGGGCGAATACCTCTTCAAACCGTTGCACTGCACGCACTTTGGGAAAAGCCAATAGCATTCCGGTTCACGTGTCGTTAGGTTACTATTTTTCAAACTGAATATTTTCCAATGACAAGTACTTACATCTAATTACTTTCATGTAATCATTACAAAAGTAATGCGCTTTTGTGACAGACATCGAACTGACGAACAATGCAACCTAAATCTCATTAAAGTATGCTTTGGACATCTGGCATTCTTAATTTTCGGGAGATTTGCTTTTATTCTGTTTTTCTGTGAAGGTACTGAGGAAGAATGTCATTCTGTGCTCGGATAACCTGTAATTTGATCGTATTGGGAAGTCAATATTATAAAAAAAATCTCAAAAAATATAGAAGATTGTTTACATTTGAAGTGCAAATAACAGTCCATTTTTCGATTTATGAAATTTATTTATTTATTTATTTATTTACGTCAAAAAACAGTTAAAAACTGCGTATGACGGGCTATGGGGAAAAGTGAATTGTGTGCACATTTTCAAAATTCTGTGATCCCTGCACTAAATCATATACTACTTAAGTTTTGAATTTTGAAAGGGAGAAAAAAAAACAAAAAAACTCCCATGTAATAAAATCGATTTTCAAGGATAAATAAGCAATAAATTTTGAATTTTGAATTTACTAGACAAGCAGAAACGCTACATGTTTCTCTCACGAATTTTACTAGTAGACATAGACCGCTATTGCATGAATATCATTTGTTTTTTTGTCGTAAACTGTATGTTCATACAAGACTGCACAGTTATTTCAGAGACACGTGATTTGCAAATATTCTGACAATACACTGTTATTCGGCCCAACGGTTCATTTGATAAATTTTGAAAAAGTAACAAAAAAAAACATTCTTTTGAAATTCATTAATTTGCAAACTATGTATTTATCAGAAAAACTACTTTTTGACGTGGAAAATATTTTTTTAAAAAGATTTTTAAAATTAATTTTTATTATTTTAAAAGCGTATTAAGGAAGTAAGCGACTTCGGTGTGGTGGAACGGTTCGAGTATCAGAATGCTATAGCTGCGTTCACGGCTCCTAAATCGGTCGAAGACGTGGATATTGAAGGAAACGTTTAGCAGCTTCCTACGGAGGGGAAGTGAAACTGATTGTTTCACATCATAGATGTACGGCATGTAAAAGAAGTTGATCCCTAAACGATGCTTCTGAGCAAAATTGTCACCGTTCATCGTACTAGTAACACGTCCATTGTCTCCTACATGGTTTTTGTGGTGATATATCTGCCCTCATTCTGGCGCTAGTCCTGTGAAACGAGAGAAAAAATCACGGCTAAAATCGAGATCGTTAGAATTTCAGCGGTAAACGCCATTGGCTCTGAGAAACTCGTAGATGTAGTAACAAATCTCGACATGTGTATAATAAGGGAGAACTAAAAGATGTGACGGAAACGGCATCTGGCACCCGGCAATGGTTCGAGCAGATAGCTGCACTCCGGTGAAGAATAATCTCTTCTTTAGTGGTCTTCGAAAAACTGAAAGTTGTCGGTCGCGAAATAGGAATTTGAGTTGTTCTAAACTTATGTACATTACTTGAAAGTACTTGGGCGTAAGGCAGGGAAGGGGGCTTAAAAGTCGGTTCGCATCCACAGCGTGCTAGCATTTGTTGGCATCCACGCACTCGACTCGCCTGCTCGCTAAAGCAACGCGCATCCACGGACTGTGGTGTGTTGTGGTGGGTAACAAGGGTTACTGTCTCTTTCTGGGATGCGGTGAGAGGAGAGAAAGCGTCGGAAGCAGGGAAGTTTCTAGCAGTCAATTGAGGAATTGCGGTATAGTGTGAATTTTTTCCGAGCAGGGATGATGTTGGCGGAAGTGGTTCCTGAATTCCGAGGGTGAAGTAAAGGAGCATGTGTGATGCGCGTGCGGCGGCCCGGCGGCCGATGAGCCTGGCCACTGGCTCTCCACCGCCCCTCCCCGCCCCGCCCCGCCCCGCCCCTCTCCGCCCCGCCCCTCTCCGCCCCCGTCCCGCCCCGCCCCGCGCACCGCCTCGCTCACGCGGCGCCCACGGCCCGCTCCTGTGATTTATAATCCCTTTAGGCCGAGCACTCGTCGTTCTCGGAAAGCTTCTGTTTGTCGCTGAGTAGAAAATGAAAATGAATTCATGGAAGTGCGGCGCGCGAACACGAGACGCCGGACGCCCATGAGCTGGCTGCCGCGTGGCTGGGCCTGCGTATTGCTTAAAGAGCCCCCTGAATGCTTTGCCCGGCGACGGGAACCTGTAAGGACCGCGAGGAGGTGGGTTGGGCACTCCTGATGATTTCCGCTACTAAATACTTAAAGAAGTTCCATGCTGGAATAAACACCGAGAAACAGTGTGAAAATTCCTCACTCAATATTTACTTCCTTTCTCCTATGGTATTTCATCGACTATCGTTCACAAGTTGTTCACTTTGTTTAATCAAATATATTGAAGCGACGATTTTGTATATCTGACGATACAAGTCAATAACAGAGTATTCTCATTGTATTTCAAAGAAACGGAATGAAGAAAAGAATATATTTTGCGTAGTAGAGAAGTAGAAAGCTAGTAACTATCTCTGGGGTTTCACAATTCCTTATGTTTTGTATGACAGGTATCCTCGAATATTTAAAGACAATCAAACCTCAAGTATCTTTTAATATAGACAACCATTCATTGGTTTTTAATCTTTGTGTTTTGGTATAAAATGACGATTAATGACATCGCCGCGGGGGGTGCCCAACACAGAAAGAAGAAATATGCAGGATTGAGGCCTTCTAAAGGAATTGTAGACTTTGTAAAAGATTATTTTATTGAAATTACTGAGAGTTGGAAAAGTTGCGATGACAAAACCTACTCTTTTCCTGTTGCAGGTCCAGCAGACGTTCAATGTGGGGTTCGCAGGCTGGCACGCTAATTGGAAGAGCACGCACTTCGACTGGCTTCCGTCCTCGGCCCAGATCCCTAAGAGTCTGGGCGAGCCCACGCCGCAGGAGCACCTGGAGAAGCTGCAGGTGAGGCCCCCTCATTCCTCAGCGCTGAATCACAGGGGCGCCTGCCGCCGGCGCCTCCTAATCGCTACGAGCGCTTCGGACATCAATCACCTCTTTATGCTTGCCTTGCTTCACATTAAGCGCAACGGTAGCGAGACCTGCACTCTCATAAAGAATGTTTCCTACATATTTTTGGATTAGTTCCGTGCTTTAGGCATGTGCGTTTCAACCCACCCATCCACTGTTCACTTCCCTGAGATCTCTTCAATACACTAAAGCATATTTAACACTTCTTTAATTCTGAAATTATTATTATTATTATTATTATTATTATTATTATTATTATTATTATTATTGTTGTTGTTGTTGTTGTTGTTGTTGTTGTTGTTGTTTTCCAAAGTCGCATCTAAACTCCATACATGTATTTATTTTATATTTACTTTTCCTTCCAGCTGGACTCGGCATTGAAGGATATATACAAATATCTACAAATGTATGCCGTGGGATTGGAACAGGTGACTTGGGACCAAGAAGATATCAAAGGAGATTTTTGGTCAAGTTTCAAGGATGCCGAGCACGCGCTCAAAGCAGTGAGTATCAAATACATGCATTTGTAGTTCTTAAAATAAATTCTGAAAAACGTGCAAATTTTAATTTTGTTTAAATATTTCAGTACTTTTAAGATGTTATTTCATCCGTGCATAGATATATTACGATAGTAATGATTTTCCATATTTATCGAAACCCATGCTCTTGCCATTGCTCATCACTTTAGCCTTTTCATTTCTTCGTGCACAATACATTTCTAAACGTAGGAAGTGTACATTATTTTTCTTTAGGGGAAGCAAACAAGAAATCCAGGCGTCACATACCGAAATGTGCATTTAAGTTACATGGGCGTGTATACGGCTGTGTGTAGGAAAGTTTTTATCACTAAGGGCAGCGTCATTGTTTTTCGTTGGCTGGAATGCGCTCACGATTTTGCAAGGACAGGATTTCACGTACGACTTATCATACCGTAACGTAGCTCTCCTACAAAGGCCCGAAGGCTGTATTCATCACCGTTAAAATGTGTCCCTAACATTAAAGAAACCAGATTTTGAAGAACCTTCTTTCCGTCATGGTTTTATAATTTATTTTTCCGACGAATTGGAAAATATAGAGCAAGCTCCAAAATTTTGCCTTGGACTATTTATCCATAGTGTATAAAATACATTTTATTTTTTTGAATATTGCATTTTGGCGTTTAGGATGACTGAATGAAATAAAAATAGAAATGCATACATAAATAAAAGTAACGTTTGTACTTTTTGTTAAAAATGCGTGCATATTTAGAGCGGAGTGAAACTTTGCATGTTTTGTTGGCCTGACCAGTCCGTTGTTCACAGACGCTGTGCGAGGTGCAAGTGCTGATGGTGGAACGAAACGTGCGGCAGCATCCCGACGTGCAACGTGACCTCATGGATAGCAACGTCCGACAGAACAACAGCACGTCGCACCGCAACCTGCGCGACTGGCTAATCTACCGTGACTACATGAATGGCCTGGAGTACGTCATCGAAGTGCTGGAACACTTCGAGCGGCAGTACCCATCGTCATGAACGTCTTCTCGTCTCCTGCATTTTACACTTGCTACAGCGCCAAGTCAACGCCAAGTTGTCTTATCTTCCATCGGTACATCGATTTCTCCCACGGCGAGCAACTTGAACTAGTGAACTAGTACGCAGTATTTCTCGCCGCACAATTATCAATGAAAGATTCGTAGAATCAATTTTTAATTTTGACAACTTGGGGGCAGACGTCTATTAGTTTGGCTGTAGTGAGTATCCTGCAGCACTCCGCGTTCCTTATACAGGAGTCTGCTGGTACGTTCGATGTTTTAGCCGTCCAATGTGTAGTTTATGTGCATAGTTCCGTCGTGGTGTTGCTTGAGTGAAAATATGTATTCATTTTATTGTGATGTCTATAAAGTGTTCCTGTGAATTCTGCTTTTTATTTTTTATTATTTATTTATTTTAATATTGTGAATACTCAAATATATCTTAAATATTTTCAGTATTAGAAATATATAAAATCGGAATCTCTTAACGAAACAGCGTGTTATTTATTATGCTTATTTATTAATTTCTTCCACCGGTGCGCTTGTTATCGTGTGATTGCTTCCCGATGAAAAGTAGCTGACCTTTTATTTTTAAGAAGCCCCTAAATCCTGTTAGCAGCCAATCACGCAATTTCCCGACCGTTTTGTACTTCCCCCATCCGTCTCTATTGCCCCTTTCTCCTTCTCCTAATGTTGCTGCTCCTCCTCCTCTTTCTCCAACGCTTCCCTTCTCTTTTTTCTTCCACTTTACCCTTATCTTTTAGTTCTTTTTCGTCTCTTCACTCACCCTTCTTCAGAAATCCTTCTCCCTTGCTCCTCTTTTCCATTTTCTGTTCATGGACGTCTTGTCAAATGCTTCGTCTTAGACAAACATCACCTCATTTCTTCAGCAAAGTGATTGATAGCTGCAATTGGGCAAAAATGCCATACCCTATTTTTTCGAAACCCACGGTCAGTAATTCATTGTATTTTCAACGAAATAAAAAGAATCTCAAAATAATTTACAGACGAAAATATGAATTACGAGTCAAGAAAAAACAAATTTGTTTTAATGGGATTTCTGTGATAACGTTGCCATTTAGAATACTATTCATAATTTTATTCTTAGATTAGCGTTATGATTTTAATAGAGAACAGTATGAAGTTGAATATTTATGATATTAGGTAATAAAATTGTATTTTCTGTGCCCTCATGAGACTTGTTATTTATGTATTTGAAATATAGTTAGAAAATACGTGGAGTTGTTAGAAGTTGATCGTAATTTTCATGTAGCTTGCTTCCTTTAGCTGAATGTTTCTCAGAATACATATTAATTAAAGGGCATATTTAGAGAATTACACATACAACTGGTTTTGTTGATGTTGCAATTTGCAGTATTTAGGAATAAATATGTGTAATGTTAATTCTGTTTTCATAATCTTTTTAAATTCTATCTTCATTCATTCAATGAAAAATTTTATGCTATATAGTAATTAATGTGCAATATTAAAATACACGCAAAATTTTGTTTTAATATTCATTTTGGTGATTATTTTTAGATTTTTGTCAATTTCTTTCCATTTAGCATTTGATTTACATATGATATACTGATTATATTTGGACAGTTTGAACATTGTAATTCTATGATTACATTCATTATCTTGGCCACACACTCTTCAATGGAAATCCGATCTTGAGATTAAACAATTAATAAGTGTCTATTACATGTCATGAATGGAATCATTTCGTGTACACTCTGAATGTAATTTAACAACATAGAAATTGCTCTTTTGAGAATGAAAAAATGTTACCAACAAAAATTAATATTACACTTCAATGTATAAAATGAGTGTCTAGAAATTATGATCATTTTAAATGGTGCATGCTTTTTATTGTAATTGAATTAATTACAGAGATAGATGTCTCAAATCTAGATAACTGTTAACCATATTATAGCCTTTTCAGGATGTATTTGAAATTCTAATTTATAACAAATGTGTAATGTTATGTATTTCTACACTTTTGTGACATTTCAACATTTAATTTCTGTGTATCTAATATGCTGTAACAGCATACTGAAAATTTTTCATATCAATTGCACTTGCATGGTTTTCTAGAATTATGTATAGTAAAAATGTTAATATATTTATTTGATGTACATGGAAATGAATTATGTAAATTCAGTGTAATCAACTGTCTAGATGTTAATTTGTTTCTGTATTATGTTAACTAATGTCTGAAATGGAATCTATAATAGTTCTTATTATCAAATTTACCCAATTTACATCCTTTGAAAAATAATTTTTAATGATCATATCTTTGATGAGTACTACGCAAACATTCAAATCTACTAGTAATAAATCACAAACAACATTGATGATCAAACATTACTAACTACCAAGTTCTCAGATACTTCAGGATATTCTTATACTTCAATAAAAGAGAAAGAGTTTCTTTTTCTGATAATTGCAACAAAATCAATTGTATCATGAAATTTTGTAGATGTTCAGTTGTATGTAGACTTCATGTATTTAAAACCTAATTATATTTTGTCTAAAGTGGTTTGATTTGAGCTTTTACACTGTTATGTAAAAGGATAGAATTCTCGGGTACTCCATCATTTTCATCACTTGCTTTATGTACAGAAATCAAATTAAAATTAAGAAATGATATTTATTAAAATGTTTTTAGAAGTGTTTAGTAAAAGCTCAGTCAAATCACTAAGTTAGGCTGTGATATTCATATTTATTTTATTAGAATTGTATATCCTCTCTTGATAATTAAAATTTCCTTCTATTTCAATATTTTCTTATATCACTTATTTCTATGAATTATTTTTATTCAGCTTTTTTTGTTTTGGCAGCTCTTTGTAAATATTGTTTAAAAGATGAGAGTAATTTAAAAAGGTTGTATTGTTCTTGTGAGAAAATGTAATAATATTTAGATGCACCAATTCCTTCTGTATGGATCCAATAAACATAATTTTCTGAACTATTTAATAAGCATTTCTTTCAATCAAAATTTTGTTTTAAAATAAGCATATTTAGTTTCTGATAGTAAACTTTTCATGTACATTGCATTTGCAAGGTTCCTAAATTGATGTAACCTTTCAGGTGGTCCATAATATTTGATTTTACATTTTTTGTACTGAAGAAATGAAACACGTTTTTATGATTTTTCTGATATTCAAGGTTGATAGAATCTAACCCGCTTTAAATACAGATTGGATTCCAGACAGGAAATAATAACTTGGCCAACTTAAGAAATTGTATATGTATTTTTCTGTTGTATCTTGAAGTGTCTTGAACATGTCAAATTGAATAGAACAGTGTACTATTGAGTTACTATAAAATAACTGAGAATGTAAAAAGAATGAGTTTTGCCAATATAATGATATAAATATCAGGGAACTTAACGAGTTTGAATTTTACCCTCATCCTTAAAACGTAACTCTAATAGAACTTCCTTTATCCGCACCAGTTGACGCCTAAAGTTATCCTTATTAATGTTAAAGAAGAAATCCGTGAATGAAATAAAACATACTACGTACTAAAACGTAGATAGACCCACTAATCATCAATAATCCATCTCGATCAGGTTTTTCGTCCAGTTTTCCTCCATCCATTGAGCAAATTGAGCAATTGAGATGGCCTCTTTTGCTTCCTAACGTAATATTAGCTTCACAAAACACACCGAGCGCTTCATTTGCTAGTTGCGGTAGGATTCTTATTTTGTCAGTACTACTGTAAATTCAAATCTGAAGTCCGTTTCCCCATGCAAGTATATCTTCTATTACTGGGGAGCGAATATTCATAGTTTTGAAATGTTGCTTTATACTTTCTTTTTCATAATTTAACAATGTATAATTAAATGTACAACGAAGTGTAAAAGTGGTATAGAGACTCCGGAGCTCAAGAAAACTTGCGCAAATTATACAAGTACTTCTCCACTACATATTAGGTACAGTTTTACTTTCTCGGTACGGAGTTGAAAGGAAACACGGCGAATTTTTGTCAGAAAAACTTGTTACAGGGTCCTGGTAAGGAGAACTTAGATAAATCCAGTTGCTAAATTTAGAAAAAAATCTTCTATCACGTGGTGTAGCCAGAATCCACGTTTTGTGGGTTCTTGATACCAAAAAATCGAATGAAGACAAAACTGCAAAACGTCTGTCCGTCTGTGAACAAGTAGTCAGTACCGAGCATATGACAGTACCGAGCGAATGAATATTTTCGAAATTGTTCAAAATAATTAGAGCGAGAAAAGAAAGTTGCTCAGGAGACGTATTTAAAGAATATTCTAGACGAAAAGGGAAATAACTGGACAGGATTTTACAAATATGTTCGTAGAAGAAAGGGAAATAAAGAGGATATCCCAGTTGTTCGTGAACATGGAAACCCACTCATCATAGACGATCGAGCAAAAGCTAACGCATTTAATAAGTACCGGGAGCGGTAGCTCAGTGCATCAACTGATGTCACTGCAGCGCCTCTGACCAGGAAGTCCTAGGTTCGAGACACTAGCGAGTTCTAACACCTAGTTCGAGACACGGTCCTAGACACTAGCTTTTCAACTAGGTCGAATTCAGTCGCTGTCTGGAGGAGAATTCTAGCAGCCGGTTGTTCTGATCGGTAGTTTTCCGTGGTTTCTCCGATCAACACCAGGCGAATGCCGGAGCAGTACCGGACGCGATCAGTAACGGACCGCGCGCGATCTGTCCTTCCTCTTCCTTGTCCTATTCTCTCCCCTTACACACACACTTACACTAACATGCACTACACTACCACGTATTCCGGGAGACCGGTCGGGAGCTTAGAGCTTGTCCCGGCTGGGGCGGTGCCCTGCTGGAGAGTCCTGGTTTAGGGGGAAACCGCACTAGCCGACGGTAGGTCGGCGCCGGTTCTCGCCATCCAGCGAGGTAAGATCACCACCATCTCCCGCTAAAAAACATGCACTACACTAAAGGGACTAATGACCAAAGCAGTTGACGCGCCCGGAAACACGAAAAAATCAATCAATTTAATAAGTATTTCACTTCGGTTTTCAAAAGCAATACGAACATCCACTAATTCAAAGTTCTTCGGTTACAAATCAATTTAATATTGAAGTGAACGTTCTACGGAATAAAGTAAAATCTATGAAAAATGGTAAGACAAGGAATCCAGACGACATTTCTACGGACATAATTAAACTAGGAGGAGAGGCAATATTACCGTACTTAATTAGAATATTTCACGTGTCCTTGAACAACTCAAAAGTACCTGCAGATTGAAAATGAGCTTTTGTAGTACCAATCTTTAAAAGTGGGGACAAAACTATACTAAGTAATTGTAGGTCAGTAAGTGTCACGTCAGTGGTCTGCAAACTTATGGAGCTTCTAGTTGCGAGTTACATTAAGCAAGTGTGGGAAATCAAAAATGGCTCTATCATGGCCAACATGGATTTAGGAATGGTTATTTAAGCGAAAGTCAAGTAGTCACGCTATTTCAGGATCTAGCAGATGAAATTGACGCGGGCGGGAGAGAAGACGCAGTAGTTGTAGATTTTGCCAAAGCGTTCGATGTTGTTCCACACGATCGACTTGTTCAGAAATTAATGAATTCAGGCATCGATCTCAGGGTGGTGGCGTGGATTAGCCAGTTAGTTAGGATTAGCCAGTTACATGAATAAAAATAGAACAGATAGTCATCATGCATCTGGTGGAGTGGCTACATTTGTCAAAGATAACTTCTCTGACACCGAATTACACATCAGCTCTGATTTGGAGGTAGTTGCTATTCAAATCTCATTCCCAATTAACATTTTCATCTGTATCATTTATATTCCTAACAGTTGTGCATTTGAATCCATAGAGATATGTAATATTCATAAAACAACTTTCTAACCGTTCTTATTGTTGGGTGACATTTTTTTTTTAATTTGTTGCGTCCATTTTGACGCAACGCGTCTCGAAGACCCTTACGGGTCGTTGAGCGCTTTGCGCTGTGGAGTAATTCTCCATTACTTTGCGCGCTTTTTGGAGTAATTCTCCATTATCACTTTTCGGTCTTGTCGCGTCACGTCGCAGTCAGTTGTCAAGAGGACCGCCAGGTAGCATCTCCGCGTACGCGCCTCCTACTACGCGCTCCTGCGTCACTACCCAGCGGCCAGAATTGGGAAGGAGTAAGGATAGGGGCAGCGTTTAGGACACTTCACAAGGGTTGGACTAGCCCTTGTGAAGCAGCCAAACTCGTCTTGTTGGAACAAATTTCACATGAGATTCGACGGGAATCGAACCCGGACCTCAGTGGTGAAAGGCTAGCGACTTCGCTATGTGCCACGAGCGTAGCTATGACTTTATCTCTCATAACTAGCGTGACTTTATCTCTCATAACAAATTATGGGGATCCTGTTTTAATGACCCAAGGGGAATGAAGATAGAAACAGTTATTGAGGATACTAACATGATCTTATAAAATAATGGTCGACCTACCCATATATATATATATATATATATATATATATATATATATATATATATATATATATATATATATATATAACACTCAGCTCAACCAATCTGGCTCACAAATGCAGCAGGTGGGTGGAAGAGACTCCTCACGATAGTGACCACTTTCCAGTATTCGCCAAAGTTGATTTTTCATATGATGTGGACAGTAACACTTACGGGATCCAAAAATGGAAATTTAGCCAAGCTAACTGGATTTGCTCTTTTCTTTTGTGTTTTCAAAAATTACAAAAATATATTTTTTTGTTTAGTCTCTCACATTGTTAATATTTATATTGGCCGTAATTTGTTCACATTACGGCCATTTACATTTAAGAGTAAATGTGCTTTAAATAATGTCATAAAGTTTCTCAAAAGCTCAACTGTTTTCTGTGAAAATTAGCTCAAAATTCCACATTTTCAGAAACGCTCAAACGCCATTTTCTCAAAAATGGCTTCAATTTTTTTTTCGTGTTTTAACGGATAGTGCTAATTGCACTGTTTAATATGACGTAAAGTTCATTTTGTGGTATTTTTTGTGTCTTCAAAAATTGCACAAAAGTAATTTTTACATTCTCGCTACCGCGGTGGAGAGAAAGTTATGTAATGCTGCCCAAAATAACGGCGAATTGTCGGCAGAAAAACTCTTACTACGGGGCCCTGGCAATGAAAAAGTGGATAAATCCAGATCCTACATTTAAAAAAATCTTCTATCAAATGGTGTAGCCAGAATACATCTTTCATGGGTCATTGATTCCGAAAAATTGAATGACGGTAAAACATCTGTCTGTTTGTGAACAACACTAGCGGCTACACAGTTCAGCCACTTTTCTCCAAAATTGATATTCCCCAATCGATCATATTGTTCATGGCTCCTTAAATTTGAAACCTATGTTTCAATTTTCGGGGATACTTTACATGAACCCCCTCAGACATTTCCCATATTTTCAAAAAAATGGCTCTTGGGTTTTGTTATTAAATTTTGTTGTTTAATAGTGTGAAGGACGTTTAAGAGCTGGTGCAGGTCTCGTGTTCCTTGAAAACCCTAATTTTTCGAAAATTGCCAAACTTTACACTGTTTTTGGAGTCTTCCTATAACTAAAATATTAGAGATAGATTTTTTTACATTAATGTAATCTTTCCTTAAAGATAGATTTTGATATAAGGTCAAGTACAATTTTTCGAAAAATTGAGAATTTTTTGCGTAATTTTGCGTGAAATATGGGCGAGAAAGTACGTGTTGTTTGGTGGGAATAAATTCCTGTCAGTACCTTGGCGCACTCTGCTACTTTCATACTAATGAAAGAAACATGAAACTTTATATATATATATATATATATATATATATATATATATATATATATATATGAAAAGATTCAAAATTCAATGTCTGGAAGGAATCTTTGTGGTGATTTAATGCAATTGCATTTATTCTTGGTGTGCATCTTGGTTACATAAAGTATTGTCGTTTTAGTGTGAATGGGATTTTAGGAACAAACACTACATTAAATACGTGTATCATTTCTTGGCAGAAAATTGTGAAACATTACCCATTATGTAATCCTAAAAATGTGTATCTACCTCCGTTACGTATACAATTAGGGTGAATGACGAATTTTTTCAAAGTCGTGGACAATACTGGTTTCATGTACTTATAATAGAATGTTAATATTTTGTAAAGGTTGTCTTTTATATATAATTTATAAACAAAAAACAGCTTCAATTTTTATAGACAACATATCACATTTTTTTAGTTAATTAATAAAAAAATGTAATATGTTGTCAATAAAAAATTGAAGCTTTTTTTTGTTTATAAACTTATAATAGAAGTTTCCTAAAATTAGTGATGCAAAAATAACTTTTGCATCACTAATTTTAAAGATTATTTCTGGGTCCACAAATACGGTCATTAATGCATAATGAGTTTGAGAAAGTATTGTATTCATTGGAGAAAGAAACTTGGCAAGCATTAAAGGATGTTACAGTTTTTTGGGAAATCGAAAGGCGGAAAGTTACCGAGATATTTTCAGCGCTAATACAAAATGTTATAGGAATTTGGCTTGCAATAAGTACACTTTCTGCACTCGCAGCTACATTTCTTCCCAAAAAATCTTGGCGCTGGGAGTGATGAGCACGGGGAACACTTTCATCAAGAGACTTCAGCTTCTGAAAAGAGATATCAAGGCAAATGAAATCCTACGATGCGGGCTGATTATTGTTGTACTCTTAAGAGGGATGCGCCACAGGAAAAATATGGTAGAAAATCGTCATTGCTTACTTTCTGGGCGAGTCAGAATGATTGAATATTTTGTAGTTAAGAATACAGAAAGTATTAAAATGTTTGAAATTATACATTTTAGTCCCTTGGAAAACTTGGGTGATGGGGAAAACCGATATATTTGATTTCACGAGAAAAAATACTATCAAAATCACATGTTTTTCTTTTTGAGACAAAAAACATTATTGTTAGTTCCCTAGTCTTATTGGCCCGAATTAAACAGACATTGGACTAATAAGAGCTGAATGATCGCGGTTCTTTATTTGTCAAATCTGACGTACTCTAGGATGCGAAGACCGTCTGAGGTGGCTCAGGGCATCAACTGAACTGCAATACCTATAATCTGGAGGTTCTAGGGTTCGAGGACCAATAATTTCAGGATTTACGCCACTACCTAGACAGCTGGGGGAGATCAGCCGCTGTCTGGAGGAGAATTCTAGCAGCTGGCTGCTCTAACCGGTAGTTTTTCGTGGTTTCTCGGATCAATAAAACGCGAATGCCAGATCTGTACAACAAACAGCACGGACCGCACGCGATCTTTCATCCCTCTTCCTTGTATTATCACCCCTTACTTACACACACACTCTTTCATGCACTACACTACCACACATGTCGGGGGATCAATCGCTGGTGCAGTCCCGGCTTGGGTGATGCTCCGTCGGGAGATATACCTAGATGTTAAAAACCCTCGCAAGTCGAAGTATAGTTCGGCGCCAAATCTCACCATCAAGCGTAGGAAGAACACTGCCATATTCAATGATAAAAACATGTACTACACATACGGGATTACGACCTTAGCTGTTGACGCACCCGAAAACACGATATAATAAATCAAGTGAGAGAACATTTTCATACGGCACAGATATTTACCAGGTGGCAGCGTCAACGGATCACAAAAAATTTCCCTACATTATTTCCTTCTACATGGGTAATTGTGGCTCCCACACTCAACCTATCTTAAGAGATGAGATATCCATATGTTGCTTGACGCTAGCAGTTGTGGAAATTTGTAATGCCATCTCGTGAGAACTCTGCTTCATTTGTAAATAATACTTAGGAAGGAAAGTTCGGATTTGCACCACTGCTGCAAGAAGCAAGCAAGTACCTGCTACAAGTAGCAACATTTTGTCACAGCTTGAACTCTTATAACACTCTTGTTGCGTAAATAACCATATTCTTTTTACTGGTCTGTGTAGTCTCCAATTGTATAGAAACAGGCAGCAGAAAATATTTTACTTTAAACCTGAATTTATGTATCGATTTTAATTCTGTTCGTTGTCTAGCAATATGTTGTGAAGTAGTGTGCATGTGGATTTCTTGTGGATACTGACGCCTTAGAATGTGATTTCTACGACGAGTGTTGTATTTCTAAATACAACACTCGTATGACATGAAAAGATTATCCCACCGTTAAGTATGTCAGATTTGACAAAAATTATAGATGGCAATGTTTTCGCAAATAAATAGACAATAAAATTGTTTGGTGGTGTTTGTTGTTATCAAGTGATGTAGATCACGATGGCGAAATGTTGGGCTTGAAGTTGCGCCAACGCTTTTCGATAGGGGAGAAGAAATTTTCTTTAAGTTTCTCTTCAAGCAGGGAAGGTTAGTGAAATATTTTGAATTCTGAATTCTGATAATGAGTTGCAATAATTGAATGAGAAGTAAATTACTACCATCGAATTCATAAAATAATTGCATTTGTTAGCTATATGACTTAATTAAAAACACTGATTATTTATTTATTGTTCTTATGTGTATTGTGTTAAGTTCGTAATTCATTAATTTCCATCTACTATTTTGCCATTTTATGTATTATTCCGTATGTTTCAGACTCCTTATGAGTTTTATTAGTTATTGTTTTATGAAAGTAATGCGAAATAGTGTAACACATCCTTAATTCATAATGCTTGTGAAATTTGGTTTTGTTATTTCTGCATTAGATTTTTCAAATATATGTTCATTACATGTGCCATCAGTAGCTCCAGTTCTGGGGCCTGAAAAATCGTTCAGCTGTAAAACTGAAAGGAGACATGCATTGCATGAAAATATCCTTAAGTAAGTCGGTTTTGAGGAATATCACTGATTCATACATGAAAAGGGAGCGCAATGGTCGTATTTTGACCTCAAAAAATATGTTTTTCTTTTATTAAAAAATGGTCACTAACTTCCGTAACAAATGTATATCCCCTTTGCAGTCCTTGTTGAATTTAAATTTTCAAATCTTGCTTGTTTATTACCGTAAAATTGTATGGTTTAAATGACGTTAGAAGACAGAACGTGTATTTTAAACTTCCAAGTAATATTGGCAGTTCATGTTATGATATGTAGCTTTTTGAAACTAAAATACAGATCTGGAAGAGAATGAAGGACCATATGATTTAAGTGAAATGACGCTGGATATACATCCATTATATTAGAAATATTTTGTTTTAGAATCTCTGTCCGTACTTACAATCTAGTGGAAACAATTTCTATGCGTTTGTAATAATTTTTAATGGCGTTGCCCAAATAATGGGCTGTGTATGTAATGCACAAATTAAAGGTTTAAAATCCACCAATTAATAAGGCTTAATAAAATGCACATATATGTCATCTTTACGGAATCTATACGAATTCCAATTGTACTTGTTTTATTAATTATTTAGGTAAATAATTGTGTGTGTGTGTGTGTCTGATTATGTATGATTAAACGATCATTTTTTTAAAGTATTGAACATGGATCAACATAAAGTGCAAATACATTGATAAATTGTATTTTCCTTGCACGTAAATTGTCATGAATGTTATGAATGATTCTATAGCTCAGTTGACAGAGATGTTCGTAAAACCGAAAAGTTCTGGACTCGGATCCAGTTGGGATCAAATACTGCTTTTGTGATAATCTATTTCAGTATGTTTATGTGATGCATTAATGCTTACAATAATGATAAACATTATTTTTAACCACAAATCACATCCGATCCAATATGCAAGTCATTCTATTATGTTGATCTAAAACTATTCATGTTAATTATTCCGCATATAAAATGTATTTATGTTTTAAGTAACTTGTAATTTTGGTGGAGATAAAATTATAATTGTGTTATTACAGATATATGGATTTGTATGTCAAGACCTGTATCCAGTAGTAAAATGTGACAAGAAGACCAGATTATTCTTTTGTATTTGTATTGTGGTGATTTATGTATATGCAAGATTTTTTTCAGAATATGTTTTATGAATATTATACAGACATAGGCCTAAGTATTTTTAAAATAAACACTGAGGTGATAAACGTCATCGGATACCTTTTAATATATCAACATGTGGAATCAATATATAGTTGGAAGTCCCCTCACGTAATATTGAGCCATGCTGTATAGCCGTCCATGAATTGTGAAAGTGTTGCCGGTGCAGGATTTTGAGCACAAACTCACCTTTTTCAGAAATGCCATCTGGGTGGCAAAATTATTCGCTCCAATTATCCAGAATATTCTTCCAACTAGTCGCGAAAAATTGTGGCCTGGTGACATGACGCATTGCCATGTCATTGTCACCACCATGTTTTTTTAAATTAATTCAAAATTCAAGTAGTAAATGACATAGTGTAGGGATCGGAGAATTTTGAAAACGTACACAGAATTCACTTCTTCCCATAGCACGTCATATACAGTTTTAACTTTTTTGACGTAAAATAAATAGATAAATAAATTGTGATATAAAAGTCATCCATAAAACCTCCACCGTTGTTTGGGAACATGAAGTCAATGAATGACTGCAAATGGTCTCCAAGAAGCTGAACACAATCATTTCCAGTCAACGAACGGTTCATTTGAACCAGAGGACCCAGTCCATTCCATGTAAAAACACTCCACACCATTAAGGAGCCACCCCCAGCTAGCACAGGGCCTTGTTAACAACTTGAATCGATGGCTTCGTGGGGTCTGCTCCACACTGGAACCCTACCATCGGCTCTTATCAAGTGAAATCGAGACTAGCTTGATCAAACCATGGTTTTTCAATCGTCTAGGGTCCAATCGATATGGTCACGAAGAGGTGCTGCAGGCGATGTCTTGCAGAGGCTCTCGAGTCGGTCTTCTTCTGCTATAGTCCATTAAAGACAAATTTCGCCGCAGTGTTCTATCGGATACGTGCGTCGTACATTCCACATTGATATCTGCGGTTATTTAATGCAGTGTTGCTTGCCTGTTAGCACTGACAGCTATACGCAAACGCCGTTACTCACTGTCATTAGATATTCTCGGCACACTTTTGACATTGTGAACTTCGGAACATTGAATTCCGTATCGATCTCCAAAACGGAATGTCCCATGCGTCTAGCTCCAACTACCATTTCGCGTTCAAAGTCTGTTAATTTCCGTCGTGCGGCCATAATCACGTCAGAGGCCTTTTCTCACGAATCATTCGAGTACAAATGAAAGTTCTGTTTATGCACTGCCCTTTTATACCTTTTTGTTCGCAATACTACTGCCATCTGTATATTTCCATATTGCTATCCCATGACTTTTGTCATCTCAGTGTCATTGCCAGTTTATTCTTCCCCTACTAAAATTCTACCTACATTTTTTTCTAAATTCGCGCGCAAATAGCGGAATATATTATATTATGGAGGTTATTATCTACACTGGAAGTCCAAAAAGTAGATTCGGTACCGTGCACCTGTGCCAGCTGCCACAACGATCCAAAAATATTCTGGTCACAGAGTTCATCGCTGTCGATTTTCACATTATCGTGTTATAGACGGTGCCATACGAGTTTCACCTCCAATTATGTAGTCCTCCATGTTTGTGTGTTCGCAAGTTATGAGCAGAAAAGTGTGGGGCCGTTCGCCCATGGGGCGATATTCGTTCCCGCGCCTTCGACCGCGTCGGTGGTTGAACGAGTCGTGTCGAGCACGGCGGAGGTGCGACCCGAGTGCTTCGGAGCCGTTTAACGCATAAAGAATGAAGTTGTCGCCCCCTCACATGATTAACGGAACTTAAAAGCAGTCGGTGCGTCCTCGTCTAGGGCTGCAACGCTCGCTACAATGAGGAAACGATGAATGAGCAGTCGTCGTGAGTCGTAAAGGTGGCGGTAAACGCGCCCCTTTGATGCGCGCGCACGTCCGCCAACCTCCGAGCTGCCTGCTGGCCGCCATACGGCGACATGCATCCGCTCGCGGCCGCTCTGCCCTCGCCGCCCCTGCCCCCCTGCTACCCGCCACCACCGCCTCCGTCTCCGTTGCCCCGTGTCGTTCGTCTCCACCGGTCTGCAGGCGGTCATCGTCTCCCTGAGGTCTTGCTGCCTGGTACCTCTCTCAAGCTGGCTAGCACATCATCGCGGATCACAATGAAACGTACCAATTTAGAAGTTTAAATGTATTACGCCAGTCATTTTGTGAAAAACAAGAAGTCCGTTATTTCAAACTCCAAACAATCAAAGAAATAATTAGTAAAGTTGTACATGAGTTTCTCATCGCTTATGCCATGTAGTTGCTCTGCGATCTCAAATAATTTTAAAAAAAACTATATACTACTAAATGAATTTGCCAAAGTGTTTTCAACAAACAAAAAGTTTTTTGCGTCGAGATTTGAACTCAGAATCATCGAGTTAATCTTTAATTACCTGAGCCTTTAATTAATTACTCCTCCCAAAAGTTTTGGAAAAACAGAACAATTTTCGTATTAATTTATGTTCTATAAAACCTTCTTCGTTACGTTCATACCAGCGGACCACGGAGACTAACACGAGTTATTTCTGAAAAACCTATTTTATATGAATATGTCTTTATACTAATTAATACTTTCAATTGTTTATGAAATGTCGGAATCATTCTAAGCAAAATGAAACCACATGACTTCAAGATAATTACAAGAAAAGAAACAAGAGGACCACATATTCTTTTGATTCTCCCTGTTCCTGCGAAACAAAGCAGTTGGCTGTTCAATGTATTGTGGTCTCGTATATGGTTAAGTGATTTTTCTAATACACTGTTTATCGACTGTGTTCAATGTACGTTAAGTGTTTATACTAAATAAGCACAGTAAAACAGTCAACTAGGGAAATCCGACATGCCCTGGCATCGGTGAGTGCATTTCAGAAGCTTTGCCGGTTGCGAACGGCAATGTCAACGGCTGGGTTCATGGAATTGATATCATCCGACAAATTCTATATTTCTCTTTCAACATCCGTTCCCTCACAACAAATGGAAAGTGTTTCGGGCTCTCGAAGTAACCCAGAATTTGAAGATACGCTATCGTAGGAAGAAACGTTAGCAATCTGGCATTTTACTACTGTTCAAATGCACAACACAAAACAAATCATCAACAACAATTGGCACTCACACCAGTAGTTCGCGTGAAAGACTAGCTGACCCTAGCGACGAAGTTACGTATCTTTAAAAATTCACTAAAAATTAGTAGAAACACCTAATTGTCTCAAATAATGTAATGGAGAGGTATGTGTGAAAACAGTTACAACATTGAAACTAGTAACAAGATTTCACGTTCTCTCATTGAACAAAGATGACAATACATCTAAGTCAATTGAGCCTACCCTACCGGTTCCTAATACAGATCATTACAAAATGCTCATTACAAACCTAAAAAGCGAAACCGATTGCCACGATTTTATTGCCCCCCTAAACAAAACAAGAAAAAAACACGAAAATGTAACAGCTGCCACAAGAGCACATACATTCTCGCATTATTTGTAACGACTACGCTTTATTACATCACTACAAGAACTTACAAAAGCGTTTCCAAACAGCAATTCTTTTCCTCGGCGCCGAGATTCCAACAAAGGTCCATGGAGGTGTCTAACAGTGCGCTTTACCGCACCATAACCCAGCTCTCTTCACATCCAATGACTTAATCTCTGAAGCACTAAATGATCTGCAATATAACTTCAATATCTTTTCTGATTGGACTAAAAAAATGGGGATTACAGTTAAACCCACTAAGATGTGAAACCAAAATGTTTACCTTGCGAAGAACAAATATCTCTCCTTTAAATTAAATAATTACCCGACCACATAGGTTCTTTTAGATAAACCAATCGAATACCTACGCGTTCTCCTTGATATTCGTCTCACGTGGAAACCTCATTACTCATAGACTGAATACAACTAATGAAGTCCTACTCAATTTTTTTCCCTTTATTAATAAAAAAATCATCTCTAAAAATAGAAAATTCTCTGTTCCTCCATAAATCAGTCGTAAGTCCCTCAATAGCTTACGCAGCCCCAATCTAGAGAGGTGCCGCTTCTTCCGTTCTGAAACCCTTGCAAACCTTCCAGAATAAAGTGCCACGCACAACTACTAATCGCCTATGGTTTATAACCAACAAAAACTTCATAGAGAACTGGAAATATAGTCAGTTACCAATTTCATTTCCTTACTGTCGTCCAATTTTTTTTTCTAGTCTCCAAACTGTCCCTTGTACCATCCACTGTAACCTCGGCAGAAACAACGTTACTTCTCTAAGAAATCTAGTCTCCCAAAAGATCTGTTCCGTCCCCCATTACTTAGAGAGATAATTATCTCAGCTCTTAGTCTATATCTTGCCTTCAATTTCATAAAATTAAAAACAGTCGTCATAGAGATACCCAATGTCCTTGCTCAGAAATAGAGGTATGATGATGCACTAATTTGCAGTCACTCGTCCCTTCTGGCCACTGTAGTGCATCCATCCATTATATTACATAAATAAAGGCTAACACTCACCTGTAAAGTGGTAATTCCACTGATCTGGTTAATAAAAATTAAAACAAATTCAAATAAAATTTACTAAACTTAAATTTACTAAAAAATTAATGTTTTACTAAAAACTCATGTTTCGCGACACATTCCAGCCTTATCACCATGTATTCTGAAATCAAACAGAAATAACTAAAATTGATTCTTCCATCATTTTTACTTTCTCGCGCTGACTTCGTAAGAAGAGAAAGAATTGTAATCGTGGACCTGAAAACGGCGAATTTTCCACAGAAAAACTTATTGTCGGGCCCAGGCACTGCAAAAATTGCATAAATCCTGTTCCTATGTATAGCAAATTATTTCCTCTAATACGTGGTGTATTCGACTGCTCGTTCGTCTGTCCGTTCATGTTCATCTAAACCGTTCAGCCGATTTTCTCAAAATTGTTATTTTCTAATCGATCTAAACGAACTTAGGACTCTGGGAGTTTCAACCGGAAATTTACATTTTCGAGGGTAGAATACATGAAGTTTCAAAAACCATTTCAAAATTTTCTCAAAAATGGCTCCAAATTATATGAACTTTGTTCTCGGATAACATAAAGAATGCTTAAGGCTAAATGTACCGAAAAATACTTATAGGAAAAATCTATCTATCGCAGCACTATCAGAGGGAATTTACTTGACCGATGTCTGAACAAAAGCTCCGATTTTCGATCTGTAAACGGTATTGGACTCCTTTTTAAAACAGAATTTAGGCTACAAAGCCGTTTTTTCAAAAAAGATTTTCAAAAATTTCTCATAGTTCCGGGAAGAAATGACAAAATATGGGTTTATAGCGCGATGACGACGAGCTTCTTGAATCCAACGCCGTGACAATCATGCAAATCCGATAAATAGGAGCGGAGGAAAGTGAAATTTCGGAAAACACCTTCCCCCTGTCCCGCTCCGCGCCGTTGTGTCATCCAACCCTTGTGGGCCCTCCCTGGACACGCCGAACGGCCAAACCCGTCGGCCTGCGGCGCAGGAAGCCGAACTTTCAGGCAGGCAAGCCGGGCAGTTGGTTTATGCTTTCGTCCCTTTCAATCTCAATGTATTTTTCTCCACATATCATACTAGTGACTCTGTAACTCAACCAAACGGTCTCGTGTAATCTATAATAGACGATAAACTATATATCTTGTTCACATATTTCCGTCTTCCTTGGAATACCTTCAAAAAATTGTTTGAGGCATCACTCAAAATATCGATTCCGATTTGGAAACTTATTTCAAAAAGAAAATTGAACTAATTGTGTAGATATCACCAATATTCCATGTCCTAACATCTTATTTTACATACATTTTACGTCTAAGATCTTCCGTTATCATTCCACTACTAGAAAGAATGAGCCGAGATTACGCACGAGTTCCTTTATCCTACTACTCGATTTTTTATTTCAAAACGGCGTTTGTCTCCTTGATAGACTTCACCTGATGAATCTGTTTTCCCAAGTAAAATAGCCGAAGCTAATTTTAAAACTTTTTTCGTACTTTCGGACAAATTTGAAAAAGTGGTAAAATGGCGCGCTGGCGAGATATATCGTAAATCCAACGCTGTAACTAACATTCAAATCTAATATTAAGAATCATGACATGTCCCAGCTAACATGATAAGTTTTATTGGTATAAAATGAATCTGTTATATTTGTATAAACGTGAAGATGGGAATTAATAATTCCAGGCGCGTCATTTTGATACAAACTACGTAAATGATAATGTAAAATGATGTAGTGTAAATCATTCTATTGTGACACATTTATGTACTTTTTAATGCATTAAATTGTCATGAAAGCAATAAAACTTTAACCCTTAGACAGGAATACCACACTACAAGAGGAATAACCGTCTATGAGGCGGATAAGCTCTGTTTTGTTATACAGTTATTAATTCGGACACTTTGCTTTTCTAAATTAAGATACAATTTTTCTAAACATCGGACACGCTTTTCAGTAATATTTAATCAGGTAGAAATTTAATTTATAACATTTAATATAGTACTAGTAAAACGTAGTTTAAAAGTCTCACTGATAAACCTCGTATTAGGGACTGTGAATCAGAATGCAAAAGTATTAAATCGGCAATCCTCATCTAGGTGTCGAGAATAGGGATGCAACATTGAAATTTATATTTTCAAAACATAGATTTTGTAGACATATGAACATATTTCGTAAAAAAATGAAATATTTATGAAACCTAATTTTTATTATCGATTAAGCTCGATTAAGTTTGTGAATGAAAAGAATCGATAATCACACTTTTATAAAAGTTAAAATATTAACTAATATTGCATTATACCACGTTCATGTGTTCGAATAAAGGGAACACTGATTGTAACATCCTCATCCAGTAGACTATCTTCGGCCGAAGAGATGACCCCATTTTTCTGGCATTTCCTACAGATGTCCTCCCGTACGCGGAGAGGCGGCCAACACAAGCACTCTAGGTGTAAGGCCTCTCGCCCACCTTCCTGTACCCATTTGAGGAAGTTGTGACTCCTTGAGATGACCCTGAGCGCTAGTTTTCAGGCTTAGTTTCGCTGTTGAATAACAGTTTTACTATCTTCTGCCATTTTTGTCTAAATCGTAATTATAAATTAACAATCACGGCCACTGTCAAAACAAATTATCTTCCGCACGAACTTGTTCAAGATTACTAAACCAGGTTTTTGAGAGATGTTTTAATTTTGAACATTGATGTTTGCATTTGCATTTGCATTTGCATCATGCCTTCGCTTTTCTTGCTATCCAAATGTGGGAGGGGACGCGCCGATAATTCAGCGAGATCTTCCCTAATAATGGTAGAATGTACGCATGAAAGACTCCGGGTATCAAACACACTGTTCAGTGCGATGATGTCTATTTGTCGGCTCCAGTCCCGGCCAAGCAGCGGCTATGAGAATCTCTCCTTTCATCTGCAGGTCCCAATTCTTCGCGGGGTCTGAACGCGCAGAGAAATAGTACTAGAACATAGATCGCAAGCCATCCCTCGTAAGCATTTCTGAATATACAAAGCAATAGGATGCCAGCAATTTGTTCATTGCTCACTCGGACTCGAGCTGCCTTTTCCTTTTGTTTGTGGTATTGTGTATTAGTATTCTCGACTGCTTTCTGTCTTAAACACAGTGTGTATCTGGTATATCTGATGATATGTAGTTAAATATTTCTTAATTAGCCTTAATTATTTCATTGTGCCACCTACATAGTTTTCTTCCGCTCTTTCCGCTTCATTCTACCATTCCAAGCATAATATTCTTTTCTAGAGATTTTGTTCGACTCATAGTATGTCCAAAATATTTTATTTTCAATTTCTTGGCTTTGGCTTTTAGAGAAAGTTCTGATTTCTTTTCAAAATTTCGGCAATTCTCTTTTTGTTTTCCCATTGTTTGTTCAATATTTTCTTCCGTGCCCATACTTCAAAATCATCTACCTTTTTTCGGCCTTTCTCAATGTACAGCTCTCACTGTACTGTAGATCATATAGAGATTTCCGTACAACCATGTATCTTGACTTTTCATTATTTATTTTGAGTCTCCATTTTTTATATGTTTTTATTAATTTCTGGATTAAATATTACTGATACAAAAAAATTATTATTTTTCTACCTATTTTTCAAGTGACATCCTGACTCCAAAAAGCGGGAAATCGCTTATGTATGAATTCAAAAGGTTCTGCAGCAGTTCACGAAATGTTAAACGATATCCACCAACATATTTTAGTTATTTGGATTATGGACTAAACAAACCTTTCACTATTTTTTTACCAGACTTGCATGGCTTATTGAGTGTCTCCTAAAATAATGTAACAAATATTTCAACGTCAAGTTAAGGGTTAAAGAACTGTTTCTGATGAAATAATATTATATAAATAAAACATCATCTTCATTTTCACTACTAGTTTACCACTAGTTCATTAGGAGAGAGAAATGTATATTTTCTAGGATCAAGAGAGGATCACGTGACCCTGAGTCTTTTCTTTTGGATCCGCGGTTGGGATAGTTCAGTGAAATAGTTGTAGCATACTCTTGAATGAATGATTAAGAAGAATATTTAATAATAGGCTTGTTTATAAATCAATATCATTCACAACAATGTAGCATTTCAAAATGTTCACAAATGGGCATGATAAACATATTTACTTCAACTAATAATCAAATATTTATTATATAAATACATGGTTTTTTAAAAAACAAGAATTATTTTTTTTCAACTTCATCACTAACTCATTCCTTACAATTTATCTGCGTAATGCATATTAACAAACACTTAACACATTACTTTCTCGTATACTTACGTATTTACGGAGTAATATACGTAGTATAAACTTATGTAATGCTGCGCGAAAAAACGGCTAATTTTCGGGGGAAAAATTCATTGCCGCGCTCTGGTGACGAAAAACTGAATCAAACCAATTGCTAAATTAAGAGAAAAAAATCCTCTAACAAGTGGTGAATCCAGAATCCCAGTTTGGTGGATCCTTGATGCCGAAACACGAATTGGAAGCAAAACGTCCGTCTGTCCGTCTGGTGAATGTGAACAACTCTAGCGCCTAAACCATGCATACGATCTTTTCCAAATTGAAAAAAATCTGTCGCTTTTGCCTGAGCTGAAGCTCTGCGATTTTGAAAAACATTCATTAGTTTTGGGGGGACTCTATTTGAAGCCCCCCGGACATTTTCAAAATTTTCTCATAAAAAGCTCAAATTTTTTCTTTAAATTTCTTGTAAACTTTCTTGTTAACTCAGAATTTTCCAAAATTGCGAAAGTTTGAATATTTTCCGGCGTCTTCCTACAACTACAAAATTAAAGACAGATATTTTTGCTTCAACTGAAATTTGTTGCTCATAATTAATTCTTTTAATAAGGTCATGTAATTTTTTTGAACGTTTTAGTTGATTTTGCACAATATGGCGTGCAATATTTGGAATTTTAAAAATTTACATAAACAAGATTTTCTCAAAAACGACTCCAATTTTTTTCTTTAAAGTTTTGCTTGGGTTAGTGCCAGATGCACCCTATCCGATGACGTAAACGCCATATTGCTCTATTCTTTTGTTTCTTCAAAAATTACAAAAATGTATTTTTGTTGGCTTGCCTCTCACTTTGGTAATATTTACATTAGAGGCAATTTCTTCACGTAATTCTATTTATGAGTACATGTGCTTTAAACAATGTGAAATAAAGTTTCTCGAAATCTCAATAGTTTTTTGTAAGACCTCAAAATTGCTTATTTTCAGTAACGCTCAAACGCCATTTTCTCAAAAATGGCTCCAAATTTTTTCTTCAAGTTTTTGCAATGGATGGTGGTAATTGCACTGTTTAATATGACGTAAAGTTCATTTTGTTGTATTCTTTCATTTTTTTCAAAAATTACACAAATGTAATTTTTTGAAATATCTCTCACATTGTTAATACACACATTTTAGTAGATTTGTATACATTATTGAACTTGCGAGTAAAAGTGATTCAAATGACTTTAAATTAAGTTTTTCGAAAACTCAATAGATTCCTGTGAAAAAGAGCTTCAAATTTCGCATTTACAGTAACGTTTAACGCCACTTTTTTTAACAACGGATCCAAATTCTTCAATGAAAATTGCTATTTAGGACAAGATTATAGCCTTTTTTAATATTCTAGAAATAATATTTCGGTTCCACTATTTGGAACCGAAAAGTTGATATAATGTCAAAAAATGTATTTTGTGCGGCGATAGATGGCAGCTGCCAAGGGACTGGAGCAAAACCTTAAAACCAGTCCACACAAAGAAAATTCGAAACATTTGCTGGGAGATAGTCTATGAAATATTTTGGTAGTAGCGAAGTGTGAGCTTCAAACAAAGAAAACATTTCAGCTAGAGAACTTGACAAAAGAGCAGAGAGACAAATAAATAACATTAATTATAAGGACGTAATATTAGGGATTGGGAAGGAAACGAACATAGTAATGCAAAAACCAAAAACGGCCTAT
Organism: Teleogryllus occipitalis; assembly: GCA_011170035.1. NCBI lineage: Eukaryota > Metazoa > Arthropoda > Insecta > Orthoptera > Gryllidae > Teleogryllus > Teleogryllus occipitalis. Next base: position 32,119 of record BLKR01000397.1, on the reverse strand, counting down.
GAAGAGGAAAATATAGAGCTGTCAATGATCTGGTATACGAGCAGTAATCGAAAGTACGTCAAATTCTTTCCGCAGTTTTGTAATGGTATCTTCTTGCAAACGAAAGGAATGTTTAGAACATTCTCGAAATCGTTATTAGTAATTCATTTTCATTGCTCGTCAAGTAAAAATCCGCGTGTAACTTGCCGGATTTTAACACGCGTTCCCCTACTGTGAGGCCACGCACCTGAGCGATTGCGCTACGAACACAGACGCACGTACTTATTTCCGTGAACTTACTCAATAAAGAATCTTACGAATTTTGTCTTCAAACTGATTGCTTTGTCGCACATCTGCAATTGAAAATATTAAATAAATTGCCTCTAGGAGTCAATAAGAAAGCAAAATATCTACGCGACACCATAAAATAGTTAATTCTACTTATGAATGTTTCAGTTCAGTACTATGTAATTTTGGTAGCAGGCGCTTCGGCTCTAGCCTGACGCTCAACCCTTATCGCCTCTGTCCAAGGTGAGATTGTTAGACGTGATAACGTTGGGCTAAAAGTAGCAGACAAGTTTCGACACGGTCCGACATTCAAAATTCATTTGCTGCAAGTAATTACTAGAACTGCCGACCTGGATGGCCGAGGTGGCTAAGAGCGAGTACCGACTCAGCGCTTCGGTCCGAAGGGTCGCGGGTTCGAGTCCCGCCTTGGGCATGGCTATTTGTCCCTTGACTTTGTGTGTGTGTTGTTGCGGAGGGCCTCGCGTTCTGCTGACCCGAGATCAGAGGAGCCCGCAAGTGTTTGTCTAATGTGCGGTGTAATATGCGTCCCTTCGGGACGTAAAGGGCAACCGGCTGTCGCCTGGATACAAGCCCCAGGAAGAAGAATTACTAGAACTTGCATTTGCTGCAAGTAATTACTAAGAAACATATTGACTTCAAGAAAAAACACCTATCATTACGCAGTTATTACCTTTTTGTTCACCTACTCACATTTAAATAAAAATAAGCTCTTAGTTTCTCGTGTTATTGGTAATGTTTGCTAAATATATGACAAATGTTACACTATTACCACTTCATTAGTTTTTTTAAACTCTCAAATGACAACCGCAAATACATACTTTAAATTATTGAAAAGGAAAAGTGTTAATTAAAATCTCAGGCATTTTTAAAAATAAAAAATTGCATGAACAGCTAGGACCTGATCTCGAGGCCTCCGGTTCTTCACGCAAGCACCGTAGCACCTGAACTACATGAAGACACTCCCCGCAGCCACTCATCCAATGTTTCACATATTAGGATGTGTTGACGAGTGATACTTGTTGAGTTTTGCTTGCTGAAGACAGGAATGTTCCTTACAACGAAAGAGACAGTAAAAAGTACGATTTCACAAAATCAGTTCTGAAACATTTTAATAGTTAAGAAAAGAAAAACGGTTTCAATGCAATTTTGCATTTGAAACTACTCTTTAAAATTATAAATATTGCTCGCACTTTTGCACGAAAAATACCAACATTTTAAAAAAGCCTACATGACTGTTAAGCAAGAACGATTTGTGGACAACAAATTTCATTTGTAAGAAAAATCTCTGTTTTTAATTTTTTAGTTGTAGGCAGACGTCCCAAAAAGTTCAAACTTTAACAATTTTCGAAAATTCAGAGTTAACCGTGAAAATTGGACCTATGTCATCTTTCAAAGTGTATTTTACTCTATTCATATAAGAAATTTAAAGAAAAAATTTGGAGCCGTTTTTGAGAAAATTTTGAAAATATCCGAAGGGCTTAATGTAAAGTACCCCCAAATTTCAAAGCTTTGTCAAAATTTCGAAGCTTCAACTACTGCCAGAAGAACAGGGGTTTCTTCAATTTCGAAAGCATGATTTGAGACGGACACAGACGGACGGAAGTTTTCAATAAAATCACTTTTTCGGTATCAGGGGACTCCAAAAGGTGTATTGCCGTGTAAATCGCGAAATAGATATTCCGCAGCTTTTCATTACATACCTTTTTTGGAAATGAATGCAAAATAAATATCAACACGATCACTATAATAATTGCAAACGAGGTTAGGTTAAATTCTTATTAAATGAATATAAATAAATACACATTTCTATAAGTATTTGTAATAAAACGGGATAGAACTCCTGCGAACTAATTACACATATAGTATAAAAAATTTCAGCAAAGTACTTATAAGCAACAAATAAATACAAGTATTTTCCGCTAAACATTCTTCTCTTTTAATTCTCAGACTTAGTTAAAACAGAACGTGGAACAGAAGTAAAAAAAATGTATCGCTCATAACTCGATCCTCCGTACCTCCGATCCATTACCCGATGTTAAATGATCTCGGCTACAGAGAGAGTTATTGGTCGTTCAGTAATCTGAAACCCTTAATGTATCTTCGAATACGAAAAAATTTTTTTCTAAAATTTCTCCATTTTCTCTGAGAGTAACATTTAAGACATAATAGAAATCGTATTCTCTAAACATATTTGTTCTCAAGCAGTACAATTTCTGTAAAATGCAATATTAGGGCATCTGATGTTTTAACAATGTATGATAATATATTTATTTATCAAACTCAGTTATCTTATTTATGAATTTTATCGTAACTTAAATATTTAGATTGCAAAGACCGACTTTATCCCGGAAATTTTGAGATCCTAAATTCGCATCTCCTTGTTTTTTCCTATATTGAGAGAAAATGACAGGTGATTTGTGCATTGGATCACCTACACAAATATGGCGAATAATCATTGGATATAACTTAATTAATATTCCTTATTTTCGTTGTGAAAATTGGGACTGAATGAATGCTGACCACTTAGTCTCAGTCTACCCCGCACTAAAGATATGCCGTATCAAAACATTGTTTATTTAAAAATGGAGAAACTAATAAAAATTATTGATTTCTTTCATATGACCACGTCAAATTGTTCTTTATTATGTTTTGGAGTTAATACATTTTGATATGTTGCTCCACCTACCGAAGACTCACATTAAACATTTAAAGAAGACCATAAAAGAAATACAATTATCAATTGTTACAAACAATTAGGGGATGTGTTCTCTTAGCCTTTATCACAAAGGAACACAAAATGGTAATATTAATGAGTTCGTAATAGCTTCTAAGGAATTTTGTTAAACGTGTAAAAAAGTCATATTCCTTTCTCAATTGTTAAAAGAAAGAAGAAATTACCTTTATTACAAAATTAGATAATAAACCCAGAGACTAGTTAAGGGTTCTGATTATCTCTAGAACTGCTAAATAGGTAAATTACTAGTGATTATACAACTTGGTACAAACGTTTTCATATTATTTCTGATTACGTAAAAATATGATAATGATATTGCAATTGAGACACTATTAATATTTTAGCTATCTCTTCCAAATTTCGTTTCGTCACATTGCTTGGAATATAAGATACCAGCACACATTCTTAATATAATCATATTAGCATTTACAAAAACAAGTTTGTTCCTCCTTGCAGGAATTTTGGAATGTCTCTTTCGTGATGACAGTGATTAATGTGTTCCAGGCATCAGGTTAAAAAAATACCTATTCGGCAGGATTTGATCTGGCGTCCATTCCTCTATCTACTACGCGTTCAATCCACGGAGCTATCACAGAGATACCTTGCAGCACCGATGAGGGGTATTGTAGAATGAAATTTATCTTGAAATTTATTGTTCTTATGACATACTACATTTACTCCAGGTTAGAGCAAACTCACATTCTTGATAAGAATGCAGAGTCATGATCAGCGCGATAATATTATATAGTTGATTCTAGTTAGAAATATTTCGATTTGTATGTTTATTGTGTACGGCTTGCCAAGTAGTTTCTATCCTGCGAAGTGCTTATCTTGCCCCCTTTCATATCTTCAATGTGATCTCCAAATTACGCGATAAGACTGAACTGTAACTGGTCGCGAGACACCAGTCTGAAATACAGAACCGCGTAGTATTAAACAAGTAACTACGTGAATTTTAGAACCAATTAACACAACTAAGAGAATTGCCGGTCAAATTTGCATTCGTTATTCATGAAAACTTGTAACCTAAAATTGAATGATATAATGCTAACAATATTTTAATTATCGCCAAATAGATGATTGATTGCTTTTAAAGAAATTATAATGCTTATAATGTAAACAACGAAGTAGTTGTACTACAACAGCACATACGTTCTCTAATTTGTTACTGCTACGCAATATTATACTATTACATGAATTGCGAAAAGAATTTTCAACATGTAAGATCTCTATTTTCAATTTTGTAGTTTTGAAAAGTTAACCTTTTTCGATTTTCAAAAATATATAGATTTCGTCGAAAATAGGAACAACCGCGCCTCGGTGAGGTAGTACAGAATGGAGGCTTCCTGTCGTCGTACTGATCGACGACAAGACCGGCCCTTTTTAGGGCCCCTAAGACTTTTCAAAAATTATTATTAATTACAAAATATTGTACATATTACTACTGAAATCACACCGTAACGGAAGAAAAAAAACTCGCCTCCTGGATTAGAATTCACAACGTTAGCAAGCCGACAGGTTACCTATGACGTTAACTATGCGGCTAAAGATGTTTCTATTTGAGTTACCACTTAGAAAAGTAGTTAAATATAATAAAACCTATGATAAATGGAACATAATCGTTTCAATATATTTTCTTCGTTTACAGAGGTCGATCCTTTTTAAGTTCAAATATAATGTAATATATAATATAATGTAAAAATATATAATATAGAAAAAATATAATATATAATTATAATATATTAATATAATATAATTATATTTTAATAGAATCTTTTCTCTTTTCTCTATAGAAAGAAAGTATAAGAATTTTACTTTCTCTCATGCGTACTTCAGTGCCACATTGTCATAATAAAACTGGAAAGGGACTTGCAATTATTCGAGAAGAGCCTAATGTCTAGAAGGAGGACAGTTTTAAAGAATACTAGTGGTGCTAAAACAGCGCGTACTTTCTCACCCGTATTTTCACGGAAACTTACACGGAAAATACTAAAATGTTAAAAAAATTGTACATGATCTTATTTAAAAATCTCATCTTTATGGAATAGATTTCATCAAGGGAAAAAGTCTCAAATTTCAATATTTTAGTGGTAGGAAGACTTCGAAATAATTTTGATCTTTTGCGATTTTCGAAAAATCAGTTTACAGCGAACATGAGACCTGCACTATTCTCTTAAACGCACTTCCCACTAACCAACAGCAAAATTTAATAAAAAATTATGGAGCCATTTGTTTGAACACTTCAAAAATGTCACAGGGGCTTCATGTAAATATCTCCCAAATTGAATATAGGTTTAAAATTCAAGGGGCTGCGACATCAGCCAGATCGATCGGGGAGTATCAATTTTGATGAAAATCGGCTGAACGGTTTAGCCGCTAGCGTTGTTCAGGGACGGACGGATGGAGGGAGGGACGTTTTGCCGTCAGTCGTTTTTTCGCTATCAACGACCCACAAAACGTGAATTATGGCTTTACCACGATTTGGAGGATTTTTCTCAATTTGGTAAATGGATTTATCCATTTTTTCGTCACAAGGGCCTTGTAATACGCATTTTTCTGCAGAAAATTCGTCGTTTTTTCAACTCATTTTTCGAAAATCGCAAAAGATCAAAATTATTTGGAATCTTCCTACAAGTAAAATATTGAAATTTGAGATTTTTTCCTTGATGAAATCTATTCCTTAAAGATAAGATTTTTAAATAAGGTCATGTTCAATTTTTCGAAAATTCGAATATTTTCCGCGTAAGTTTCCGTGAAAATACGGGTGAGAAATTACTCGCTGTTTTAACACCACTAGTATTCTTTAAAACTGCCCTACTTCTACACATTAGGCTCTTCTCGAATAACTGCAAATCCCTTTCCAGTTTTATTGTGACAATGTGGTTCTGAAGTACGCATGAGAAAAAGTAAAAATCTTGTACTTTCTTTCTATAGAGTAAAGATCGCATTCTATTAAGATATAATTATATTATATTAATATATTATACCCTATATTATATATTTTTATATTATATTATATATTACATTACATTTAAAATAAAAAAGGATCGACCTCTGAAAACGAAGAAAATATATTGAAACGATTGTGGTCCATTTATCATAGATTTTATTGTATTTAACTACTTTTCTAAGTAGTACATGAAATAGACACCCTTTTAGCCGAATGGTTAACGTCTTAGAGACCCTGTCGTCTTTCTAACGTTGTCAGTTCGAATCCAGGTGGTGAGGGTTTTTTTCTTACGTTATGGTGTGATTTCAGTAGTAAGTTGTCCAATTATTTTGTAATTAATAATAATTTTTGAAAAGTCTTAGGGGCCCTAAAAAGAGCTGGTTTTGTCGTCCTTCAGTACGACGACCAGAAGCTTTCATTCTCTACTACCTGACCGAGGCGCCGGGGTAGAGAACGGACGAGACGGGCAGCAAAACCTTCACTACTCGCTACCTCGTCCCAGGCGTCGGAAACGAGTTCCCATAGATGGTCAGCATTAGTTGGCTGTGGGCGGGGCCAAATATCGGACATGGTCCTCTTCGTCTCCGCCCACACGTTCTCAATAGGGTTCATGTCGGCACCGCAAGGAGGCCAATCGAGAAGCTCGACTTGGTCCTGGCTCGCGAACCATTCTTGAACCAATTGAGACTTGTGAACGGGAGACTGGTCCTGCTGGAAATTAATGATTCCATCGGGATAAAGCACCCGCACGGAAGGGACCATGATGTTCTCCAAAATCTGCACATACTGCCCACCGGTCAGACCCCGTCCATTTGGACCTTGGTCGATTCTGTGCAGCATTCCTATCCCGCGTGCGCTCATCCAACCCCAACACGCAACGGATACGCGACCAGAACGCCAGGCTCCGGCCACATATTCCGCATTGTGTCGAGTGACGGGTGGCCGAAAGACGCGTATCGGACCATCATTTGCCGATGAAAATATACATTCGTCAGAGAAAATAACATCTCCCCAATCGCGATGTATATTTTCTTCAGCAAAAGCTAGTCGATACACCATTTGCTCATCTGTGAGCTTCTGTTTCTGAGCAGCACGTCGGGATCTTAAGCCTGCGTCTCTCAGGCGCCATAATACAGTGTGAGTACTGCCAGGAAAATTAACACTCCGCCTCAACTGAACAGAGTTCATGAATGGCCTCGCTCGCGTTTCGGTACCCAAAAGGTTCTCAGCCTCGGTCGAAACCCGCCATGAACCAGTTCCAGGGTGACGTGAGACCTCTCCCGGCTGCCTCCACTGTCTAATCCAACGCGATGCGGTACTAGGGGAAACACCGTACTCTCGCCCTGATCCTGCAGCACTATAATTGCCAGCTTCAACAAGAGCGACAACTCGCTTCCGAATTGACCGTCCATGATGAGGCCTGGCTCTAGAATATAGGGTGTTACTGTCAAACATCACAGGCTCTAAGACGTCAACGTAGCGACACGTCACGCACCGTGATTGGTGTTCCCTTTTCCCGTGTTTTTCTTCCAGAAGTACCGGCATGAAATGTTCACTCCAGTGGGACCCGTACGGGGTATGTTGGGTGTAATGGTAAGCAGCCTGGCGTTCTGAACTGGCTATTTCGAGTTCGAATCTAGAAAAGGGCGATCTGAAACTTTTTTTATTGAAAACGAGTCTTTTTGCAGTTGGTGGCTACAACATTTGAGTTCAGCGTAATTTTTTGTAGTCTTCCTGCACTTGGATATCGAAGGTAGAGATATGTTCCTTATTAAAATGTGGATGAAAGATCTCCGAATAACGTCACATATAAATATTCGAAAATATAAGGAGTTTTCGCCAATTTCTGATTGAAATACAGGCGATTTTCAATTTTTAAGTCATTGTTTTCTCAAAAACCACTACAATTTCTTTTTATCAGATTTTTTCCTCCTATGTATCAAAGGACGGTAAAAGAATGTTCTGGTCTTATTTTCGACGAACTCTATATATTTTTGAAAATTTAAAAAAGTTAACTTTTCAAAACTACAAAATTGAAAATAGAGATTTTACTGGTTGAAAAGTTTTCCCAATTCATGTAATAGTATAATATTGCGTAGCAGTAACAAATTAGAGAACGTATGTGCTGTTGTAGTACAACTACTTCGTTGTTTACATTATAAGCATTATAATTTCTTTAAGAAGCAATCAATCATATATTTGGCGATAATTAAAATATTGTTAGCATTATATCATTCAATTTTAGGTTACAAGTTTTCATGAATAACGAATGCAAATTTGACCGGCAATTCTCTTAGTTGTGTTAATTGGTTCTAAAATTCACGTAGTTACTTGTTTAATACTACGCGGTTCTGTATTTCAGACTGGTGTCTCGCGACCAGTTACAGTTCAGTCTTATCGCGTAATTTGGAGATCACCTTGAAGATATGAGAGGGGGGAGAGATAAGCACTTCGCAGGATAGAAACTACTTGGCAAGGCGTATACAATAAACATACAAATCGAAATATTTCTAACTAGAATCAACTATATAATATTATCACGCTGATCATGACTCTGCATTCTTATCAAGAATGTGAGTTTGCTCTAACCTGGAGTAAATGTAGTATGTCATAAGAACAATAAATTTCAAGATAAATTTCATTCTACAATACCCCTCATCGGTGCTGCAAGGTATCTCTGTGATAGCTCCGTGGATTGAACGCGTAGTAGATAGAGGAATGGACGCCAGATCAAATCCTGCCGAATAGGTATTTTCTTACCTGATGCCTGGAACACATTAATCACTGTCATCACGAAAGAGACATTCCAAAATTCCTGCAAGGAGGAACAAACTTGTTTTTGTAAATGCTAATATGATTATATTAAGAATGTGTGCTGGTATCTTATATTCCAAGCAATGTGACGAAACGAAATTTGGAAGAGATAGCTAAAATATTAATAGTGTCTCAATTGCAATATCATTATCATATTTTTACGTAATCAGAAATAATACGAAAACGTTTGTACCAAGTTGTATAATCACTAGTAATTTACCTATTTAATAGTTCTAAAGATAATCAGAACCCTTAACAAGTCTCTGGGTTTATTATCTAATTTTGTAATAAAGGTAATTTCTTCTTTCGTTTAACAATTGAGAAAGGAATATGTCTTTTTTACACGTTTAACAAAGTTCCTTAGAAGCTATTACGAACTCATTATAATTATCATTTTGTGTTTGTGCCTTTGTGATCAATGCTAAGAGAACACATCCCCTAACTGTTTGAAAAATTGATAATTGTATTTCTTTTATGGTCTTCTTTAAATGTTTAATGTGAGTCTTCGGTAGGTGGAGCAACATATCAAAATGTATTAACTCCAAAACATAATAAAGAACAATTTGACGTGGTCATATGAAAGAAATCAATAATTTTTATTAGTTTCTCCATTTTTAAATAAACAATGTTTTGATACGGCATATCTTTAGTGCGGGGTAGACTGAGACTAAGTGGTCAGCATTCATTCAGTCCCAATTTTCACAACGAAAATAAGGAATATTAATTAAGTTATATCCAATGATTATTCGCCATGTTTGTGTAGGTGATCCAATGCACAAATCACCTGTCATTTTCTCTCAATATAGGAAAAAACAAGGAGATGCGAATTTGGGATCTCAAACTTTCCGGGATGAAGTCGGTCTTTGAAATCTAAATTTTAAACTTACGATAAAATTCATGAAGAAGATAACACAGTTTGATAAATAAATATATTATCATGTATTGTTCAAACATCAGATGCCCTATAATTGCATTTTCCAGAAATTGTACTGCTTGAGAACGAAAATGTTTAGAGAATACTATTTCTATTATGTCTTAAATGTTACTCTCAGAAAAAAAGGAGAAATTTCAGAAAAAAAATATTTCGTATTCGTAGATACATTAAGGCTTGCAGGTTACTGAAGAACCAATAACTCTCTCTGTAGCTGAAATCGTTTAACTTCGGGTTATTGGTCGGAGGTACGGAGGATCGAGTTCTGCGAGATGCCTTTTTTCCTTCTGTTCCACGTTCTATTTTAACGAAGTCTCAGAATTAAAAGATAAGAATGTTTAGCGGAAAATACTTGTATTTATTTGTTGCTTATAAGACCTTTTCTGAACTTCTTTTATGCTATAAAATTTGTAATTAGTTCGCGGGAGTTTTATCCCGTTTTATTACAAATACTTATACAAATGTGTATTTATTTATATTCATTTAATAAGAATTTAACCTAACCTCGTTTGCAATTATAATAGTGAACGTGTTGACATTTATTTGTCATTCACTTCCAAAAACCTTTGTCACCAATCTGTCACTGTTTATGGAAAATGAAATATGAGGAAATGTTTATCCCGTTCGTTAGTGATATCCATATTGTGACCTGAAAACCGTATTAATTCAGTACTAAAGATGTGTACGAGAAAACAAGAAAACGTGTTTTACAGTTGGGTTCTTGGGCTCGTGTATTCTCCACGCATTTGATATTTGTCACCACTCTGTCATCATTTACGTAAGTCAAACATGAGGTAAGGTTTGAACCTTTAAGTAATTAAAGTTGTGACTTTTAGACAACGTTGTGCCCAGATTGAGTCAAAATACTAGTTTTTTCTTGTTTAGATAAATACATTCATATTTTGCAATATGAATCATCTAAATAAAAAAAAAATCCTTGAAATGACAGTCAGTAATACAGAAAATTCTCAGTACTTTTTTTTGTATCTCACTTTTCGGAACTGCTGTAATAACCTTAGAAGTATGATAATTCGACTTCTCAGCACAAAACAATACTTGAACTCCTCGTTTTTACTTTCTCGTATACGCAAGTATATACGGAGTAATATAGGTAGTATAGAGAAAGTTATGTAAAGCTGCGGAAAATCTATTTCGCGATTTCAACGGCAATACACCTTTTGGAGTATCCTGATACCGAAAAAGTGATTTTATTGAAAACTTCCGTCCGTCTGTGTCCGTCTCAAATCATGCTTTCGAAATTGAAGAAACCCCTGTTCTTCTGGCAGTAGTTGAAGCTTCGAAATTTTGACAAAGCTTTGAAATTTGGGGGTACTTTACATTAAGCCCTTCGGATATTTTCAAAATTTTCTCAAAAACGGCTCCAAATTTTTTCTTTAAATTTCTTATATGAATAGAGTAAAATACACTTTGAAAGATGACATAGGTCCAATTTTCACGGTTAACTCTGAATTTTCGAAAATTGTTAAAGTTTGAACTTTTTGGGACGTCTGCCTACAACTAAAAAATTAAAAACAGAGATTTTTCTTACAAATGAAATTTGTTGTCCACAAATCGTTCTTGCTTAACAGTCATGTAGGCTTTTTTAAAATGTTGGTATTTTTCGTGCAAAAGTGCGAGCAATATTTATAATTTTAAAGAGTAGTTTCAAATGCAAAATTGCATTGAAACCGTTTTTCTTTTCTTAACTATTAAAATGTTTCAGAACTGATTTTGTGAAATCGTACTTTTTACTGTCTCTTTCGTTGTAAGGAACATTCCTGTCTTCAGCAAGCAAAACTCAACAAGTATCACTCGTCAACACATCCTAATATGTGAAACATTGGATGAGTGGCTGCGGGGAGTGTCTTCATGTAGTTCAGGTGCTACGGTGCTTGCGTGAAGAACCGGAGGCCTCGAGATCAGGTCCTAGCTGTTCATGCAATTTTTTATTTTTAAAAATGCCTGAGATTTTAATTAACACTTTTCCTTTTCAATAATTTAAAGTATGTATTTGCGGTTGTCATTTGAGAGTTTAAAAAAACTAATGAAGTGGTAATAGTGTAACATTTGTCATATATTTAGCAAACATTACCAATAACACGAGAAACTAAGAGCTTATTTTTATTTAAATGTGAGTAGGTGAACAAAAAGGTAATAACTGCGTAATGATAGGTGTTTTTTCTTGAAGTCAATATGTTTCTTAGTAATTACTTGCAGCAAATGCAAGTTCTAGTAATTCTTCTTCCTGGGGCTTGTATCCAGGCGACAGCCGGTTGCCCTTTACGTCCCGAAGGGACGCATATTACACCGCACATTAGACAAACACTTGCGGGCTCCTCTGATCTCGGGTCAGCAGAACGCGAGGCCCTCCGCAACAACACACACACAAAGTCAAGGGACAAATAGCCATGCCCAAGGCGGGACTCGAACCCGCGACCCTTCGGACCGAAGCGCTGAGTCGGTACGCGCTCTTAGCCACCTCGGCCATCCAGGTCGGCAGTTCTAGTAATTACTTGCAGCAAATGAATTTTGAATGTCGGACCGTGTCGAAACTTGTCTGCTACTTTTAGCCCAACGTTATCACGTCTAACAATCTCACCTTGGACAGAGGCGATAAGGGTTGAGCGTCAGGCTAGAGCCGAAGCGCCTGCTACCAAAATTACATAGTACTGAACTGAAACATTCATAAGTAGAATTAACTATTTTATGGTGTCGCGTAGATATTTTGCTTTCTTATTGACTCCTAGAGGCAATTTATTTAATATTTTCAATTGCAGATGTGCGACAAAGCAATCAGTTTGAAGACAAAATTCGTAAGATTCTTTATTGAGTAAGTTCACGGAAATAAGTACGTGCGTCTGTGTTCGTAGCGCAATCGCTCAGGTGCGTGGCCTCACAGTAGGGGAACGCGTGTTAAAATCCGGCAAGTTACACGCGGATTTTTACTTGACGAGCAATGAAAATGAATTACTAATAACGATTTCGAGAATGTTCTAAACATTCCTTTCGTTTGCAAGAAGATACCATTACAAAACTGCGGAAAGAATTTGACGTACTTTCGATTACTGCTCGTATACCAGATCATTGACAGCTCTATATTTTCCTCTTCATAGGCCGTTTTTTTTTGCATTACTATGTTCGTTTCCTTCCCAATCCCTAATATTACGTCCTTATAATTAATGTTATTTATTTGTCTCTCTGCTCTTTTGTCAAGTTCTCTAGCTGAAATGTTTTCTTTGTTTGAAGCTCACACTTCGCTACTACCAAAATATTTCATAGACTATCTCCCAGCAAATGTTTCGAATTTTCTTTGTGTGGACTGGTTTTAAGGTTTTGCTCCAGTCTCTTGCCAGCTGCCATCTATCGCCGCACAAAATACATTTTTTGACATTATATCAACTTTTCGGTTCCAAATAGTGGAACCGAAATATTATTTCTAGAATATTAAAAAAGGCTATAATCTTGTCCTAAATAGCAATTTTCATTGAAGAATTTGGATCCGTTGTTAAAAAAAGTGGCGTTAAACGTTACTGTAAATGCGAAATTTGAAGCTCTTTTTCACAGGAATCTATTGAGTTTTCGAAAAACTTCATTTAAAGTGATTTGAAGCACTTTTACTCGCAAGTTCAATAATGTATACAAATCTATTTAAATGTGTGTATTAACAATGTGAGAGATATTTCAAAAAATTACATTTGTGTAATTTTTGAAAAAAATGAAAGAATACAACAAAATGAACTTTACGTCATATTAAACAGTGCAATTACCACCATCCATTGCAAAAACTTGAAGAAAAAATTTGGAGCCATTTTTGAGAAAATGGCGTTTGAGCGTTACTGAAAATAAGCAATTTTGAGGTCTTACAAAAAACTATTGAGATTTCGAGAAACTTTATTTCACATTGTTTAAAGCACATGTACTCATAAATAGAATTACGTGAAGAAATTGCCTCTAATGTAAATATTACCAAAGTGAGAGGCAAGCCAACAAAAATACATTTTTGTAATTTTTGAAGAAACAAAAGAATAGAGCAATATGGCGTTTACGTCATCGGATAGGGTGCATCTGGCACTAACCCAAGCAAAACTTTAAAGAAAAAAATTGGAGTCGTTTTTGAGAAAATCTTGTTTATGTAAATTTTTAAAATTCCAAATATTGCACGCCATATTGTGCAAAATCAACTAAAACGTTCAAAAAAAATTACATGACCTTATTAAAAGAATTAATTATGAGCAACAAATTTCAGTTGAAGCAAAAATATCTGTCTTTAATTTTGTAGTTGTAGGAAGACGCCGGAAAATATTCAAACTTTCGCAATTTTGGAAAATTCTGAGTTAACAAGAAAGTTTACAAGAAATTTAAAGAAAAAATTTGAGCTTGTTATGAGAAAATTTTGCAAATGTCCGGGGGGCTTCAAATAGAGTCCCCCCAAAACTAATGAATGTTTTTCAAAATCGCAGAGCTTCAGCTCAGGCAAAAGCGACAGATTTTTTTCAATTTGGAAAAGATCGTATGCATGGTTTAGGCGCTAGAGTTGTTCACATTCACCAGACGGACAGACGGACGTTTTGCTTCCAATTCGTGTTTCGGCATCAAGGATCCACCAAACTGGGATTCTGGATTCACCACTTGTTAGAGGATTTTTTTCTCTTAATTTAGCAATTGGTTTGATTCAGTTTTTCGTCACCAGAGCGCGGCAATGAATTTTTCCCCCGAAAATTAGCCGTTTTTTCGCGCAGCATTACATAAGTTTATACTACGTATATTACTCCGTAAATACGTAAGTATACGAGAAAGTAATGTGTTAAGTGTTTGTTAATATGCATTACGCAGATAAATTGTAAGGAATGAGTTAGTGATGAAGTTGAAAAAAAATAATTCTTGTTTTTTAAAAAACCATGTATTTATATAATAAATATTTGATTATTAGTTGAAGTAAATATGTTTATCATGCCCATTTGTGAACATTTTGAAATGCTACATTGTTGTGAATGATATTGATTTATAAACAAGCCTATTATTAAATATTCTTCTTAATCATTCATTCAAGAGTATGCTACAACTATTTCACTGAACTATCCCAACCGCGGATCCAAAAGAAAAGACTCAGGGTCACGTGATCCTCTCTTGATCCTAGAAAATATACATTTCTCTCTCCTAATGAACTAGTGGTAAACTAGTAGTGAAAATGAAGATGATGTTTTATTTATATAATATTATTTCATCAGAAACAGTTCTTTAACCCTTAACTTGACGTTGAAATATTTGTTACATTATTTTAGGAGACACTCAATAAGCCATGCAAGTCTGGTAAAAAAATAGTGAAAGGTTTGTTTAGTCCATAATCCAAATAACTAAAATATGTTGGTGGATATCGTTTAACATTTCGTGAACTGCTGCAGAACCTTTTGAATTCATACATAAGCGATTTCCCGCTTTTTGGAGTCAGGATGTCACTTGAAAAATAGGTAGAAAAATAATAATTTTTTTGTATCAGTAATATTTAATCCAGAAATTAATAAAAACATATAAAAAATGGAGACTCAAAATAAATAATGAAAAGTCAAGATACATGGTTGTACGGAAATCTCTATATGATCTAGAACAGAAATATGTATATTTCGAGTAGTAAAGGAATTTAAATATCTCGGAGTCACTATTAGAGCAGTTGGATCTAATAATAATGACTATTAAAAAAATAAGCAAGGGAAGGCCAATTATTAGTAGACTTCATAATATTTTATGAAACAAGAATTTTCGAAAGAAGACTAAGAGACAATATGCAAGACAATGGTGGACAGCTGTGTTACGTATGGATCAGTAATTTGGGGTAAAATTGATGCAACAAACTCTCGGTGAAATGCTATGAAACTGAATTTTTGGAGACGATGTTGTCAGTATACTGTTTGATAGAATACCAAACAAAGAGATTACAGAGATAATGAAGATTGAGAGACAAGTGATCGAAAAGGTAGAAGCAAAAGAATTCGAATGGTATAGCTATCTAATTAGAATGCATGCTGACAGAATATCCAAAATTATCTTTGAGTGGATCACTTTCGAAAGAAGAAAACGAGGAACCCCAAGGAAATCTTGTAAGTACATTATTTTTCGATTCGTTATTAAAGAGCAGAAGAATAGAGGATGATGCCTGACGGAATAAAAAACTGTGACGTGTAGATTGCGAAAACGGTCATTAGAACTGTAAAATACTCGCTTAAGAATTAACAATTATTACCTTAAACCAGAAGTGAAAGATAGTGGATGAAGAAACCTTTTTATTATGTGCTGGCACAAAATTGGGGCTAACAGACATTGCCGGAATACCAAACCAAAAGCAAAGTTACGTTCTTACTTGAAAAGATTACATGAAAAAGAAAATTAAATTATTTTCTTGAGTGGAGTCCTTTAGATAACAAATATCAGATATTACTCTATTTGGTATTTATAATATTTGTAAACTTTGTCCATTTATCGGCATGATCGCTTTTTCAATGGGAACAACTATTCTTCGGAATTTATAGGTCGGAAAATAAATATAGTATTTAGGTAAAAAAAAAAGATGATTGAATTATGTTTTCGAAACACTTACGGGACTGAAGTAAAAAGAGAAATCTATCACAAATAGTAAATTCACATTTCTTGAATGTTGCACCAAGGAATAGTGTTAATTCCGCAATTAAAATCTATTTTCGACTCACCAATAACATTTAGCCTGGAAATCTTTCGCTTCAGCTGCGATAACATAATTCACCAGAACGTGTACGGCATTTTATCGACGAATGACAGAAAATATAATTACAATAGCCAGTAGGAGTTCTGATGCAGTATTCCAAAGGCAGTTATTTTTAAAAATTCCAGATATTTGTTCATCATTTCTATCTCATGGTATGCAACATGATTCGCAAGTTAATGTTGAAATATTTAGTAATACTTTCGGAATCCTAAAAGTTAAATAAAAGGAATGCAATGGTGACCCTCAAGATTTGGTTAAGAACCCAACAGCGATAGCGCAGATTTCTCCTTCTTCCAGGCCTTGCATTAAAGTTGTCGCCGAAGAGTGCGACCAAATGTGAATGAATTATGAATTTGAGGTCATTGTGTTATTATTTAGATTTTCTATGTAAAATCGTCTTTGCGTGAGATGTACTATAGACGAACACAAACTATCAATCAATGGGCAGTACATTTTAAAGCGTTACATTGTAATATGGTAGCGGTGCGTTTCAACAATAATAAATATTTTCGTTATAATTTTAAAATTCAACCTTTATCCATATTATAGTACTTTACTTTAATTACTTTATAAATATGTATAACTTGAATGAAAATTTTCCCAAATCAAAAAAATAATAATTGTTTAATTTGTTTACAATATTTATTAACAATTCATTAAAAATTAGAAATATGCAATGCAATATTACTGAAGATGCGTTAGTGGACACATATCCAATAAATTGGCAATTTTGTATAAAATGTAAAATATGTATGAAAATAGACCAAATTCTATTTTGCAACAATATTTTACAGATGATATTTATATTTTATATTCAAATATTTACTATAATATTCATTTTCTAACGATTATCGTGATACAGATTTCCGAAGTTTGACAAAATTTTGAAACAATATTAACAATTACAATTTTGAAATAATTTATGACAGGAGAATCTCTAGTGATTCTTAATCGATTAGCGAAAACAGTGTTTGCATAGGTCTGCTTATCTAGAAGAAGTAGGTGTAACATTCCGGTGACGTGTAAAAAACTTTGCGTGCATTGCTTGTCTTTCGAAAATAATAATATCGTAACGTAAAAATATACTTCCTATAATAATGTAAATATATTAATTTGATTGCGTTGGATTAGAAATCATACATAAATTACATGTAAGTAATATATTGATATGTGTATGTGTGTGTGTTTGTGTTCCTCCAAAGTTCACGCAATAGACAAAAGCTGGTGTTTCTACCTTTACAAACATTAAGATATAAAAATGTTATATAAGAGTCATATCTCGTTTTTGATACTCACGCAAAAATCCTCAATGACTAGGTATCACATAAGATTTTTAATAGTTGCGGTAAAGAACTCCATGTAAAATGCAATCACCCTACCGTTATATTGAAGTGAAGTAATTAATTGTGATCCCCAAAACAAAAGATCAAAAATCATTCATTTGCTTACAGCTGCACTTACCAATCATAATGTCTGGAGTAGATAACTTTCATTGGGACTAATTGAACTTTAATTACGTTTAGTTTATTTAGTATTTTACATATCAAAACTATTTTATTAAAATATTAATGCTCGTGATCATATAGTATTTTTGTATTCGGTCATCTGAGAAATTGATGATGAATTTCACAACCGAAAGCTGCTATCTCGGACGTGTTTGTGCAACTGACTTTAAAATGTATTTCTTTAAATTATTAATTTTTCTAATAAAATAACTAGGTTACACGATGCATACAATGCAAATTATTTGCAGTGTATATTAAATATTACTATAATAAACGATGAAATGTAGACATGGAGCTGAATACTCGTTGCCAATTTTTATTTCTTGCAAAAAACCCGTTTTATAACTGTTTTGAAATATGTTTTTACTGGGAAATTGCATGACTTTATTTATGTAATTAAATATATTTACAACAACTAACGTAAAACTGTTGGTTGATTTAATATTTATATTCAAATATTTACTATAATATAACCCGCGATCACCGCCATTTTGTAATGTTCAAGATGAATTGTCCCGCCTCTCTGAAATAAAGTTAAAGCGGATTGGTCAGCTCGATCCCGCAGGGCGGGGCAGGGGTCGGAAAACTTTGGTAAAGTTCGGCTCAGGACATCGCCCATTTTTTGTGCAAGCGACGGTACAAAATGTTCTTTTATATACGCATACTATTTGTACTCTCTAATCTGACTTCCCTCCACTCCATCCATAACTGTGGTGAAATTGTCCTATAGAAATATTTTTTGACTTATATAATGTTTATCAACCACACGTGACATGTCCAAAATCCTTCTCTTTATGATTTTATTGTTATTAACCATGTTAGTAGCAAATGAGTCATTTACCGTTTATTTAGAGGGAAAGGTTCTTACACTTGATATCTATTATTAAAAAATATGTATAAAAGGAAAGGGATTTTCAAACCTTAGATTTTAGAAAGCATTGGCTCAGATTTCTGTTTTGGGTCCCGATGGGTTGGGGTTCCTTTGGCCTGCAGATTTTTCCCGGCCGCTCGAGAGAAACAATGCGCAGCTTTTCCAGGTATTTTGTCTAAACCTCACTTGCAGTATTTAAAGCAGTGACGGTTCAATTACCTGAAATTGTTACAACTTCATAATATAGAAAATCAGTTAGTTAGCTACTGACCACTAAATAAAAATGAAATGTGTATGTTTCTGTATGTGAAACATTTTGCTTCAATATCGCTATTTATTGTTCAGTTAGAGGAACATACGTATTATCCTGCATCGAATAATTCTGAGCCATGGAAATGCAGACATCTGTTAGTGACATTACCGAGTATTCGAGAAAACGAAGAAAAAAAGTCACGAAACATGAATCGTTGAAACCGTAAGGTAACGAAGCCTGACATATTTTTTAAAAAAATTTCAAAAATAGTTGTTTTTTGATAAAAGGAGGAGAAATGAAGGCGCTATTTTTTCGCCAAACGTGTCAATGGATTTGGTTGAAATTCCTTAAGTTGGGATCTTCTTACCTTAATAATAAGTAAATTATATACTTTTTAATAAAATTTGCAATAATGGATTTGTGCAAAAAGCTGCACAAAAAAGATGCAAGAAAAGATAATGTTACTTTCCCAATATAATTTTATGAATTTCAATAAAAAGAATTTATTTTCCATTCAAATCAAGATATATCCAGCTGTCATTCAATCAAAGCATGACATGTCCTTCGTATTCATTCAAAACGAGACATATCCGACACGAAACTCGCTCAAAAATCCAACCAAACCTTGAATATTTAAATTTTATATTAATAATGTATTTAGCTATCCTTATTAAATAATTAAGAATTGAATACAAATGAAATATTTGCATAATTTTGATGCTATAACATTTTTGCGTTTTTCTTGAAAAGAAGTAAAGTGGACATGTCACGTTTTCAATGTTTGCTCCTCGTTTTTCGCTCCTTTTTTTCCAAGCCCAGTACCGCCAGGGTACGCGCTCAAGTGTTTAGTCACCCTTGACCTGGAAGTAGGGTCGCACCTCTGGCACACTGCTGTTCTGATAGCATGACTTTCCTGACCTCCGCAGACCGCGTTCTTCAGCGGGCTACGTGCTACATTAGGGCAATTTGATATGCCCAAGCGTAGGAAGAGGGCGGTGAGCAGTTTTCAGTGATGGGCGAGAACATTGTGCGATGACGAATGGAGATTAGATTTACTCTATAGGAATTAGTGGAATCATTCGCGTTTCCTTAACTATTAGTAACCGAGAACAATAAATAAGAATTATGAAAGTATATAACATTTTGTGAGATATTATTAACTAAAATAACTTATTTTGTCAACATGTATGGATGGTAAGCTATTGTTTTTCATTGAAAATACCGGTATAATACCGGCATAACCTTTATGGAGTCCATACCGGTATAGACGTCCTATAAGAGGTATTTTCCAGGTATAAAAGAATAAAAATAATTGAAAAACGTAAGAACAAATACCGGTATTTTACCCTCTTCACAAGCACCTTTTTTCGATCCCTGTTCACTAGCAGAATCAAAGAAAAACAAACTATCCTTGTTAGCTTCTTTTTCATTTGTATTTACAGTATTTGAAGTATTTCTTTTTTTTCTAATACATCTATCTTATGTATTTAAATATATCTCTAAAATACTTGCCCCCAAGAGTCAAAAATACAGGTTTTTTAAATACAAAAATTCATATTTCAAATACAAGTATTTAAATATTGCTCAATCCTATCTATAAACTATGTGTGATCAGCAATGTACTAATCTGAGTTCCCAGGTTGACAGGTACTATTAACAGGTATGCCACCAGTTAGTCCGGAAAAATGTGTAGAATGAAATTGCAAAATATGAACATAAATATATAAGGAAAACGCTAAAAATCCAATATGTAAAATCAGATTTTCCTGCAATATGTAACATCAAATTTCATTTGAAAACATTTAGTACAATAACACTGCTCCTTACAATACAACTTCTTGCAATACAATTTCAAATAAAAGCTAGCGATGATACAACATCACACACTTTCTGGCATTATTTCTAAATTTGCAATTTTCGAAAATTGATAGAGTTCAACGAAAATGGGAAATCTTTCAAGTGCCCCTTCTATCAGTGGAAAAAAGTTGTTGTGGTTTTTGAGAATTTTTTTAATATATACATCAATTTCATTCGCAAATTTCTCTAAAACAACGCGGTTTTGCAATAAACTGTACATGACCTTCGCAATCTTCGAAAATACGGCGGGTTGGGCGAAAATTGGAGTAGCACAAAATTTTTTATCGTCTTTAAACAAAAAAATTGAGCTCTTTGTGAGAAAAAATTACAATTATTTTAATTGCCTATACTTCGCCCCGAATTGCACAAAAACTACTCATATTTTTCAAAAATTGTACATGATCTTATTTCCAGATCTGTCAGAACAGATTTCAGTAAGGAAAAAAATATCATCAATATTACAGTTGTAGGAAAACGCCCCAGAAAATTGCACGTTTGCAGGTTTCTAAAAATAAAGGATGTTAACAAACACCATACTTTCACATTTCTCTTACGTTTTGTACGCTCCCCGAGGACAACATTTAATCAAATAATTTGGTGACGTTTTGAGAAGATTTTGAAAATGGTTTTGAGGCTCAATGTAAAGTACCCTCAAAAATCAAAATATCCTTTTGAAACTCCCAAAGGCTCGAGTTCTTTCAGGTAGATACGGGAATATCTATTTTGGAGAAAATCGGTAGAACGGTTTAGGCGTTAGTGTTGACCACAAACGGACAGACACGTTTTGGCGTCAATCGATTTTTAGGTATCAAGGAACCATAAAATATGCATTTTCTCTACACAACGAGTTAGAAGAAGTAATTTATTATATAGCAACAGGATTTATCTACTTGTATGTTATCAGGGGCTGGCAATAAGAGTTTTCCGGTGCACGAGTACGTAACTTTCTCTGTTTTCTACATTTGTCTATAGAATTCTATTTATGCTATTTCAATGTGTGATATGGCGCACGTCGTCATCGTCCTAGAAACCCATATTTTGTAATTTCTTCCCGGAACTATGAGAAAACATTATTATTTTTTTTTAAATCTTTTTCGAAAAAACGGCTTTGTAGCGTAAATTCTATTTTAAAAAGGAGTCCAATACCGTTTACAGATCGAAAATCTGAGCATTTGTTCAGACGTTATGGGTCAAGTAAATTTTGCTTATTTTGGTGCTGCCACGTGGTGGGGACACATTGAACTAGTGTCGGTACATTTAGCCTTAAGAGAATGCTGTAGGTCTCATGTTTGCTGAAATCACTGACTTTTCGAAAATTGCAAAAGCGCAATTTTTTTGGACTTCTTCCTAAACTACAATATTGAAGGTAGAGAAATTTTTCTTAATAAGATCTTTTCTTTAAAGACAGATCTTGAAATAAGGTCAAGTTCATTATTTCGAAAATGTGACTAGTTTTTGTGTAATTTTGCGAGAAATTAAAAATAATTAACAATTTTTTCTCAAAAATCGCTCCAATTTTTTAAAAATGTTGTCAATTTTTGACGAATTTTCGGTATTTTAGAAAACTGCACAAAGTTAACATTTCAAAACTACAAAATAGAAGGTAGAGATTTTTGCATTAGACAAAATTTCTTGTAAAAAATTTTCAGCAGTAGCAGAAATGATTTTTCTTGTACTTAAAATCTGTTTTAATCGTGTGATATAGCTATAGCCACTGGTATTAGCTCAAAATATGTTCCCCTAATTGAGTAAATCATTTTTGACAAAAAACACTGTTACCAGGACCACTGTTACCAATCAAGAGGCAAGATAATGGTAAAATTCCTAGATTAATAAAGATAGTTCACAGGAATCCCGTTGCTGGGATTTGCTTATTATTTCACAATTATTTATTATTTTTCATACTTATTATTTAACAATTCTTTTTTGTATTCTAAGCTGTGAATCTCATGTATTTGATATAGATGTTACACAGTATATCAATAGTGATAATGTACCCGCGTATCCAGCAGATATCCCGTTACAGAATGTATGGTGACACCCACCAAGAAAATGACAATGACGATAAAATGTGGGGCAAAAAGCAGATGAATAGTAAGAAGCTGATTACACGCCAACAATCATATGTCATACTTAGAGCGACGGTCAACGCGTGCCCCTTAAGCGTCGGACATTTCCTCCTGCTCAGCTCTGAATCTTTAGACTGTGCACTCAGGTCATCAGTCTCAGTTTGGTTGTTGTTAATATTTAACTTTCTTTTGCCAGTTAAATATTAATTATATTCTAATAAGCACCGCCACTGCCGAATCAAATTTTCCATCGCGCGAATGTATCAGAGACTAAACCAAAGGTTTTTTGGCGATATTTTAATTTTGAACATTGATGTTTGCATTTGCCTTCCTTGAGCATCGCTGTCTTTGCATTTCTTCCTAGTCCAAATCTCGGAGAAAATAAAATTCAGCGAGTTCTTTTGTAATGCTCGCAATGTATACACATGTCAAGACTGCTGATTTCAAAACATATTTTGGAACGTGGGATTAGGCTGTTGAGGGCGATGACGACTACTTGCCGGCTCAGTCCCCGTGAGGCAGTGGGAATCCCCGTCTCCTTCCTCCTCCTTGCACCTGCTGGATACAACCCTTCGCAGCGGCTGGATGGGCAGACAAATATAATGATTGAAAGGAAGGAAATATAAGGGCCCAGTTGTTGGTACAATAGACGCATGTTGCGAAGTTGCAAATAGATGAAGTTGCGAATGCCCACACCTAGTCCTCTAATACTGATTGGCTCGCATACTCGCTGCTCCTCTCCGCTTTACATTTCCCACTCCACATCCACTGACGCTACCGTTCATCCCTGAGCCACTAATGCACTTCAGTTTACAGTAGGTGTTCGAGGGATGACTGGGGAAAGATATGGAACTATTTGATTACAAACAATTTTTCAAGATAAATACAGTTTAATACTTCTGTTAAAGAGGATACGAGAATGTCTACCACTGTAATAACACTACTTCTTTGATATGTGCAAATAATAATAATAATAATAATAATAATAATAATAATAATAATAATAATAATAATAATAATAATAATAATAATAATAATAATAAAATAATAAAAATAAATGCGCTACCCTTCATGTTGTCCGCGGGCAAGTCCAAAATGAAGAACAAAATATGCAAATATCTGGTGACACAATTATTAAAAATATCGGCACTGA
Source organism: Teleogryllus occipitalis (assembly GCA_011170035.1). Lineage (NCBI taxonomy): Eukaryota > Metazoa > Arthropoda > Insecta > Orthoptera > Gryllidae > Teleogryllus > Teleogryllus occipitalis. The sequence continues at coordinate 7,958 of BLKR01000397.1, read as the reverse complement.
AGACTTACAAATATCTGGGAATGCTGCAATTGCAGGAAATTTTTGATTCAGACGTTAGGAACAAAACTGTACAGAACGTGCTATCAAGAGTAAATAAAATCTGCAAAACGTGGATAAATTCAAGAAGCAAAATATCTGCTATTAATACTTGGGTTATTCCCATAGCAACTTACACATTTGGTGTAATAAAATGGACAGAAACATCCTTGCAGACTTTCGACAGGAAAATAAGGACTACACTTACAAGGATAGAAAGATGACCCCATTATGTCTGGCACAACCAAGTAAAGAGTTTGATTACCTGAAGCATCAAGATCGCGTGAATATCTGGCAAAGAAAGGAACTTCATGGTACATTTTTTGTAACTTTAACTTTGATAATGACGAGAACATTGATAAGAAAAACTCAGTGGAGTGGCTTCGAACCGGGGGCCTCTTCGGGGAGACTGAAGGATTTTTTTTCTCCATTCAAGACCAAGTGGTCAAAACCAGAGCTTATAAAAAATTCATCATGCATGAGCAAATTGATAGCCGTTGTCGCCTTACATAGACGATCCACCAACGAGTCAATCCAGCGTATTACCTGTGGATGTCCCGCATTAGCATAAACAGAATACCTTAAGAGACACAACTGCGTCGCCAAAGTAATCCACCAAGCTCTTGCCAAAAGATACGACCTCGTAGAGAGTGAACAACCATATTATAAGTGCAAACCTGAGCAAGTAATCAGCAATGATCGAGCTCGAATTCCTTGGGATAGTGTAATCTTCACTGACCGAACAGTGGAAGCAAATAGACCAGATATTGTTCTATTTGATAAAATATCTAAAACATCATGCACCATTGATGTTGCGGTTTCTACAGATGACCGGCTTGTAACAACTGTTGCTGAGAAAAAGAGTTAAAAAACCAACCCCCGGGCTGTTGAATTGAAGGACCTGTATGAATTGCGCGCAGTGGAAGTGCTTCCAGTAGTGGTCTCAGCGAATGGATTGGTCACCAAGAAATGGTAAGAGATCGCGAAGAAGTTAGAATTGACTGAAAAGCATATACGGACAATTCAAAAAGCAACATTATTGGGAACAGCAAATATAGTCCGTAAATTCTTAAGTCTGACATGACCGATATAAAAAACAAAATATATTCTTGTTCCACTTTACGTGCAAACCATTGTTGCCTTGGGTGATTTTGAGAACCCCGGCATCAGCGTATATCTACAGAAAATTGGAAATAATAATAATAATAATAATAATAATAATAATAATAATAATAATAATAATAATAATAATAATAATAATAATAATAATAATAATAATAATAATGTCGATCAGGACAGTCGAGATCGCTAATGCAGCAGTAGTGCTGTGGCGATCTCGGACGAAAGGATGGCGGGCTCTAGTCCCGCCTTGGGCATGGGTATGTTTGTGTCTGTCCATATGCTTATGTTGTCCATTCATTTTTCATTATCATCATTCCATATCCCATTTCCCCATCGCTAGCAATTCTGGGGAATAAAGATTGGTTTCAGCATAATGCTGATCTCCCCAAAAAGGAGTCACATACACTTGCTACAGGATAAATGTAGTCGTTATTTCTTGTTGATCCTTCATTTAAATGATGTTGAAATACGTGAAACACTGTATACAAGTCGGGACCGTTTAGGTTCCATCTCCATAGACACGTGGGGCACACATGGTATACGAAACTTTGATGTGTAACAGCAATAAATAAGTAGTAAGAAATATTAATTCTTGGCGTCTATGAAGATTGATCCTACACGGCCCCGACTTACATCCAGTGTTGTATCTATTTCGACATCAATACTCAACATCAACATTCATAAGAATACTCGGCATCAGTGGTGAAAATAGACCAGAAACCAAACTACGAGTATCTCAGATGCCAAAGTGGGAATTACATATGATAAGAAAAATTGAAAAACTTGGGATGTCATCGCAAGGTTGAACATCTATATCGAAGTTACTAGGTCGCCTAAGCTACTAAGAAAAGTTACTTGTATTTGAAGGCAATGTTTGCCACATTCTAAACGAGACGGAAATAGTACTGTGCAACAATGCCTGGACACACTCAAACGGAGATTGTTGTAGCAGCTCTCCTGTCCAGATATAATGTAACCTTTTCTTTTTTAGGTAACAATGTAACTTCATGGAAATACAGGCAAGTTAATGTTACTACTTGACCTACAGGAGTGGGTTCTTCTTTTATCTTGCTTTTATCTATTAAAACAAACGCAGGCAAGTTAACTTTTAACTTTAGCAAAGTTTGAATATATTCTACCAAAATCTTGTGTTACAATCTTGTTAAAATATACACGTTATCTAGAAATTCTTAATACTTGCTGTATTGTTCAGCAATTTCCTAAATTTTAATTAACTGCAGTTATAGCTTTTCTAATTGTAAACTACTTTGCATGACCCAATATGATTTTCCACTTTTACACAAACACAATGCAATACCTCTATACAATTCGCAAACAAGAAAAATTTACATGAACACTATACACTTTGCATATACAGTTTAAATACACTGGTGCAATAAATAATATCCCTCTAATAAGCTGTTTCACTGTCACGCAACTTATTAACCTCTTTACTATTTGATTACAAACCCTTTAAATCATGAATTGAAGAAAAGAATATTCATTAGCAGAACAAATATAGCAGCTTAACAAAAGAATTAAAAGAATAAATTTTACATCATTTTGCATGAACAATCTATCTGAATTCTCATTACAATGATAAACAAATACTGAAACGTTACGCTAAATAGCCAATAATTTGAATACCTGACTATCCCTGTCTGGGCGTGAGGTGAATTCTCTATATTCTAATGCGTGATTTACCCTCCTCTCAACTGTTCTTTTAAAAAGGATTTTGTTAGAGTTTTAAAACCTGGTCTTTTTGACTCACGACGTCGCCGCGATGACACGTTCCTGCCACTCCAGCACACGGCGGTGGTCCGTTGTGTCCAAGGTCAAATTAGCCTCTTGCGTCGTGGAAAACCGTCCCTCGTCGACTAGCTGCACGCCAACCTCGCGAAGTACCTCAGCTCGACGGCGGTCTCCGACAAATGTGAATGTCCCAGCGAAATATAACGCAAGACAGTACAAGTGCGTTCCTTCCGAAGGTTCACAGCCAAAAAATGAATACTTATAATGTCCGTTCGAACTATAACGCAAAACAGTGCAGGTCCGTTCCGTCCGAAGGTTCACAGTAGAAAAAAAGAGAATACTTATAATTAGAGGTCTGCAATCTGGCGAAAACAACCGCTCGAGACTCTCGCACTCCGCGCCGACGCCCGGCGGAAGGGGGGGGACCTTGTTCGGGGGGAAGGAGATAGCAGTTCAACAGACATTTCGACCGGCCGTCTTTCGGCTCTCGGTTATCTCCTAAACAGTCGGGCGTCGCCGAGACTCGAGCTGCGGCGAGCGCTCGACCGCTCGACCGGCGACGGACGCTCGGTAGCTTCGCCGCTCGGCGCAACTACGGGATTTAAAGTCGTCACGCGTAATGATCGCAAAACTCTTTCAGTTAATTCTAATTGATTAATTATTATCGAAACAAAATAAAATTTCAATTGAACGATTAATTGGTTGAAAAAAACAATTTTTCTTTCTGATTTTGAAATTGGAAATATTTTAAATTTAATAAAAATAAGTTGCCATTGTTCTAATCTGTGTATACCGTAGAAACATCAGCCTCTACAAAAAATAAATTGATATTTCTGTTTTCTATTCATGAATCTAAATCATTGAAGGGAAAAATAAGTACCATCGCTATATAAAAGCACAAAAATATTGGTGAAGTGAAAATAATTAGTTTCGTACCAATGGTAATGTCATTTAAGTTTCTTACAAATCCGAAAATAAGGTGGAATATTAAACACAATGAACATTGGACCATAATTACACGAGTACATGACAAAAACGTTTATGTTAAACAAAACAGAAGGTACTATTTTTCCTTGCGTAAAAATGTCTTATCGTCATTGGGCATACTAATTTGTTGTGAAACAGTTGATGTAAGCCTCCATGGCCTCTGAATTGGTCGACTCAGTCGTCGGCGAAACAACAACGCCCACTTCAAATCAGCCTATTCAACTCGCTGCCCTACACAAGGAATTTCAATAATTCGAAATACTATCACTATTCGAAATATATTAACTATTATATACACACAATATTTAACATAATTATATGTTATATTCGTCATAATAATGTTAAATTCGTCAAAAGCATGTATTCACGAAATAAAATGTTTTGAGTAGTATTATATTTACATACAGTACAATATTTTTAAATTACTCGATTATTTTTCGTTTCAATTTTAGACTCCCTCCCATTGGGTAAGCTACTGATGACATGTCTATTAATGAGTGATTTCGATAACACTGCGATATTTACATTGCTGCGTTTGAAATTTGATCAAGTGTTACGGAGCCGTCCAATCGGAACCTTACACGTCACTTCAGTGACGTCATAATGGCGTTGAGCCTTCCGTTTGGACGACACCGTAACAGCTGATTTACTTCAAACGCAGTTCTGTAAAAACCGCCATACTCGTATAATCGTCATACTCGCCGAACGCGAAACCGGAGGATTTTTCATTCGTAATCAGTTTCCGACTGAGTTTTGAGCGGTGTAGTCGGCGTTATGGAGCAACCAAGCGTTGCTGAGGTTCGTAAACGTATTAGTCAAGAACGGAAGAGAAATGTTTTGGAAGAAATAAGAAGCGGCTTGTTAGTCCTAAAAAAGAAAAACGTGTCAGAAGAGGGGAAAAGTGAAGCTTGGAAGAAGTTCTCACTTGTAGTGGATGCTGCCACTCAGGAACCTGCTGGGTTTGTACAGTGTACTACGTGTGAGACGGTTCTAACATACCAGTCAAGTACGTCAGGTATGATTCGGCACTGCAAAAGCAATTGCGCATCAGATCACCGGCAAGTTGCACTTACAGTATTGAGCAGTGTAAAGCAACGTGTTGTTGATAAATTAGTAGATATGATTGGAATGGATTTACTGCCATTTAATACTTGTGGGAAAATTGGGTTCAAAAACTATTCGCAGACACTCATCAACGTTGGCGCCACACATGGGAAAGTCAATGTCGAAGACGTTCTTCCACATCCTACCACCGTGTCAAGACACGTCAAAGAAAAGGCCAACAAAATACGGGCGACAATGATTCCCAAACTAAAAAGTGCCATAGCTAAAAAGATGTGTGCTTTAGACGCCGACCTGTGGACTGACAATTACAAGAAGAGACATTTTTTGACTGTGACATCACATTATATCAATGATGACTGGGACCTAGACACACTAGTTTTGGTAACAAATGAATTTCCAGATGTGCCGAAGACAGGAGAGAACATTCGGCACGAAATTGAAGAGAGATTGCTCGATCTAGAAATTGACAGGCATACCCTTCAACAATGTCACTTTGTTACCGACCAAGGAGCTAATATGAAAAAGGCACTTGAATGTTACAACCGTTTGCCTTGTTTTGACCACTGCCTCATGACTGCCCTTCGACACACATTTCAAGACAACTTTTAGAAGAAGAAACTCCTGAAGTATTGTCTTGTCTACAATCAGCAAGAGCTATAGTAGGCTATTTGAAGAGGTCGGGTGACTCGGCGCGACTGGAACACTCCGTCAGACAAGAAGCGGTAACGCGATGGAATAGTGTATTGTTGATGCTCATTTCCATTATAAGTCAAATTCAAGAGATTCGAGAGCTTCTAGAATCCCGCAGACAATCGAAACTCTTAGAAAATTTTAATGAAGAATGCGTGCGAATATTGATAGATTTTCTTACTCCCTTTAGAGAAGCTAGTTTAGATTTAGAAAAGGGAAAATAACCACTCTTGAACGTGTGTTGCCCTGGTACAGAAGACTGTTGGATCATTGTGAACCAAAAGACAGCGACAATGAAGTAAGTAATATTTTCAAACATTATGATAATTTTCAAAGTGTCAACAAATTACTTTAATGAAATTATGTGCATGTTTCCATCCTTTATAGATTCTGGAAAAACTTAAAAGGAGAGCAGCGCATTTCGTAAGAGAGAAGTGCTACATAGATAAAATGCATTATGTTGCCACGGTTCTGTGGCCATCAAGGTGACATTTGAGGAAATTGACATCTGAAGAAAAGCAAGTCGCTTATACTGAAGTTCGGAGATTGTGCTCAGAAGTGGCAGTTAATGGTAAGCTTACTTCACTGAAATAAATTGGTTACTTTTTATTAATTTATTGTTTAGAAATAAATTAGCAAACAAATGAATTACTAAGTATTTGTGTCCTTCTGCAACTTCTTAGAATGAATATTACGAATATTTAGAACGATTATTACCTGACACCTACTTCTGCAGTACTTTTAGCACCGGAACGGTGCGGTTTCTGCCATCAGTAACTTAAAGTAGCAACAGCTGTTTTGAGAGTCTTTTCAGTTAGCAGTATTAAATTTCCACATTTCATTTTGATAAAGTTTTGCTGAATATATTGGAATTTTCTGTAAATAGTTTCGCTGTAATCACTCTTCTCACTAAGCCTTGGGCAAATTGTAAGGGGACAAGAATTCAGTACCAATGTTTTCCTTACATTTTCAGAACACAGTGAAGTAAACAGTGAACAACCCGTTAAGAAGTCCAAATTGAACTGGAGTTCGGATGAGGACGAAGAAGATGGGCAAGTCCTTCATGATGAGCTACATAGATACCTTTTGCTCACTAAATCTGAATGCCATTCTGCCGAAGGGGAAATTTTGAAGTGGTGGAAAAAACACGCAGAGGCTTTTCCGAAACTATCAGTTGTCGCCAGAAGAGTTCTTTGTATTCCTGCTACTAGTGCTGCCAGCGAAAGAAATTTTAGCCTTGCTGGGCACTTGTTGTCAAGCAAAAGATCCTGCTTGGAGTCAGATAAGGTGGATGATATCTTACTGATTCATCATAATTTTGTAAGTATTCCACACATATGTTATTACTAGGTATCGGATGGTAAACTAAAACCTGCATTTTACAAAACTGAAAAGCACAAAAATGAAAAAATAAATAGGAAAAAGGCAACAAAAATACAAAAGTGAAAGGGAAAGGCACTAACATATTTCATTGCCCTTGTATCTAAATTTAACAGAACATTTGTATTTACACCAAAAAATAGAGGGGAATTAATGATTTTATAACATACCTGAGCAATAGAAAAATACCAAATATTGTAATTTAGTATACTACTAGAAATGACAAAAATGAATGTTCTAATTGTCTAAGAGAGAAAAAGGCAAGCTCTTGGTCTCTTAAGATGTAGAATATGAAATTCAAACACAAATAACATCCTCGGTGTAGAACTAGACAAAAAATGGAGATTTGATACTGAACGACTAGGATTAGGAAAAGTCAACATGGCTTAAACGCAAACTTTTAAACAAGGCTGTAAGAAAATATAATTAAATTTCAAGAAAAAGCTTAGAAAATTAAGTATGCCTTAAAATACAATTACGTGAAAATAAACAAAATGAATATTCGTTAGAACTGTTAATTTTTCATAATTCTTGCATTTACGGCAAAAACATTTACAAATGTTCATTAGAATAAAACATGTAATTTTCTAAACATCCGATGTCTAGTCATAACAAAGAACGGAATTTAACTCGATAACGTGAATATTATTTCTTTGAATTCACAGGTAGAACTGCAGTAGAACTCTAGGTTCTTCAGTACGTCGGGAAGACGAATTTTTTAGTTATTTAATATTTTATTATATTTAAATTCATTTACATTTTATTTATAAATTAAATTTTGAAAAATGAAAATTACTGTCGTTAATTTAAAAAACCAATTTATACCCCTTCCTTTTCCTGGAACGTAGCATTCGATATTTACTCCGACGTGCCGACCGAGTCTTGCGAGGTGCAGATCGCCATTTTCGGTTATGTACAACCGGCTC
>BLKR01000396.1:230002-547263 GCA_011170035.1 Teleogryllus occipitalis | reverse complement strand
GAAAGAAGAAAAGAAGAAGAAAAGAAAAAAGAAAGAAGAAAAGAAGAAGAAAAGAAAAAAGAAAGAAGAAAAGAAGAAGAAAAGAAAAAAGAAAGAAGAAGAAGAAAAGAAAAAAGAAAGAAGAAGAAGAAAAGAAAAAAGAAAGAAGAAGAAGAAAAGAAAAAAGAAAGAAGAAGAAGAAAAGAAAAAAGAAAGAAGAAGAAGAAAAGAAAAAAGAAAGAAGAAGAAGAAAAGAAAACAGAAAGAAGAAGAAGAAAAGAAAACAGAAAGAAGAAGAAGAAAAGAAAACAGAAAGAAGAAGAAGAAAAGAAAACAGAAAGAAGAAGAAGAAAAGAAAACAGAAAGAAGAGAGAGAGAGGGAGGGAAGGAGGGAGCTCAATGGAGTAATGACAAGGATGTCGAGTGCATTCATGTCAGCGTCGGCTGCTTACCACAACTTCCATCTCTCCGGCGGACATCTCATCGGTTGATAACCTCTCGGTGGTCGTTCTTGCTGCTGTTCGTACGGGCTGGCACTTTTCGTGGCGTCGTTCTCGAGAATGAGCATATCGGTGTTTTGGAAGGTCCGTTCCAGGACCTTCCACGCTGGTGTCAACATGTTTTGCGAAACTTTCCTGCTCGTTCGACTCGGACCGCGTAGTGACGAAATATTTTATAATAATTGATATTATTTGTCTTGGCTCATCACAACTCTTCTAATTTGCATACTTTTAGCCTTTCTAAAAAAACTTTTCAAATAGTTCCCAGCATACACCAAACAATACATAAGAATACCACTACAAATTCATAAATAAAATTAATAAGTCACAAGAGCAGTTCACCGCAAAGGACTGGAAAATTGTAGCCATTAGAAATGAGACATTAAAAATACTTTATAATAAATTCTTCCTCTTCATACTCCTACATGTAGCTCTATCTTTTTTTTTTTTTTTTTTTTGAGTTTATGTGGGATAGACCGTACGAGAAAGAGGTGTAAGCACTTCTCCAAACGCTAAGAGTGGGAGTAAGCACAAGTTGGAGCAGGAAATATTTCGCGCGGTCCGTGAATTGCTGTTTACGGCCGTGGCAAGCGTGACATTGATGCAATCGATATACTAATTGATCGGATTGACTGATTAATCGGTGATTCGGGACGCGGCAACTGTTGTGATTCGTTCCGTAAGTCTACTGCATAAGAATATTAGAGGAGGTGGCTGTGATCTTCCACCGCTGTATGTGGAGATACGGCGCCGATCTACCCGGCGGCTTTGCGGAGTTTTCTCCAACCAGGTATTTCCCACCAGCGGGGCAACGCTCCATCCGGGACAACCTGACTGGTCTAACAACATGTAAGTGTGTGTGTGTGTGTGTGCACGTGTATGTGTGTGTACGTGTGTGTGTGTGTGCGCGCGCGTGCGTGTGTGTGCAGGCGCGTATGTGTGTAAGGGGGTGAGTATAGGGCAAAGAAGAAGAAGGAAAGATCTCGCGCGATTCGTGGCTCGTTTGTTAGTGTTATATTTGAAAGATGGCGAAATACGTGAATAGGCAATGAATTGACAATTACTATTATTCAAATACGGTCGCCAGCTGCGCAGAGCAGCACAAAATTAAATTTCAACTATGTTCTCGCTAAGAAGCGAGGTGACCATGCATTTACCTAATGAATTGTTACTCGGAGCTAACACAGAGAACTCCTAACCATCGAATTCGCGAAGATTGTCGTCACATTCGAAGTTATTCGAAGGGACGCACCAGGTTTTTAAATAAACAGGATCAATATTTTACAGGATCTCAGAAATGGAGATATAACGATCCAAATAACCAACAAATTAAATTTATTACAAATTAAGAACTTACAAACAATAGTCTTTCTTGCTAGAAAAAATGACAAGGCTGCAAAAAAAGACGAAGCAGAACTACAAATACATACAAAATTGACAGGCGAATGTCGCCTCTATACAAAAAGCTGTGAAAATACAAAAACAAAGGGAAAAGATGCTTGAATCAATACGTCTGAACCAATACAAAATTACAGTATTACGAGTTTTCCTTGACAATGCCCACTTTAGGGCGAGGAAGTCGAATACACAATTAAACAAATTTGAAAAGGATGCCTTCTAGGCCATCCTTCAATACAAAAAACAAAGTGATACGCAGAACTACAAAGTGAAACCATTGCCTTCAATAACAAAGCTTGTATGAGTGCATAGCCATCAGGTGCATGAAATTGGATCTTTTACCATTACCAAATTTCAACAAACTTGTACATGAAGCAGGAGTACTCCCGATAAAGGCCGGGCGGTCGTGGCCCTGGCGAACACCGGTGGCCTTTCCACGTCGGCACCGCTGTGCCAGACTCCAACCAGCCGCTTGCCCGAGCAACAAAAAAATCGCTCACGGGGCAAAAATCAACGCAGCAACAATAGGCCACAGCCCTGTGCTGTACGGACCCAGCTGTCGTCTTCAAAAAGCTCCCAATTGCCGAATGTGGCCGAATGCCGTCTTATTCACGACTGAAGCACATATACTGAAACATTAACAATTACCATGTACTGAACAGTTACAAAACTGGCTCTCCTCAACAATCGGAGACCAGCATACATTCCAGCTGCAAATACAAAGGAATAACAACAAAAAGAATACACCTGCTTCATAACATTGACAAAATAACATAAGCAATTAATATTGCAAATACAAGATCCAATTTCATGTTAAATACCACCCATACCTAAAAATCTAAACTAAGCACTCATACATATTTACAAGCTAAAAATTACGGTTCCATTAGAACCGGGCCTTTCGCAAATGAAAACTCTTAAATGGCGGTGGCAATAACAGCCTGTTAAGCTGGGAGTAGAATGCCAATAACCTGGTAAAAACAAAGTCCAGGTAATAGTAGTTAAAAATAGAATCCTTAATGACTGTAGGCTTAGAACAAAAAATATTGACACGTAAAACTAAAACTTTGGCACAAACACTAAAATTGGCAAAAAGACTTAAAAGTTTTGGCGAAAAGGCACTGTGCGACCAGGGCGCACGTCTTTTATACTGTCTCCTGAAGGGGTAGCAACTCGGTAGTATAGGGGGGGTAGCGGGGAAATATCGATATACATGGCTTAGTATGGAGCTCTTTGCCCAAGGTGTTTACACTTTTGCGCCTGCAAGGATAGGCAACCTGTAATGCATACAAGCTCAGGGGGCGGTCTCTTGTAGAGATTCTCTTGTAGAGTACTACAGAGATTCACACCAATAATTTTTTATTTTGCCATAAAAACCCTCATATTAGGGCTAGAAGGGCAAACGAGGAGTCCATTCAACCCTAAATTTACTCTAAATTGCGGATTTTGTTATTAGAACCCGACAGAACCAATGGTTTTCTTTCAATTAATCAAAACCTGTTTTCAAAACAATAAAATGTTTTGCATATAATGCCAATTTTTTTCTCAGAGCTTAGTGAGCCGAAAAATTAGATCTTGTTAACAAATTTTTAGGTTTTTAGAAGTTTCTCATGGCCATGAGATCACAGATTGATTTTTAGAAGCTACCAATTTTGAGAAATTTGATGTCAAAAAATTACCCATGTACCAGCATACTTATTCTAATTACAGAACAACAGCTTATAAACTAGGGATACAAAATCTTCTCGGTTGGGCTTCTCAGATGGTTCTTGGCTTCTTGAAGACACCAAAGTAAAAAATTTGTTGGCACTTAAATTTCAAATTTAACAGTTAGAGTACTACTCGGTCATTGGTGTCGATCGGAAAAACCATCGGAAAACTGCCGATCAGAGCAGCTGGCAGCTAGAATTCTCCTCCAAACAACGACTAAACTCGACTTAGCTTTGTAATGTCAAGAACTTTCCACCATCAGGACTAGAATCCTTGGACCTCCCTGTCAGTGGCACTGCAGTGACATCCGTTCATATCCTGAGCCACGGAAGCCAGTGAGTGGAAGTAAAAACAGGTTGGGGCAGGAAAGATTGCGCGCGGTCAGTAAATTGCTGTTTAAGGCCCTTCCCTGGCAACCGTTTGTTATTGATCGGATGCAGTCACAGCAACAACCGACCAGATGTGTCTGCAGTATGGCTGAGAGTAAATGTTTTAAATTTATAGGCCATGATTGACAATGGTAAATTTTTGCCATTAAACACTTTGTGGCGGGAAATTTCATACAACGAAGTTACATATGTGTTGTTTACTGACATGGTTGTTAGGCAACGTATGCATCGGTGTTCGGCTGGTATACAAGAATTTATCTGCGCCAGAATCTGATGTGCCGATCACTAGTGCATTAGGTGTCGCCTGACAGATGCGGTCAAAATGTCACATGTGTAATTTCTTAATGTGGAGTTTTGGATCACATATTCATTTGCCAAAGATTATAATCTTCGATCTCTCTACATTATCTCCCAGTAACATGTGTTCTGAGAAACTTGTAGAAATCTCACCACCGTTTTTAGGACCCGAAGCGAGGACCTCCCGATTCATGTAGATTCAGTGAGGAATTTTCAACCACACGCTATTTTACCTGATAATAACGCCATTAAATATAAGGGAATAGTCCTAAGAAGTTATTAAATAAAATATTTGAAAATAGAGAAGTGCATATAAATGATACTTCTAAATTGGAATTTTTAAATTTCCCTGAGATCTCAAGGTAGAAATAAGGTGAATGAAATTAGACAGTTAACATCCTTGTAGCGATAGTTCTACTAAGTATAGTTATTCTGCAATTTCAACTCGTAACTGGAATTATATACAGAATTAACCGAATACCTAGTACTTAAGTATCTGTGATTATGTAAACAGTTGTTGACTATTGCATCTACTTAGGAATATTGATATACTGAAATTTTTATGTTTAACATATGGATAATAGCTTAAGAAATGTAAATGTCTGGTAAAATGCATTAAAATATTGTTCTATTTAAACTAATTTTTGAGAACATTAAAAATCGTTAGATCAAACAATTCCAGAAGAGTATTCTTTATAATATTTGGGTTTACATCGGAACGTAGTGTCTTGATCTTGATGAGCATAGTTTATAGCGAATGAATATACATAAAATGTAAATACCTCACCACCTGAGTTCCTCTTACGAAAAGATATTAAAGCATTGGTTCCATCCAATCCTCGCTCACTCAACGGCTCACGTGCATTGTTACCATCTTTCCTTTCGGCCTGAGCCGGGGAACGTTCTTGGGCAGTGGAGTGGCTCGTCGGGTCCTCGTGTACAAAACAGCGCGCTGTTCCGCCTTCGGGAAGGCGACGGCGCGACTTAACGAGGAAATAGCGTGCGGCGCGTGCAGCCAAGTTAAAGAAAGGGCGCGCTCGATATTTCTTGGATCTCCTCGCGCTGGGCTCCCCGCAGAGCCCCCGCATTGCGGGGCGCGCGACAATGTCCACAAGCCGCTTGCACCACGCGGAGCTGCCACTGCAGCGACTCTGGCCGGGAGGGCCCACGGTTCGAGTCCCGACGGCGGGCGATTTGGGCCACGAGCTGCCCTTTCGGTTTAGCGCATTGGTTTTTGATTGATTGATTTTTTTCGTGTTTCCGGGCGCGTCAACTTCTTTGGTCATTAGTCCCGTTAGAGTAGTGCATGATTTTTCTTGGTAGATAGCGGTGATCTTCCCCCGCTGGATGGCGAGATCCGGTGCCGACCTACCGTCGGCTAGTGGGGTTTCCCCCTAACCAGGACTCTCTCACCAGCGGGGCACCGCCCCAGTCGGGACAAGCTTTAAACTTCCGACCGGTCTCTCGGAATATGTTGTAGTGTAGTGCATGTTAGTGTGAGTGTGTAAGGGGAGAGGGTAGGACAAGGAATGGGAAGGACAGATCGCGCGCGGTCTGTGGCCTGTTTGTTAGCGTACTGCTCCGGCATTCGCCTGGTGTTGATCGGAGAAACCACGGAAAATTACCGATCAGAGCAGCCGGCCGCTATAATTCTCCTCCAGACAGAGCTCATTGGTCAGCATGCCCCCTTTGCATGACGCGATCCCGGGTTCTATTTCAGGACGGTCAAGACTATAGTGTACGTTTTCCTTGCAGTGTCCCAGTATATGTTGCTGTGTGACGATGAGAAAACTTGCTTCAGAGATTGAGAAGACCAGAATACGGCGTGGTGATGTCTTCTTGCTAACTACACGTACCCCTTTATCCCATGGCCGCGAAACCGACACGCTGGTGGTAGGCTATGGCCCGTACGGGGGCTGTCGCGACAAGTTCAGACAGATCTAGATAGCTAGACGAATTCTGCCTGGAGGAGAATTCTAGCAGCCGGCTGCTCTGATCGGCTTTTTCCATTGTTTCTCCGATCAACACCAGACAAATGTCGGAGCAGAACCCAAAAAACGGGCATCAGACTTCTTACAACCTTTCCTTCCTCGTTTTACCCCTCCTCTCTCATTACGTACAACCTCTTACCTGCACTATACCACCTAACACGTCCGGAAACCAGTTAAAGTTTATTCCGTCTGGTGCGGTGCCCCGCTGTCAGAGATGCCTGGTGGATGGAACTCTCTCCGGTAAACTGATGTGTAGCTCGGCGCCGGATCGTACATTCTGAGGAACACCACCTCCTCCCGCGATACATCATTCACTAATTTTTGGGACGATTGACCATAGTAGTGGATATGCCCGGAAACACCGATCACTAAACCAGTCAATTAAAATTGCACTCATTATAATTGCAATCAGTCAATTATAATGCACGATATCGCGCAATACAATAATTATTGTATTCCGCGATATCGTGCATGCACAGTGCCCATCTTTCCCTTCGGCAACCCGCCTAGCGTTTCCAGTATATGTCGCATTGCGTTGCTACGAATGTAGTTCTTTGACCCGAAACTTCTCAAATGAGTGAGGGTGGCCTCAGAAGTAACTAAAGCAACTATTTGTTTTTCATTAACGTGGGTCAGGCTACACATTTTAAAGCACGCGATTCAAAAGTCAAGTTATAAGCAGCTTTGGTAACCTAATAACAGTGTTACGTATAACGATGATTCAGATATTAAGGTCGTTAGGTCTATAAAGGAAATAACAGACACGGTTGAATTGTATAATTCGTTAGCCGAGGGTTATTTCCAATGGTATCCGTTATTTTTATTAAAGGTTGTGTGCTATTCACGATTTTTCGTAATGCCACTTTCCTATGAGAAAAAATATAAAAGAAGAAATATATTATCTTGGAAAATATGAATAGGGAATGTACGTTATTTTTTGTAAAAGTTGTTAGTATGGATTGATCTTAACGGATGGTAGACTTTAAAAATCCTTAATGAACGCCCATTATAAAAGGTAATTATTCGTTCCTCTGTTTGGTTTTCACATATATGCAGTATTACAAAAAATAATTAATTTCAAACGACATTGTTTTACAGAACAGTATAGTGCATATGCTTTGCCTAAGTCCGAAATGTGGCTAACGTTATGAGAAGCCAGGGAATTAAAACATTAACGTGGCTGACGTCCATGGTGATTGTGAAACGTCTTGTGTATTCGCAATAAATATTTTTACATACACAGTGTATTCAAAACGTTTCAGGACTGCCGCTCGTACAACAATACAAGTGGCGCTAACTCTGCGCAGCAAACGTAACCTCGAACTTCACAACGTTCAGTTGTGTGAAGTTCTGTGTGTGCTTATGTCATTGTGAAGGAATGGAGCATCAAATTTTGCTTAAAATTTGGGAAATCGGCTACAGAGACTTATGAAATTATTAAATCTGTGTAATTTGCAAAGCATTGTTACCGGAGATGTAACTTGGTGCCTACAGTATGATCCGGAAACAAAACACCGAGTGCTGAGTGGACAAGCCCAAAAAAGTCTACCGACGAAATTGAGAGCCTGCAAATCGAAAACAAAAACGATGTTGATCACCTTTTTCGATAGCCGGGGCATCATTAAATTCCTCCGACAAGGGTCCACCGCGATAGGGGCATTCCACAAAGACGTTTTGAATCGTCTTCTACGAAAGAATGCGAGGTGTGAGGTCCGATTTGCTAGACAGTGGCAATGGGTATCTCCTGCACGACAACGCACCGTCTCACACGTCCATCATTGTGCAGCAATTTGGGGCAAGAAGACAGGTAGTTAGCATCAAGCACTCTCTGTATTCTCCAAATTTATCCCCCCTCGGCTATTTTTTGTTCCCAAAGTTGAAATTGAAGGTGAAAGGGGAGCGGTACGAATCGATAGAAGTGATCGAAGCAACAGTGCCAACAGAACTAGTGTTGAAAGAGGGGCATTTCAGAAGGTGCTTGAGGACCTATATATTCATTGCGAGTGGTGTATCGAATTACGGAGAGACTGTGAAGAAGCTTGATACCAAATATACGTGTATCATTTGTGTCATATTGCCTGTAACATTTTAGCTAATTTGGGAATTAGCAAGATTCGGGATTTAACCATATCACATATACACACGAATTAATATCTTAGGAACATCACTGACCAATATCCAGTGGCTAACAACGGAAAACAAAATAAATGACTAAATCAAATATATCCGTGACCATCATTCAATTTTTTAAATTTTAATTTCAAACATTGTTTTTCAGAACAGTATAGTGCAAATTCTTTGCTTAACTCCGAAATATGGGTAATGTTAAGAGAAGCCGGTTAATTCGAACATTAGCGTGGTTAACGTCCATGATGATTGTGAAACGTGTATTCACAAGAAATATTTTGACAGAAAAAGGTGCTGTAAATGCTGAGTTGCACAGACTCGCGTTGCTCAGACTTTTTGAGCCAACATGCTTCTTACTGTAGAATGTGCATTCTTAACAATCGACTTTCATAACTATCCATTAATTTAAAAAAGTAAAACCTGTAGAATACACATACGCTACAAGTTTATAATAGTATAACAGATGTACTACACATTAGTATAAAATACTTTGTAAAGCGAACTTCATTGCTTAAAAGCGTGCTTTGAAATCGAACGACGCGCCGTTAGGAGCGAGTTTTTATATAGCAGCGTAGTAAATTTATGACACTATTAAAAATAATTTGGAAACATATGTCACACCTGAATGTTTTTCGGTTGGCATCATGGACGTCGGCATTATGACGTCATAAGGATTACTTAAAATTTGTGCTAATTGAAAAATGTACGGTTTACCGCCACTACCCACAATTTGCTCGCTGCGATTTGCTATGTATGTGATGAAGCAGTTATTCTTACTATCAACGGCTAATACGTCATAATCTATACCATAGAATACCATTTTATTAATGGTTTCTTGCGCCGAAAATATTCGTTTACAACACTTGGTACAAAAAATGAAATATAACACTACATACCTCTATTACAAAAGTTACAATTATCAATTAGAACAAAATAATAGATCCCTTAAATTTATTTTTATTGAAGATTCTCTTTGAAAAATCTATCATCTGATTTTGAAGGAGAGCCGTAATTTTAGTTTGGGACAAAATTGTCAAGAATTATGGCATTATTTTATTTCTTGTGGAAATTGGATCGTACGCAATACATGAATTGTCTTGTTTTCTTTATCACTTAATTTGTTTAAAATTTTGTTTAATATGATGATAATCATCTCGGTGAAATTTATGATACTTCTGTTTTCGTTACCACTTGGACAGCATTTTCGCACACACGCATAATGGAAATGGCTTCATCACACACATTGCAGAAGTTGCTCAATGGAGGTTCGTTTCTAAAAGAGGACGAAACCAATTACGTGTGTTGCAGAAACTATTTCAGATATTACATACATTATATTACGTGTCGACTTGCAATGGGACGGGGAGAAAAATCTATCGGTTTTATATGCTTCATCATACGCTTTGGGGTTACACCGTGCGCCAGCTACTCTGCGTGTTCACGTCCTGGCCTTCGCCCACTTCTTGTGACGTGTTGTTCTCGTTGAAAAAGACGCCTGTAGATATCAGTTCAATTGTGGCAGAATGTACAGCTCCTTTATCAAATGTATACTCTTCTGGACGCAGGAGCGCTGTGAGATATGAGCGATTATTACAAGAGTTGAAGAAGGAAAGGCTGATAGCTCTTCTACATAGCGATTTCGATCGATTTCGCGTCACTTAAAAGCGCTGTAGTTCAAAACTTGGTCAAAGTAAATTTCCCTAACGGCTATCATCTCAAAAATTAAATTTTTCCTCAAACATCAAAGAAATTTTTTATAATATTTTTATAGTAATATTTTGTAATATTATATATTTTTATATATAATATTTTTTTAGTAATTACATCCAAAAGAAGAACGTGTGTGAGAGTGACTTTTCTTGCTTCACTCTCCTGAGAAACGCCACTCTGTTCAACACATCGCTTTAACAAGTGGCTGTGCGTGACAGGAATAGGTTTTCTTTGACGTGAGTCTTGAAATCTCAAGCATGCGCGGAAAGTAGAAAAATAGAAAAACATTCATTCTCTTATCAACCATATTTCTTCATTTACGTATGGCTACCCCATTTAGCGGAACAAAATCAAATTAGATGTAAACTTTCACATCACGTTTTACAAACTTTATATAATAATTTTATATTATGTTAGAACAAACAACTAAGGCATGGTAGAAGAAAACATTTTGTATGTGTGTTTGAAACGAGAATTTGAAACGAGTTTGAAACGAGCCATTTTATTCAGGAGTAGAAAATTAGTTAGCGCCTTCTCAGAAAATCTCATTTCGTTTAGCGAGATAATAAGATGCATTGATAAATTTGCATTTTTATATCTCTTACATTTTCAATTTCGTTTGAGGTTTCAGGCAACCTTTTTCGTTGTCTTTTCAACCCTCGTCGTCAGCGAGTTTCTCTTGGAAACCGAACGTTAGTCCACCGCTAAGTCGCGACCTGACTTCGTATCTAATTCTAATGAAAGTAAAACAGAAATCAGATAGGCTGTCTGTTAATAATTTTTTTTCTTAATAAAAGTTCCAATTATTACTTTTTATAGACAGTCACAAATCCATTTATTAAAACAAAATTATTTTTACATTACAATAGTATCTTGAAACAAGAAACAGCGTGGCAACGTTTCAGAGGTCAAGTTGTGCCTCCATCATCAGGCCTTAAACATTATGTCAACTAAAATAAGAAATTAAAGAATTAATACAAAAAAAATAAAATAAACATTAAAAAATAATATAAATAAATAAAAATTAAAACTTACATTAAGATAAAAAAAGTGTGTTTGACAATATAAGGAATTCACAATAAATTTAAAATGTTGAGATGAATACATACTATACAAAGAATTGGTTGAAATATCATGATAAAATTGACCTTGATAGGTGGTATGATGTTGAAAACATAATTCCTATAAATTAACAATCACAATTAAAAATCTCTATATAACCCGTTAACATTTTCAAACTTAAAGAATAATGTAAGTGTAGATTTGTGCTCTAAATTAATTCAATATTGAAAAATCGAATTTAAAACAAATAGATTTTATGGAATACACACGTATGTATTATTTATTTATTTATATTCATTTTGTAATATTTATTTTATTTATATTTATTATTTAATTTCTTATTTTAGTTGACATAATGTTTAAGGCCTGATGATGGAGGCACAACTTGACCTCTGAAACGTTGCCTGTGTTCTGCTGTTTATTTTAATAATTATTAGGCGCTAAATGTCGTGAGGAAGTGCATACTTGAGCGGTTTGGTCTTTTTTTTTCAACATTTTTTCGACTTCCTCAGGGCAAAATGCGGAAAGTCACAGAATGGCGGCCGAATCGTTGGCACCTGTGCTTCTAGAAAACCTTTTATTTCAGAGCCCTGATAACAAAAAATAGAATAAATACAGTTGATAAATTGAGAACAAAAATCCTATAACATGTGGTGTAGCCATAATTTATGTTTTGTGGGTTCTTGATGCCAAACAATAGAATGGCAGCAAAACGTCTGTCAGTTCGTCCGTCTGTGAACAACGTTAGCGGCTAAACCATTCAGCCGATTTTCTCAAAAATTTATATCCATTATATTTAATACAATTTTCCAAATATAAAAAAAGGCTCCATCGTTTTTGATTGTATTTTGTTGTTGAGTAGTGTGGAGAACATTTAAGAGAATAGTTCACGTACCATGTTCGTTGAATATTCCGATTTTTCGAAAATTGCAAAAATTCAAAATTTTTTCGGCGTCTTCCTACAACTACAATTGTGATGATAGAGATTTTCCCCTGAATGAAATCTGTTCCTTAAAGATAGATTTTGAAATAAGGTCGTGCATAATTTTTCGAAAATTTGAGTAGTACTTTTCGCATAATTTTGCGTGAAAATACGGGTGAGAAAGCACGTGCGATTTTAGCACTACAAGTTGTTGTTTTTTTTATTGTTTATTTAAAGTTGCGTAAACATCTCGGTCATTAGCGACCACTATTGGAGTTAACGTTATGGTAACTGTGGAGATGAAACGACATAATGATGATAAGGGGGGAAAGGACGAACTCAAGTACAACCATGCCCGAGGCGGGACTCGAACCCGCGACCCTTCGATTCGAGATCGCTACAATACTACTGCCTTAGCGATCTCGGCCACCGGATCGGCAGTTGTTTTTGTTGTTGTTGTTGTGTTTGTTGTTGTTGTTGTTGTTGTTGTTGTTGTTGACGAGTGCCCCCGGTGTGCGCAGGTCGGAGAGCGCGCTGGCGCAGAAGGTGTCGCACGCCTTCACGACGCTGCCCTCCAAGTTCGCGCTGCCCGAGTCGGGCGCGTGCGGCGGCGGCGGCGGCGGTGGAGGCGGCGGCGGCGGCGGCGGTGGCGGCGGGGGCGGCGGCGGCGGGGGCGGACTGCACCGCGGTGGCGGCAGGCGCGGCACCCTGCGCCTCGTCGACAAGACGCAGGAGGCGCGGCGGGCGCTGCTCTCCGACATCAACTTCACCAGCATGGTGCGTGCCGGAGGTCACGCGCGTGTGCGTGCGCGCGTGCGTGCGTGCGTGCGTGCGAGCGAGCGCGTCCGCAGTGCAGTTGGCACAGTTTCCCACCTGCGCGCGGGGGGCACGAGCGGTGGGCACGGTGAGGCCCCCACGCGCGGTTCCTGTTGCCGTGCTCGCATGCACGCACGCGCGTCCCTTGAAGCAAATCGCATCCTTTAAGACCAGAACAACTCGCGCGGTCTCCCTGCGTTGAACGTCTGATGGAGATCAGTTGTCCTTCCAAACAGCAGGTTGTCAACCTACCTATGTAGTAGTCAGTACTATGCCCTAGCTATGAAAAATGTATAATTTTAATCCGTGTGAATCTATAAGAAATGAACATTTATTCAAAATGTGCGTCTTGATCATCAAAAAACTACTTCGTACACGTTTGTAGTCTAAATAATGCGTCATATAATTTACGCATGATCGAATTTATTCTTTACCAACCTAACACGATTTTCTCACGTATTTTGAGTTGTTACGAAAAGTATATAATAATCCATAGCCGTGTCGCTTCTCAAACGATTAAATATGAAATCTCATACAGTAAATGTGAGAAATAAATTAGTATATTATTATTATTATTATTATTATTATTATTATTATTATTATTATTTAAAATGCCTCATGAAAATGATCCAATTTGGCACACTTGCGATGTATATTTGCCAAAAGGTTATTTGATTTAATTTACAGGATTTTTAATAATTTGATTTAAATTACGATTTTAATCTGTTATTTAAATTATTGTTATTCCCCATGCTAGAAAAATCTAACATAAGCATTTCCTGCGGGGATTTTCATCTTATTACTTTTATTTTTACTAATTTCAGTAAAGAAATAAATTTTAAATACAATAAATTTGCGTGTCTTTGCTCTGGTTAAGTAAATAAAAGAAGAATATGGGTAGAAAATATCGATAGAAATACTTTTTTTCGGTTTTTGGTTCATTACAAAATGAGGTTAATTATCGTCAACGTGATGATTCAAGTCGTACCTATTCATGGTATACCAGGATGGCAGAGTAATTCATAGGTTTACCTCTGCTTTCTTAAACATCTCAAAATACTTTTTTCTGTTATTCATCCTGAATATTCGTGAAAGGGTGGCTAAAAATTCTTCCAATTTATTTTTCTTAACGAGGGACATTGAATCAACGCTAAATAAACTTTTAATTACTCCGGAAACTCGTTCTAGGGGATTATAAACCCCAACACGTTTTTTGGAGTATAATCTTCAAATAAACTAAAAGGGTCTGGAAGACTAGTAACATTCATACCATAAGACGGTTCGAATGACGCCTCACTTGATTCGAATGATGGATCGAAAGATTCTAATCATGGGTAACAGACACGTGCAAGCTACCCGATTACTAAACAGGTTGAGTCCTTTCTGATAGAAAAATTCCCCATTGGCTGCTCTTCAATTAGGTGAAAAAATGTTTTAATGGCTTTTTGCTAAGAAAAGCTTTGTTTCTGCGAAGCAGTTTTATAACAATTGTTCTTCTGTTAAGTTCAAAAACTTGTCCTTGTAGTAAGTCGGAGATATGAGGATAGTCCTAAGTAATGCAGAAAGAAAAATCTTTCTGGGAATACAAACGTAGGAAAACGTAAATTTGTGGGTTGCCGGATCGGGTTGCATATTAAGACAGCCCTGAATTGCGCGCTGCCCTGCGATCAAGCCAAATTTTAGGCCGACAGAATTGCAGTGCACTCACTGTTCACAAGTAACGGTAATGATCTCTCGCCCCTTCTAAAGTGTTTCGAGTCTTGATAATGCGCACAAAGTTCCCATTATATGCATGCTTTAGCGAAATTCGAAAAACTACAGAACACATTCGAAGGGAATCTGTACGGCTGAGATCAAAACGCCAAAGGAATAATTAATTGCTAATATTATGAGCACGCTGGTGCATTTTCCCTGAAATGACACTTAGTCATTCTCAGAATAAATGTTACTTACTTCTAGTGCAAACAGAGGAGTCAGAGATGATCACTTTTTGCCAAAGAATATGTGGTAGGAAATTTCACATAACAAAGTTACATACAGGAATTTCCAGGGATCAAATGTCAAAACTTCGAAAATAAGTTCTGAAAAGAGTGCTTGAATATTCCGAAAGACTGAGCCGTAATAAGTATTCAAAATTGAGTTTGAAAAAATTATTTCTTTGGAAAAATTTGCATTGCAGAAGTATATAAAGTCTCCAGAAACATGTAAATTGTTTATTATTTACAAAACAAATGAATGCAGTTGTTTAGAAAGAAAAAATAAACATAGGAATTAAACGAAGCTCCCAATTTTTTCACAATTCGGCAGCTTTTTCATTTACGGGTTAATTTTTCTTTCTGAAAAACTGTATTCATCTCTTTTTAATAAAAAAATAATTTTTGTATTTCTGGAGTGTTTATGTGCTTTTGCAATGCAAATTTTTGCAAATTTAAAATTAAAAATATTTTTTCAAACCAGATTTTGAGTGCTTATTGCGGCTCAGCCATTCGGAATATCCAGGAAGTTTATTAGACAAAATATGCTTAAAACTGTCTTAAGTTTCGATACTTACTGTTAGGCATCACCTTACGCACCAGTATTCGGGGGCCCACATTTTGTCACAGGCAAGTTTCGTGCACCTCAGCGCATTCTGAGTTCCCAATTAATCGAGGGAACTGCCATGAGTAACTCCGATTTATGAAGTGTCCGACCACAGGATCATTGGCAAAAAGTGACCGCCTTCGACCCCTTAACGTGACTTAGAAGTTTGAAACATTTATTCTGAGACATCATGCATATGAGTCAATGTAATCAAAGTAATAGCGAGGAGCGGGTGAGTGAAGGCGAGGGGCGGTGTGGGACGCAGGTGCCCGAGCTGTCGCGCAGCGCCGACCACCTGTGCGGCGAGGAGGCGGCGGGGGCGGCGGCGGAGGGCGGCGCGGGCGGCGGCGGGGGCGCGGGCGGCGCGGGCCTGCTGCTGCGCCAGTACCCGCGCGCCTTCTCCTACATGAAGAACGCCGACTTCGGCCTCAGCGCCGGCGGCGGCGTCGGATCGCTCGTGAGTACGACGCGCACAGCTGCTGGGGTGGCTCAGGGCGTCACCTGATGCGACTACACTGCCTCTCACCGAGGGTTCGAGTCCCGTCGGGAGGGCAGGATTTTCGGCACTGGGTAAATGGCGAGGTCGAATTCACCCGCTCACAGTATTCTGATTTACTGAGGAAAAACGAGCCGTATATAAATATTATTTTACCGGGAGAGGTGACTTAGTGCATCTACTGATGTCACTGAAGTTCCTCTGACTGGGAGGTCCTAAGTTTGAAACCCGACGGCAGCAGGATTATCGACACCGCTTGTCAGCTAGATCGTATTCAGTCGCTGAGTGGAGGATAATTCTAGCGGCTGGCTGCTTTATGTGGTTTCTCCGATTAACACCAAGCGAATGTCAGAGCAGTGCCCTAACAAACGGGTCACGGACCGCGTGCCTCTTCCTTGTTCTATCCTCACCCCTTACGCACTTATAATTACGTGCTCTGTTCTACCACACATGCCAGGAGATCAGTCGGGATTCTAGAGCTTGTCATGTCTGGGTGGTGCCCGCTGGTGGGGATACCTGGTTAGGGAAAACTTCGCTAGCAGACGGGTAATATGGCGGCGGATTTCACCATCCAACGGGGGAAGATCACCTCCAGCGATGAAACAAAGCACTACACTTACGACAATAATGACTTCAACAGTTGACGTGCCCGGAATCATTGATTAAACCAAAAAACGACAATTTGTTTCCCTAGTGCGTGTTTCGTTAAGCTCGTTTTTTCGTCACGATTACGTGCTACGCTTTGTTAAGCACGTTTTCTTTTCATCACGATTACGAGCAGTGCTTCGTTAAGCCCATTTTATTGTCACCACGATTACGTGTAGTGCTTCGTTAAGCCCGTTTTATTTTTATCACGATTATGGGCAGTATTTCGTTAAACCCGTTTTATTTTCGTCACGATTACGCGCAATGCTTTGTTAAACCCTTTTATTTACATTACGATTACGTGCACTGCTTCTTTAAGCCAATTTCATTTTCATTACGATTACGTACAGGTTTCGTTAAGACCGTTTAATAAAAACAACGATTTCTGTTTTCCTAGTGCGTGTTTCGTTAAGCTCGTTTTATTTTCGTCACGATTAGGTGCCACGTTTTGTTAAGCACGTTTTCTTTTCATCACGATTACGAGCAGTGCTTCGTTCAACCCGTTTTATTTTCTTCAGGATTTCTGCAGTGCTTTGTTAAACATGTTTTATTTTCGTCACAGTTACCTGCAGTGCTTCGTTAAGCCCGTTTATCTGCCGTGGCACCTCTACAATTACCATGATTATTTCTCATGTTCTGAGTGCTTCTAGTCTTCAGTTGAAATGAGATAAAAATGTTTCTTACAAACCTATTCCCTAAAACGTGTAGGATTGTTTTCTTTATTCAGAAAAAAAGGATTCGGAGTCCTTCTGTTCCCACGCAGCGGGTTCCGTGTATTCAGAGACAATGTCGTGGATGACGTCAGTCTCCTTATCAGAGGCGCACAGTGCTCCACTCGCAGCGCACTGGCCAAGCGTGTGGGAGTGAAAGGTTCTAAAAACAACCTTATTCATAAAGTGAATGTTTGATGTACGTTCTTAGGACCATCCCTGCTCCACTTCAACTAAGTTTCTTCCTGACTTTTGTCACTTGAGTTCAGGTTCGTCGTATGTTGAAAGTATAGCCGTTGTCTGGAGGAGAATACTAGCGGCCGCACACTCTGATCGGTATTTTTCCGTGGTTTCTCCGACCAACACCAGATGTAATACTGGAGCGGTACCTTAACAAACGGGCCACGGACTGTACGCAATTTTTCCTTCCTCTTCCTTGTTCTTTCTTCTCCTCTTACTTACACACGCTTACACTTGCATGCCACACATTTTGTGTTATCTACCATGCCTATCACACACTTGTCCTTTACCAGGGGGGATGAACCCCGTGGGGGTATCTAGGCGCTAGCCTCTTATCCTCAGTCCCCGCAGGCGCACAAGTACGCCTTTGGGCTGGTATCTGGATCCCGCCAGAACGCAGTTGACCCTCACGGTAACCTCCCCATACAATGTCTGGGTCGGGCCGTCTTGCCACTTCAGAGCTACTAGCTATCCAGGCTTGTACCGGAGTCAAAACAATGCGCCACTCTCATGAACAAGTTCCCTCCTCTTTGCCCAGAGTATCGGGCCACTGCCACGACGAATCCGAGAGCCCAACTGGGGGCCACCTGATCTAAGGTCCACGCGGCTCGGAGCCTCCATCACGTCTCCCATTTCTTACCGCCAGCTATCGACGTGGGGAACACCGGAAACTGGGCAACCTGACGGGTGGTATCTAGTTTCCGGCTGGACGTTAAAGGGGGATGCGGAGTACTCCGAAAAGCATCTTTCGCCCAATCCTGCCCAAAGGTCGACGCGCCATAGGCCCAACTGGTGGATTGCGAAGCGAACCCAACTACCAGGAGCTTAGCATTGCCTTCTCGCGGCCTACACCTTCAAGCTAACGACGTGAGCGGCGCTGCGAGGTTCAGAGTCCGAGTGGTCGTCTTCGACTCTCCATCAGAGACCACGACGACCTACGCTATCGTGATGTGTCCCCCCCTGCGGGGACACTACCACACAGACCGATCGGGAGCTTAGAGCTAGTCCAGCTGGAATGGTATCCCACTGGTGGGAAATACCTGGTTGGGGAAAACCCCGCCAGATGACGGTATGTTCACGCCGGATCTCACCATCCAATGGCAGAGGATCACTGCCACCGAGAAGGAAACATATACTGCACTTACAGGCTAGTACTTTTTACACGTGGAAAAAACATGTACTACACTTTTATGTATGTTAAATACGTACTGTGTGGCAGGTGTCGCCGAATCACTGATGAATGAATCAATTCCTGAGCCGAGTGGGCACGTGGGCGGGGGTGTGGCAGGTGTCGCCGAATCACTGATGAATGAATCAGTCCCTGAGCCGAGGGGTCCGCGTGGATGGGGGTGTGGCAGGTGTCGCCGAATAACTGATGAATGAATCAGTCCCTGAGCCGAGGGTTCGCGTGGATGGGGGTGTAGCGGGTGTCGCCGAATCACTGAAGAATGGATCAATCCCTGATCCAGTGGGCGCGTGGACGGGGGGTGGCGGGTGTCGCCGAATCACTGATGAATGAATCAGTCCCTGAGCCGAGGGGTCCGCGTGGGCGGGGTGTGGCAGGTGTCGCCGAATCACTGAAGAATGAATCAATCCCTGATCCGAGTGGGCGCGTGGACGGGGGTGTGGCAGGTGTCGCCGAATCACTGATGAATGAATCAATTCCTGAGCCGAGTGGGCACGTGGGCGGGGGTGTGGCAGGTGTCGCCGAATCACTGAAATGAATCAATCCCTGATCCGAGTGGGCGCGTGGACGGGGGGTGTGGCAGGTGTCGAATCACTGATGAATGAATCAGTCCCTGAGCCGGAGGGTCCGTGGATGGGGGTGTGGCAGGTGTCGCCAGATCACTGATGAATGAATCAGTCCCTGAGCCGAGGGGTCCGCGTGGATGGGGGGTGTGGCAGGTGTCGCCGAATCACTGATGAATGAATCAGTCCCTGAGCCGAGGGGTTTGTGGATGGGGGTGTGGCAGGTGTCGCCAGAATCACTGATGAATGAATCAGTCCCTGAGCCGAGGGGTCCGCGTGGATGGGGGTGTGGCAGGTGTCGCCGAATAACTGATGAATGAATCAGTCCCTGAGCCGAGGGGTCCGCGTGGGCGGGGTGTGGCAGGTGTCGCCGAATCACTGAAGAATGAATCAATCCCTGATCCGAGTGGGCGCGTGGACGGGGGTGTGGCAGGTGTCGCCGAATCACTGATGAATGAATCAGTCCCTGAGCCGAGGGGTCCGCGTGGGCGGGGTGTGGCAGGTGTCGCCGAATCACTGAAGAATGAATCAATCCCTGATCCGAGTGGGCGCGTGGATGGGGGTGTGGCAGGTGTCGCCGAATAACTGATGAATGAATCAGTCCCTGAGCCGAGGGGGCCGCGTGGGCGGGGTGTGGCAGGTGTCGCCGAATCACTGAAGAATGAATCAATCCCTGATCCGAGTGGGCGCGTGGACGGGGGTGTGGCAGGTGTCGCCGAATCACTGATGAATGAATCAGTCCCTGAGCCGAGGGGTCCGCGTGGGCGGGGTGTGGCAGGTGTCGCCGAATCACTGAAGAATGAATCAATCCCTGATCCGAGTGGGCGCGTGGACGGGGGTGTGGCAGGTGTCGCCGAATCACTGATGAATGAATCAGTCCCTGAGCCGAGGGGTTCGCGTGGATGGGGGTGTGGCAGGTGTCGCCGAATCACTGATAAATGAATCCAGTCCCTGAGCCGCGAGGAGTCCGCGTGGATGGGGGTGTGGCAGGTGTCGCCGAATCACTGATGAATGAATCAGTCCCTGAGCCGAGGGGTCCGCGTGGATGGGGGTGTGGCAGGTGTCGCCGAATCACTGATGAATGAATCAGTCCCTGAACCGATTGGGCGCGTGGATGGGGGTGTGGCAGGTGTCACCGAGCGGCTACGGCGCGGGCGGGTGCGGCGGCGGCGGGCTGGCGCGCGACGGCAGCAAGGACGCGTGGTCGCCGTGCGCGTGCTCGTGCGCGTGCGCCTGCGCGTGCTCCACGCACTCGCACTGCTGCCGCCACGGAAGCTGGGACAGCTACTCCTCCGTGTCGGGCGGCTTCGGCGGCAGCGCGGGCGGCGGCGGTGGCGGCGGCGGCGGCGGAGGAGGAGGCGGCGGCGCGGTGGCGGCGGCGCGCTACAGGGGCTCGCTGTCCGCCCTCGAGGGCGCCTCCAGCACCGGCAAACTGCGCAGGTGAGACGGCGCCTCCAACCCTTCGGATCTTGTAATAATAATAATAATAATAATAATAATAATAATAATAATAATAATAATAATAATAATAATAATAATAATAATAATAATAATAAGATTTATTCCCAACTTGTTTTACAGAGATAATGTACATTGTTGTTTCTTGGAATTACTAACCATCGATTAACCAGTTGTGATAATTAGCAATACTGAATTTATAATTTATTATCTGTCCACTTTTACATCTGTCTACTTCTACATTTTTTGTGTGTGGCGTGTTTTTTTACAATGTTCTTATTTTTTTAACATTTACAATCGATTTTATGTAATAATGTGGCAACTTTTCTTCAACGATGGCTTGAAGAAATGCGGGTAGAGTGGGAGTATTAGTTACGACATCGGCCACTAGATTTTATGAAGCAATGCCAATCACTGGAATATCAGTCATGCCTTTGCAACTTTCTCAATAAATTGAGTTCTAATTTTTCCACAAGTTCGAAGGATCTCCCGCGATGGCCCTGGATCTGCTTTAGAAATTTCTTTAGATATTGTTTAGAAAAATACGACCATGAGTTCTCGGTTTCAAGTGTAAATATACTTTCTTATGCGGTAATGAAGATGTGTTTGGATTGTTGTCATCAGTGCTCGCTGCGAGTTTTGGTCTTCAACAGTTGATTGCTCAAGGGAGGGCAAGGTCATCGTTCAAGAAAAGTTGCGCGGGGAATACTTACAAACACTCGGTTTGGTGTCTTTTTTTACCCCAAACGTTTTACATAGTAATTTACTAATATTTGATGCAGGAAAGTTATTTGTAATTATTAATTGAGGAAACGATGCTATTTAATTGCATTATTTACCATATTGTACTACTAAATAACAAATAATAATGTTATATCCACAAAAAAACATTTTAGCATATCCTTATTACTATACATTGATGTCTATCTTACTAGCATGCTGTTTAAAACAGAGCTACCATATCGTAAGAGACAAATCCACGAAATGATCACTCGGAAACCGCAACTTTATATTACAACACCGAAATGGACACGTTTTTAGAATTTTTCTTGTAATTTAGATGTCAAATGAGGCAATTTTGACTCCAACTGCAACAACTTTTAGACAACTGAAAATATTACAAAATATGTAAAACTGGACGTGAATAATATATCTAAAAGGAGAAGTTCATGTGAATAATTTCCAGAATGTTGCAAAACTTATTCAACCAAAAATAAAAATACAATCTTGTTTCTGTTATCACTGTATGAACTATCATGTATTTACCATACATTAAGCTTCAAATTCAGGCCTGAAAATAGGACGAACCTTTCCCGAAACGTTGCAAGCCAATTAGTGTTATAATTGACAAACTGATTGTTTCAGTAATAAATCAGTGAGGATATAAATATTAGGTTTTTTGAAAAATTGAAACATAATGTATACGTACGGTCAATGAACACAACAACTTCTCAATGAGAATAATATACTGATCATGTATTTCTTTGTTCTGAAAAAGAATATTCATGAGAACCTTTCTAGCAAGTACAAAAAATTCATCTCCTTGCCATTAACTTTTGTGCGGTTCGATACCGGTAGCTAAAGACAGCGAACTGCCTCAGAAGAATTTCATGTCGCCTTTGTACAAGGGATTTTCATAAACAAATATTCGAACCCCTTGATTGGGTACCACTATGCGAAATATAACTTCTTTCAGTGTTCCTAATAATATAAATACAGTTTTTATTACCTGCTGAATGAGAGTCACTCGTAGTAAGAAAAGTGACAAGGTTGTATGTGGGATTGAAATCACGAATGAGTTTTTTCACGCTATTGCGTAATATAAGACACCACTGGTTTTGTGTGCACTGCGTTTGGAATGTTTAAAGCATTTTCCTTGAAATTGCTTGAGGTTCGCTTAGAGTTATGCTCAAAATCTGAAAGCTCTTAGTAGAGACTTACACTCCGGCTCCCAACTAGGCAACCCGCTGAAGACTTGTGCAGCGAAGGAAAGAAATAGCAATTTTCTCAGATCTTATAAATTTTGTAGTCCAATCATAAAATGTGCACCACTTCATAAAGATTTTATTGCCCACGTCATGCCGTATATACTCTCTGTGGCAGTAATAATTGTGCGTTGTTTTAAACAATCATTTTTACTACCATTTGGAAAGGAAATCCGGGGAAACGATCTGGACACCAACATACTGCGAGCCTTTCCAGACAGGCTACAGACTTTCTACAGAATCACTGTCAGTATATACTAGAAACGCAAACAGTGACCAGTGAACAACCACTGCAATTGCGCCGATGTACTGACACATAATGTAACATCCTGAACCGGGTAATCTCGAAACCTTGATTGCTCCTAATACTACATGGGCTGGTGAGGTGAACCTAATAGTGTGAAAGGCATCGACGTTCTAGTAATTGCATCACTCGAGCTCTAATCTCGCAATGCTTGGTTTATACACGCGCTGATCCAATCTCCGCCGTTCGAACAGGATTTAACCTTCACCGTGCGTGCTGTATGGACCTTTCCATTACTCGCGGACTTGTGACAGACGAGCCGTATATTGCAGCCTGCCATAACAAAGCTGAATTGCGCGAGGCGGCGCTAGAGGCTGACAAGCACTTTTTTATTTCCGCTTTAGATGACGGCTCTTTATGATGGTGAGAATCTGAAATAAAATCGCTGCGACGGAGGTCTATCGAAATCAGGATCCGACGCAATCTGATTCCTCCGCGCCCTCGCCGCTCTGTTTCACTCTTCTACCCCTCACTCCGCCTCCAACCGCCCTATCTTGTCCTCCTGTCCTGTCCTTTCCTGTCTTGTCCTGTCCTGTCATGTCCCTTTCTGTCATACACTTTTTAATTTCTGTAATGCTGCGCGCAAAGCGGCGAATTTTCGACAGAAAAACCCTTATTACCGGGCCCTAATACCAAAAAAGTGGATAAATCCAGTTGCTAAATTTAGAAAGAAAAAAAACTCTAACACGTGGTGTAGTCAGAATCCATGTTTTGTTGGTTCTTGAAACAGAAAAATCGAATAACGGCTAAACGTCTGTCCGTCCGGCTGTCTGACTGTCTGTCAACAACGCTAGCGGGGAAACCGTTCAGCCGATTTCTCCAAAATTGATATTCCCCAATCTGTCTGGCCGGTGTCGTGGCCCCTTGAATTTTAAACTAATATTTTAATTTTTTTGGGGGGGGGGTACATTACATGAAGCCCGTGGGACATTTTCTAAATTCTCAAAAAAACAAAAGGCCTCATCGATTTTGATTAAATTTTGTTGTCGGATAGTGCGAAGGATGTTTAAGAGAATGATGCAGGTCTCATGTTCGTTGAAAAGAGTAATTTTTCGAAAATTTCAAAAGTTCAAAATTTTTTCGGAGTCTTCGTACAACTACAATTATTTAGGTAGAGATTTTTTCTCTTATGGAAATCTGTTCCTTAAACATAGATTTTAAAGTAAGGTCATGTACAATTTTTTGAAAATTTCAGTACTTCTCGTGTGATTTTGCGTGAAAATACGGGCGAGAAAGTGCGTGCTATTATAGGACCACTGGTTCTCTCCTGCCCTGATATCCGTGAAAGGTAAGTTCCTGTCGTGTTCGCAGGCACTCGTGGCGGCCGGAGGCGCGGTCGTGCGGGGCGCTGGCCGGGGCGGCGCCGCCGCGCTCCTGGGGCTCGGTGCCGTCCTCGCCCACGCACCACGGCTCGTGCGCGGGCGCGGGGGCGGGGCTGCGGGCGGCGCGCGGCGGCTGGCCGGCGGCGTCGCCCAGGGACGGCGGCAGCGGCGCCTGGCCCGGCGACTCGCAGGCACGTGCACGCTCCTTCATTCCAAACCATGTGGAAATGATTCGTGCTCGTTTCTCAAATGTTGGCTAACTTGTGCCGGAGCTGTTGTACTCCCTATTATTTTTGTCATTCTTCCGTCTAGAGAATGTTCGCATGAAAGCAATAACACATTTGTAAAATATATGCGTAACTGTTGGTATAAATAAGTGACTGTACCGAATTCACATAGTCCCTTATTAAATAGGGGAATCTTGGGACAATTGAATGGTTTATTTCAGAAACAACATAAATCAGTGAAAAGTAACTTTTCAGTTTCGACAAACAACTCCGACGGCGGCTATATATCACTGTGAGTCAAGTCTTTAGAAAGTCTGTTCCAATAACCATCCAAAATCTCTTGAGTTATAGTAGATGAGCTAATGCATGTACTTACAGAGAATGTGACTGCACTAAGACGTCAATATCGTAAAAAACTGACTAATATTGTTCCTGAAATAAACCATTCAATAAGTAATTGCATAAAATAAATGGTTACTTCTAAAGGTCTGTATGTCATAAGGAGGCGTAATGAGTACTTAAATGCCGTGTGCACTAGTTATTTCGTAATTGTGTGGTTGTAGTGGTTCATTCCACTGGTTTTACACGCGCAGTATTTTTCGTACGTAATTTGACCAGTGGGTTTTCAAAATATTTTGTCAGTGAACCCTTCAAGACCTCAAAATCTTCGCAAACTCATTATCATAATATTCTCTGGTAGTGAGTATGTATACGAATATAACCTAAGGTGGTAAAGAGAAGACTCACGTAAGGGAATAGGAGACATCCCTTATACGAATGAGTGGTTCTTCACTGGAAAGCGAGAGGAGTGTGAGACGGGCGTTTATTCCATGGAAGCAAGGGAAGCATTGCTTCCCGTATCATGTCCAAGGATATCTTACATTTTAAAACCTTTTGACTTGTAATTTAGAAGCATTTACTTGTAGTCCAAGTCAAAAGAGTTTAAAGTTAGCGCGTCCAATCTTATCTTTACAAAATGAGCACGTAATTATTATTGTCACCAATACATAGAGTAGAGTTTGCCTGTGAAGCTCTTTGGAAGCACTAGGCAGACTGCATCCAGGGAATGCTGTGAACAGCATGCTGGCGCGTGGGGTGGGCACGCGCGGGCTCATTCAGTGGAGCTCGCCTTTAGAAGCAATCGGCCAGTTGCTTACAGCGTGACTCACAGCACGCGTGCGGTGGGCTCCACATGTGCTTATCGGTTCACTGTTTAAATTATATCCATGTGAATATTTAAAAATCTACCATTTAAAATGTAGTTGCTGCTCTAGAAAAAAAATCTGACCATCCGCCACTAGTGTGAGACTGTGATGTGCGTGCGCAGGGCAGCGTGGCGGCGTCGCGAGGCAGCCTGGGCCTGGGCCTGAGCCTGGGGGCGGGGCGGCGGGCGGGGCCCGGCGCGGCCACCTCCCCGGCGGCGCCCGGACGCCTCAAGCCGCGCAACAGGGTCACCTTCGAAGGTGCGTCCGGCCTCGCTCTTGCACTCTTACCGCCTATACTGTTGTTGTTGTACGACGTATTGCATTCTGTGTAATAACTGTTAATACCATGCTCCTTTGATGTTGTTGCTCCTCTTATCTTGAGCACCTTAACTCTCGTATTGATCTTCTCATCTCGTTTCACAGCCTCATAAAAAACAAAACATGAGTGAGGTACTTCTTTCAGACTCACAAAATATTACATGATTTCTATTCGGTTCCAACTTTCTATTTTGACTTAAGAATATATTTTGGAATAATTAGCCTCATCCTAAACAAAAATCAAATTTTAAAAAATGATTCTGAAGACCAATGTTCTTTAAAACGTTGGTCTACAAACATCTCAAAAGTCATTAATAAAATGTTTATGTTGTGATTGTATGCCTTAAAATTTAAAAGACCATCCAATAATTAAAAAAACATGTCAAGAAAGGCAGCCTTTTATTTAATTAATTTCATTCAAATAATTTAAAATTTAACCATTGTAACGAAAATAATAATAATAATAATAATAATAATAATAATAATAATAATAATAATAATAATAATAATAATAATAATAATAATCCCACCTCCTGATTAGAGATGGTAGGAGAAAGCATACTACTCTTTCCAACTAATATAATATTATGAGGAGAAGGATACGTAATAGTTGTGTATTAATATTAGTATTAGCTGCATAATTGTATTAATATCCGCACACGTTTTCTTGACCTCTGTAATTCCCCCCTTTTGTCTTTTACCACACACAGTCAAATTAGATATAGCAATAAGGGTTGATCACACATAAATATGCATAGTTGCTGACGTGAATGATATAGTTGAAACTATTTGCATCGGCAAATAAGCTACAGAGTTGATTTGAGAACACTGCCGATAAATTAACAACTCGCTCTTACTCCTTTCACAAGTAAATAAATGAGACCGTAAGAAAACTTCCATAGCCTGTAGTAGACTTTTTAATGGATTATATGTCTCCTTTGATTTACATGAGTAATAGACAATTTGGATTGTATCTGTGTGATTAAATTTTCGAGATAGAAATAAATGTTTGACGTAATTTTCTGTTCCCCAAATTTGTTTGAGCTATGAGGAGGGAGATCTCGTTCCTTTCTGGCTTCAAAGTCATGTGTCACTTGTGCTTTATTTAATTCAGAATAAATGGAACAAATATTTATGCCATTTTTTGGAAAAAAAAATATCGCTCGTGCACAAGAAATGACACACATCTCAAAAATTGACATATTTTCGTTGAGTAAAGATTTTTTTACTAGCATTCTTGTACTTAAATAAGATCATGATAGTTCACAAGAGAGCATGAAGAAAATGAGTCTCCTTTATCTTGCGGGGCGAAATAAACGATCCTACTCAGGATCAGAAAGTTCTGCAAAATGTTCGATACGTGACGCTTTTCTTGTGCATTGACGAAATGTACTTTACGAAACATGTTTTTAAAAACGTATATCTAGGAAAATAATTATTCTATATATGAGATTTTTTTCGTAATTTCTTCTATAAGATTTGACTTCACTAATTTCGTAATTACTTTTCTTTGACTATAATATGTCACAAAAAACATATTTCTTTATAATAGCAATGAAAATCCTTCTAAAACACATGTACACGATCGTGCAATTTGCAAATATTTTCATGACATAGTCTAGTCAATTTTGATTCTTTGATATCTCTGCGTTTTAATCTTACTGCCATTCATCGGATTATGTAAATAACAACTAAAATAAACATCAATCAAAGTGTTCAATGCAGAAACAGTCAAGTTGAAGTGGTTTGCTATTGATTGTAGACTTTGCATGTATTGATGAAACTTCTGCTTCAATCTCTCCAGAAGGAGGAGGAGCACGACGTGTGCAGCCTGGCCAGTCACTACCTGACTTGCGCGCTGAGTGGGATCCAGACAGCGGCGACTCGACCGACTCCCTGATAGACGAGGCAGAAGAGTACCTCAGGCGCTCCATTGACTCGATTCTGACTGGCGCGGACGTGGGACGAGTAGGGAGGCGACGTCAGCTGCGGCGCTATTCTGAGCCCGATCCTATAAGAGGTAAGAAGTTGCTTCAATCTTTGAATTTAGGAGATGATAGAGAAAAAGAACCAGTATGACACTTTCGGAAACAAGTGAAGGGGGACAAGGGATGCTACTCTCATGTTTACATGTTTATCTGATCTCATGTTTCTCATGTTACGGACGGAGAGACGGACGGAGAGACGGACGGAGAGACGGACGGAGAGACGGACGGAGAGACGGACGGAGAGACGGACGGAGAGACGGACGGAGAGACGGACGGAGAGACGGACGGAGAGACGGACGGAAAGACGGACGGAAAGACGAACAGAAAGATGGACGGAAAGATAAACGGACGGACATACAGATGGACGTTTTGAAAAAAACACTTTTTTGGTATCAGGGAACCCCCAAACGTGAATTTCTGAGGAAATTTCTGATTTCTTGAAAACGTGAGGTCTGGCTTTAAGGTCTTGTTCCATTCTGTGGCCAGTTGCCATCTATCATCACCCAAAGTACTTTTTTTTGACATTTTCTTAACGTTTTGCTTTTATAATAGTACAACCGAATTATTACTTTAAGAATATTAAAGAAGAGTAAAACCTCGTTCAAATTAGAAATTTTCATTGACAAATTTGAAGCCGTTTTGAAGAAAATGGCGATTGGGCATTAATGTAAATGCGAAATTCGAAGGTCTTTTTCACAGGATTCTATTGAGATTTCCAAAAACTTCATTTAAAGTAATTTGAAGCACTTCTACTCACAAATTCTATAATTTACACAAATCGATGTCGATGTGCATATTAACGGCGTGAGATATATTTAAAAAAATACATTTATGTAATTTAAAAAACAAACAAAAGAATATACTAAAATGAACTTTACGTCATATTAAACAGTGCAATCAGCACTATCCATTGGAAAAAATGAAGAAAACATTTTGAGCCGTTTTTGAGAAAATGGCGTTTGAGCGTTTTCTGTCGAGTTTTCGAAAATCTTTATTTGACATTATTTAAAGCACATCTACTCATAAAAATAATATGAAGAA
The DNA here is from genome assembly GCA_011170035.1 of Teleogryllus occipitalis. Classification (NCBI taxonomy): domain Eukaryota; kingdom Metazoa; phylum Arthropoda; class Insecta; order Orthoptera; family Gryllidae; genus Teleogryllus; species Teleogryllus occipitalis. Next base: position 518,094 of record BLKR01000396.1, on the reverse strand, counting down.
ATCGCCTCTAATGAAAATATTTCCTATGTGAGAGACAAGTCAAAAAAAATTATATTTTTGTAATTTTTTTAAAAGAAAAGAATAGAACAATATGGCGGTTTTGTCATCTTATAGGGTTCGTTTGGCTCTAGTCCCACCAAAAAATTGAAGAAAATATGTGGAGCCATTTTTGAGAAAATATTTTAGTTATTTTTTAAAATTGCAAATATTGCATGAAAACTACTAAAATGATTTAAAAAATTGACATGGCATTAATGAAAGAACTATTTATGGACAACAAATTTTATTTCAAGGAAATATCTGTCTTCAATTTTATAGTTGTAGGAAAACACCGAAAAAATTCAAACTTTTACAATTTTCGAAAATTCCAAGTTAACCATGAAATTTGGACCTACTCCACCTTTATGAGTGCATTTTATTCTATTCTGACAAGAAATTATTTTTAAAAGTTTGGAGCTGTTTTTGAGAAAAGTTTGAAAATGTCTGGGGGGCTTCATGTCAAATACCCTAAAAAATTAATGAATGTTTCTAAAAATAGCAAAGCTTTGACTCAAATCGACAGGGGTTAATTCAGTTTCGAAAAAATCGCACGCATGGTTTAGACGCTAGTGTTGTTCACATACACCAGACAGACGGGCAGACAGACGGAATCACAGACGGACAGACAGACGGATAGACAGACGGATAGACAGACGGACAGACAGACAGACAGAGGGACAGACAGACAGACAGAGGGACAGACAGACAGACAGAGGGACAGACAGACAGAGGGACAGACCGACGGACAGGCGGACAAACAGGTGGACAGACAGACAGACGGACGGACAGACGGACGGACGGACAGATAGACAGACAGACAGACAGACAGACAGACGAACAGACCGACGGACAGGCAGATGGACGCACGCACGGACGGACGGACGTTTTGAAAAAATGAACACTTTTCCGGTATTTCGCATTTCGGTATCGCAATAGTGCGTGCAATATTTGCAATTTTAAAAAATAACTAAAACAATATTTGCTCATAAACGGCTCCAAAATTTTTCTTTAAATGTTTGGTAGGAATAGTAAGAAATGTACCCTATCCTGTGACATAAACACCATGTTGCTGTATTCTTTTGCCTTTTTCAAAAATTGCAAAAATATAATTTTTTGGACTTATCTCTCATATTGGAAATATTTACACTAGAGGCAATTTCTTCACTTCATTAGTGAAGTGAGTATATGTTCTTTAAGTGAGTATATGTATGAGTATGAGTTTATGAGTATATGTTCTTTAAATAATGTCAAATAAAGTTTCTGGAAAACTCAACAGTTTTCTGTAAAAATTAGCTCAAAATTCCGCATTTTCAGAAACGCTCAAACGCCATTTTCTCAAAAATGGCTCCAATTTTTTTCCAATTTTTGTAATCGATAGTCCTAATTGCATGGTTTAATATGACGTAAAGGTGATTTTGATGTATTCTTTTGTTTTTTCAAAAATTACACAAATGCAAATTTTTAAATATCTCTCACCCCATTAATATGCACATTTACATCGATTTGTACACATTATTGCATTTGTTAGTGTAAGTACTTCAAATGACTTAAAATGAAGTTTTTCGAAAACTCAATAGATTCCTGCGATAAAGAGCTTCAAAATTCACATGTACAGTAATGCTTAATAGCCATTTTCTTAAAAACGGCTTCAAATTTTTCAATGAAAATTGCTAATGAGGACGACGTTATAGCCTTAAAATATAATTTAAGTTATATTATTTGGAAACCAAAACGTTGCGAAAATTTAAAAAAAAAAAAATTCTTTCGGCCGCAATAGATGTAAGCAGGCAAGAAGGAGGTACAAGTCTGTTCGGTACCAGTCCACACCAAGGAAATTAGAAAACGTTACTATGAGAAAGTCTGTGCCATTCTGTATCACTTCTAGTTTTCATAGTTTTCAGTGTTGGAATGATAATTTCCTTAAGCAACATTTAAAACAAATAAGTTCACTTCTTGAGGTGAAAAATTAAAAATAAACATTTTGAACTGATTTATATAAGAATGTCCTTTTGTGTATTTCAGAACTTACCCCACCCCAGTGTGCACAGCCCTTTCTGCCCAAAGTGCCACGTGACCTCAAGCTCGATTATTTCGTGAAGGTGATCACTGCAGAGGGCCGTGTCATGGTGGGACGTGTGCGCTACGTGGGATCAGTACCTGGCCGCAGTGATCCTCATGTTGGAGTGGAGCTACCAAAAGCAGCCGGTGACTCAGATGGCTCATATCAAGGCAGGCGTTTCTTTGATTGGTTAGTTTCAATCAATTGCTTTTAATTTTTGTATTAATCACAGAAATAATCAGTTACAGAGAAAGACACTTGTTTCAAAACTGTATTTTCAAACACACCTTAGCCGGTGTCGTTAGTTGAATTGCATGCCCTGTTGTATCTTTTTAAGTATTCGATCTTTGTGAGAATTGGTCAAGCTGAGACGATATGATCAATGGTTTCTACTTGTTCCTGGCAAATGCGGCTTTTATCATCTTGGGAAATTTTGAGAACCGCTTTATCATAATGTCAGCTCCTCAACGCTTGATTTTGGGCAGCTATTACAAGTGCTTCCGATTCTGGTTTCATTCTTCCCCTTTTAAGACACAAATAATTTATGTTTATTGATCTACACCTTGACCATCCTTTTTAGAGATTGTCCTTGGATTGTTTTTTTTTCTTCACGATTTCTTTATCTTATTTTGCGTCTAGTATTTCATGTTAAGTAGTATCAGAAGCTAAGTGTCTATGTTATTCTGCGCGTCTTGCATAGTCTTCTTTGCAATGCTTCTTGATACTCTTACAATGTCTCTATTTCCCATTCTTCGGTCAGATTTAATGGCCAGCCTCATTAGTGAGTCATTTTGATGGCTGACAACATACTATCCCTTCTCTTCTATTGCATTGAGACAGGAGCCTTCAAATGTTTTGAGGCCTCATCCTCCTTCCTTATGTGGAACATACAGTAAGTTTGTGTACATCAGCTCGAGGGTGTGCAATGTGATGCATTGTTAGCAGTTTTCTGATTTTTCTATCCATGATTCTAATCTCGTGCTCAGTTCAGTCCACTAGTCCAAAACTGTATTCAGCTTCAGGCCAATCTACCTATTGCAGTTATTTTATTCCTGGAGTTCAGAGCGGACTGGAGGCCAAGTCTCACTCTTCTGTTATACTCACTGCGAATTCTCTTTCACTGGGTCATTCGATATGGTATCACATTCTTCAATGCTTAGATGTTTGTAAGTTTTACCTGGCTCAAGATCTTGAATCACAGAGGAACTTGAATCACATACCAACTTCAATGTTCTCTGACGTCAGTTTGCCTCTCTTTAAATTGAGTTTTGCACACGTGTCAAACACAAGGCCAAACTTCATGCAGATGTCATTGCTAAAATCATTGACGACAGACAACATTTGGGAGAGACTCGCTTCATTCTTAGCACACACTTTAAGATCATCCATGTGATAGGGGTCTTTCATCGCCATGGAACTAACCAAAGTCAGTGTGCGACAACTGTCTAGATCAGAGATCGCCAAATCGTCGATCCGAGCTACTAGTAGCTCGTGGGGCGTTTTTCGGTAAATCACGGCCTTGCTCAAGTTTGGCTACCCTGGGCTTGCTCTACAGATATTTTTCCATACAACTCGATGATTCGACTGATATCGTTGATACAGCTCAGTTGGCCATACAGACAGTTTGCAAGAATGTCTTTTGATAATTTCCAAATAAGAGAGGAACTGGCAAAAATTATACCTTTAACAGGGCACACTAAAGAACAGGACATATTTTTAGCAGTTAAAGATCTTATCAACTCTGAAAATATTCCTGTAAAGAACTTGGTGGAATCGGCATCTAACAGAGCTCCTGCGATGGTAAGTGGAGACAACGGATTCATAGCTTTGTGTCGTAAAGACAGCAGCTTTCGTAATTTTTCGACATACCAGTGTACACAAGAAGTCATTATATGGAAAGTTTGTAAGTATGAACAAAGTAATGAAAACAGCCGTAATAGTAGAGAACACAGTGACACACATGCTCTTCAAAGACACTTGTTCAGAGCACTGACTGATGAACTAAATTGCCAGTACGGAGATCTACTGGTTCATTTGTTGGCTTCATCAGAGGCAGAGTGGTACAACATTTGAAAGACTTGCTTCCTGCCTCAGAAGAATTTTTGAAAGAATGAGGTGAATTCTTCTCTGAACTATAAAATCCGATTTGGCTGCAGGATTTTGTTGTTCTTGCTGACATCACAGAAAAGCTTAATAGCCTTAACTTACAACTTCAAGGTAAAGATAAAGAAATTGGTGAAACAATTTCAAATTGCTTCATTCTCAAACAAGCTGGATGTGTGGGATAAAAATATCATCTAACACACACGATGTATACACAATGTGATTGATTTCAGTAATATCTAGATCTCTACCTGGGATCTGTACCACCTTATTCAAGACAGGTTCGTTTCACTCTCCCAGCTTTAGCATTTTCTTTTATTCTCATTGGTGCACGAGATTTGAATAGAAGTAGACGAACTCATTCTATCTCGCTTCGAAAGAGATTCCGTAATATGTTTATATCATGTGATTCATAGCCAGATGAATTTTCACCACTGATGGGAGTTTTATTGGATAGACGAAGCCCCAACAGGACGATCGTTTTCAGGGATATTAGATGGTTCGTCATGTGGATAGTTCGATCGAAGAACATTCTCCACATTTCCCTGTTGTTCTGCCGTGAATTTTCTATTCTATATATCGTCGTTGACTGGCAAGCTTCTTTGAATCTAGGGTAGCCCTCATATCTGGGTTCCACTCTCGCCATATCTTGAAAATTTCTATATCTGAGCCCCCATTTTTCCCTTTGGCAAAGTAAAAGCAGCACACTACCTCTTTCTGTTAATCTCGTGTCCATCTCTGATGACTGCTTCGAGCTACTGCCGGTTCTGAGTCCCTCGGACTAACATCCGTGAGATGGGTAGACGTCGGCAAGGTGACATCACCTCAGTTTCTGAGTAGATATGGGACATTGGTAGAACAAGGCACGTTCAGATTCATTACATTTCTTGTTCTATCCATTTTACTAATTGATTTTCAGTTATGTTTCATAGGAAGCAAGTTCGAGATCACTCTTAACCCACGAGTTATTTCCTGTCATCCGATACTGCGACCCAGAGTGGCCTCGGGACATCCCCCCACAGGGCCCCGCAAGGGTCCCTCCGATCTCCAGTCGGCATTACCAATCCTTGCAGGATTTTCACTGACTGCTAAAGGCAGTCTCCTTCGCTGGCTATTGCAAGGTTCCGGTCTCCATTCTAATCAGCGGCCTTGTGTGACAACCCAGTTTCTCTCCTGTACCCTCCATGGGCCGATAACAGGAAGTCCAAAGTTCATGACCCTTCCCTCTCTACTTACTTCCCGCATGAATGCAGCTGCCCCTAACATGGAGATGACGCTGTTTCAAGCCACTCGTTACAGATCAGACTGTGGTTAAAGAGTTCGAGGTGCCTCTTCCGCCATCTTCATCAATCCTTTATTCTTCGAAGATGCTGTTGAGGCTCTCCTCAGGAGTAATTCTTCATCCGACCCCTCACCTTCAACCTATTCAGCATGGGTGGCCTTACCAGTGCCTAGGCTATCGCCGACATAGGTCTTGGGGGGGTACTCAAGGTCCACCAACTACATGGTCATGTACTCCCTAGATGGGGTTGTTTTTTGTTTTTGTTATAAATATTTATATTATTATTGTTAATATTATTGTTGTTATCGTTATTGCTTTTTATTAAAATTACTAGCTGAAATACCCCGCATTGCCCTATTTATCATAATTAATTAGTCAGGAAGAAGAATTCCACATGTTCTTGCCCTGTAATGGAGACTGCTTTTATCTATTCTACTGTATCACAGCCCCTATCCTCTCCGCCTTGCTCCCATCTAGTAATACCCAGTCTTCTTCCCTCACTTTCTCACTAAAAAATGATTTATATTTTTTCATATTGCAGTTCCTGTCCCCAAACTTCTCATTTTATAATTAAAAATAATAAACAAATTGAGCTAAAAATAAAATACTTGTAACAAAGTATATTTTTTGTGGAATTTTATACCAGTATTTTCAATTATAACAATTTTCATTATACTAATATTTCCGATCAATACCAATATATCAATATTTTCAATCAATTGCCTCATTGTAAATCTTACTCTTTTTCTTATTTTTTTCTTCTCACCTACTTATAAAGAAACTTTTCAAATAAGTCTTAAACACCATACCAAGTCAATTGACACTTAAATATAAATAAAGTGCTTTTAATCGAATATGAGTATGTGCTTTAGGGTCCTTGATAAATAGTGGCTGACTGAAAGGTGCCATTAATTACTTAGACAATTATAATATCTCCAAAAATATGAGATCACTGAGGATCTCGGCTTGACAAAAGTTTTTCTATGATCTAAAATAACCTCTTTTGTTCTATTTTCCACCACCTTGAAAACTGTTGTTCACACACATATTCAATTCCTTCCAATATCCATTTCCCATTACTCTTTTATTTCCATTACAATTCCTTTTGCTAAACTTATTCTCACACATTTAAATAATCATTCCTTCACCACCCAAAAGTTTGCATTCACTAGTAAAATGTACATCATTTATAATAAGTTTCACTTTTGCTCATGCAACTTGCAAATACAAATAATTATAATCTTGCTTAATTTAGTGCAATTAAATCAGTAACTATTTCATGCAGAGAACTTCTGTGCATTCATACCTTCTTACAACTACATCAAATACATCCAACAACTAAATGACTTTTCCTATAATTTCATATCTCTTGTACCTATGATACATTCATGCCTGGGTGCAATTAAAATCAGGATTAAAGCTACTTTTATAAATAGAGTGAAGGAAAACTGTCAGGATATATTAACTATGAACATTTCAGATTAGACAATTGAATTTAAAAATAGAGAGTCCTCCCTATCCTATAGATATGCAATTTTGTGCACTGATGAACTCAATCGTAGATCTCAGTCGTCAGCCTCTAGTAGCATGCAGCTAAACAACTGCACAATGATGCACTCTAGAATCTATGATGTAATGCTAGGTGAAAAAAGTCCACAAAGTAATTATTATGTAAATGTATTACATAATAAAATACATGTAAAATTTGTGGTTGTAATAAATAAATACATGTAAAATTTGTGGTTGTAAATCATAACCTATAGTACTCCTGACCTTCAAAGAAAGCTAGCATATAAGTTTCATTTTTATTTGTTCCGTACATTCAGAGTACTTGTCTTTTTATATATATTAGTATAGATTAACTTTTTCATACATAATTTATATTCAGAGAAGTCTCTAATTATGTTTTATATTGAGAACTATGCAAATTTAATAAATTTGTTTGTAATTCATTAATAAAATTCTGTTTCAGTGATCCTGATTATGCGTTGTTTGTTCCCTTCAAGAAGGTAGTTATGGCATGGAGTGTCTGAACTTTTGAGGTCCTCCATGCATACAACATGAAGTCCTTCAGAAATGCGAAGGTGTATGAGGTCACTCAGTTTGAGCTGATATTTATTTCTCTCACTCCCAAAACTACCACTGCCCCTTTGGTGTACAATCAACATAGCTTTATTATGTGTTCCTTAAGGAAGGTGTATGCTATGTTCCAATTTCCAAATGCAATGCATGTGTGTTTTGTTTGTGTGAAATGTTGAGTCCTCTTAAATACATTAAATGACAAAAATATACTTGTGACAATGTACCTGTGTCTTTTTGTGCATTCCACTTTTCTCTATTTGACAGTTCTTGGAATTTGAAATTAGAGACTAAGAAGAGTGTACCCATGATGTTGCTGTGATGCCTAAACATTTCTGTGATATTCCAGAAAGAGACCTCACAATAGTTAGCATTCCACAGTAGATAGCCTGGTATGTGTTGGAAATTCCATGATAAGAATTTTCCCTGGCCTGATTCTTGGATCTGTCAAATGCTGAGTGAACTGGAGTAACTTATTTATTTGAATTAACTGAATGAAAATTCTGTACAATTAAATGCCATTTAAAGGGAAGAAATTTAATTAAACAACTACAATAAAATTGAAAATTGTGAAACATCATTTATATTTTCACAAGACATTCTGTGGAAACAATTGGTAATTGTGGCCTACATGATGAATTTTTATTGTGCAATTAAATACTACCTGAAAAGAGTAAAACCTCAATAATAACATTTTTGGAAGTTCTTTGTTTTAAAACAAGTCTAACTTGTCATTAAATACGCATAGAATTAATTTATCATTATATTACTATTTGAGTTTACTGGCATAAAATTGCCAAAATTATTCAGATCCATATTTTTCATTTGTAATATCTGGCAGTGTTTAGTTTTAAATGTAAATGTCTTAATGAACAATCTCAAAGATGCTCTTCTCCTTTTTTTCAAATGCAAATCAGATTTTTTTCTAGTTGATCTTCCAATCAAAACAAACTTTGCTCAATGACATGACATAACTTGTGCCATTCGTAAATCTTATTGTGAATATAACCAAAAGGAACAAATGATCATTTGAAGAGGTGTAGATCATAAGCAAAAATGATAGTTTCTATAATTTTAAGATAAATGTTTTTTATTGACATTATTCTCACTCACATGTCTCCCAAAAAAGATAAGTTATATTCTAAAAGGAGTTGAAATATCTTGTGAAAACTATATTGATTTTTATAATCTAGTGAATTGTGATTCTTCGTTTTACCACAATCTCGTCATTGGCAAATATTACATAATATAGCTGCTTCAGAAGAAACTCATCACAACTCAAAATTTTCAATTTTTTAGTTTGTTGCACCTTGCATTGTGAAAGAGGACATCTTTGTACTTGATGTTAAACAAGTCTAATTCCAATTGTTGAATGAGGAAGAATGTTAAGTTTTGCTGTTGTTATGAAGCACTTATGTAGTTTTTAACTTCAAATGTCTGACTTGAAAAAAAATTATCTTAGCTTTATCTCCGAAAGCAGCAGTATAAAATTTAAAAGTTGCCCCTTTCTATCTATCATAGTGAACTTTGTAGAATATTTTGAAATACTTGTATTCAATAAGAAGTACTAGTTAGGTATCTATGACTTAGAGCACTTTCATTTTCAAAAAGTGTTGTGTTCAATTCACTAAACTGTCAACAAAGCAATGCAAGTAAGATGATGTCGGAGATAAACTAGTGAAATTTTTTTGTAAAACCCAAAAGATTTTAGTCAGGAATGAAATTCATGACTAAAACTCAACCTTCAATCTAGGGTCAATTACACCCTCAACATAATTATGTTATTGTATCTACAAGAACTGAATCTACAGATATCTTGAGAACAAATTGTTACGTGGGGATTTCTGTCAATGATTTAGGAAAATCGGATGTACCAAAAAAAAGTCTTGAAAATCTAGTTTAAATCATATTGAAATATATTTGAATGTGTTGTGTGTACAAGCTAAGTCAGTGAAGAAATAATCATAAACAATTATCAAAGTAAACAACATAAGGACTAGAGCATTAAAGATAAATAATGTTTATTTATATAAAATCTATTTACTCTGAAAATATTAATCATTAAATAGATTAAGATTTGCTTGTGGTAAAATGAAGAAACAGCAACTTTATTTATTAAATACTTTTCCAGTTATTTATGTGATTGTATGATTTGTATTTTTGTCATGTTTTACTCATATTGATTGCTACAAGTCAACTACTGTCTTCAAAACTGCGCATTTTAGAGAAGAGGGACAGGAAATTGGAGATATCAGGGGAATCGTCCTTTCTTTTGTAAGTTGTTTTGTATATACAAGAAAAAACTAGTATTATACGCACATGTTTTCTTGAGCCCTGGAATATCTACCCCACTCATTTGCCAACATTAGTTTAATTAAGAATAAATTATAGCAACGAGTGTTGTAGACAAAATCTGATTACCAGAAATGCTCGCTCATATAATAGAAACTGTTTTGTATCGAAAAACAAACTACAAATTTGATATAAAATTCCTTTTGTGAAAATAACCAAATTCCCATTCCTATCATAGCTAGCAAAGCGAGGGCTCATGAAAACATGCGTGGATTGTAAAAAAGACTCATTTAATATTTTATAAATATTAATTTTGCTTTTCACTTTCAACCAAGAGGAGAAGAAAACAATAGAAAAGATAATGTGTAATTTTGAGAACATCTTATTAGCATTCGATTTCTAAAAAATTATTCCTTTTTTTTATATATTCTTGTTCATTCTTTATTTTGATACCTCTGCCTCCATTATCTTCACAAATTAATTTGTTAGTATACAAATAGATGGACCAAGCACTGGTAGGTGCTGTTATTAATAATTAAAAGATCAAAGCTTCAGCTAGTACCAAAGAAAAAATTTGAATAAGCTCATGTGCAATAAATATCCATACCAAAGGGGTAACAGAGTGCCAACAAGCCTGAATGTGTAGTAGGAAACAGTATTGTAGTAATGTTTTTTATAAATAGCTGAGTTATAATCATTTTGTTTTCTTTAGAAATGGAACAAAAGAGAATAATGTTACTTTTTATTTTAATTTTATTTTCAGGTTCTACTTCTACAAAATGTTATCATTCCCCACGTCTGTGGATGCTATTATCTGGTGTGAATGTTTCATCACTTTTCTGTGGTGTACAGTCAATTCATTGAATTTGTAAAATACAATAAGCTTGATATGTGTATAATACTCTATGTACTGTATGTATATATGTATACATGATATTCTAGTTACCTGTTACACTTGTTGAGAATATGTATTTTTATTTTATTTACTTTCTTTTTAACCAGTCAGTGTGTAGTCAGTTTTAATGGATGTAAAACATCTATATGAAACTGACATGACTGCGAGATTTGATATGATGGAAGGAATGAGTGGTTGGAAACATTACTGAGGGAATGGTATATCAGTTCGATACAATGTTAGAAATGGAGGGGAATATCACTGAGAGGGACCAGCAAACTGCTTTAAATTTTGCAGTTGTTTCAGTTTCCCTCCTATCACTGAACTGACATTAAACATTAGGCTTTAAAATCAGAATCAGGACTTTTATGCAATCAATTTGCTATGACAAGTGACTTTTAAACAATGAACTTTATTACAGAGTTCCTAAGTTTATTACTACTAACTCTTGTGATGGTTTTCTACCAAAAATTTGTGGTGAAATCATGGCAACATGCTATGTATTTCATTTTTGTGAAAGCACATGTATATAAAAAAATGCCAAAGGATAGACACAATTTTTGTCCAGTAATTTTTAACCAGCATATAAGTGACATATACATGAGCTTTTCAGTATAATGACCATTGCATTGCTTATTTGTCGATCTCAGTTGAAACAGGAGACAAACATTTTATTGAAATATGGCAAATTTGCCTGACTTAGACAAGGACATTAAATATAGATTATAGATCATTCTAGACTAAGAGAAAAGTATGTATTGTAGATTTATGAACATTTCCTTGATTTTTGTACGGGTGATTATAAACGCATTTGAAAGTTTCTAAGAAAAAGGTCAAGTTTATTAAATAAGTAATTAATGATTTCATCCTAGTTGTATGTTTTCCTGCTTGTTGCATTAATAGAAGTGCTTTGACATGGACATCTACTTATTGGTGAAATTCTTAATCTGCTTTCATTATTTGGCAGGTCAAAATATTTAAAATCACTGATTTAAGTTTAACAATATTTTCTGTACTTACTTCTCTTGTCTGTCCAATCTTTCAGTGATATGCCTGCCACCTCAAGTTCTTGAGTTAACCTGAGTAAATTGTCAAATTATATTTATGCAATTATTCTTCATTATTGGAAACTTGCCTAACGGAAATTACATTTTCTTTTATACTATAGACCAATATTGACTCTTTTTCTGCTGTCCAAACTCCTCTATTTGCTCTATATACACTGCTGAATTTATAAATCAGTTGTTGCCCTGTAGGAGAGTGACCTGGTGTGAATCTATGAGCTCTCTGTGAATACAACAGGTGGCTTGAGTGCATATGCCATTCATTTATTTAATATTTCCTAAAGATTTTTGTTATTTGTCACATCAATATGTTTAATATTCCTTTTTCAATGATTTGTGTCATACCATGTAATAGTTGTCATCAGAGGTATTGATGTTCAGATGGAGCCTATGTAGTTATCCCTTGCAAGATGCTTTTGTCTACCACACCAGACAGCGCCATTCCCTCTGTTAAAAAAATTTCAATTGTCATATCTGGATTTACTTTTAATTCTTCAAATTTCTCTTGCTTTATATTTCTTTATTGTGATTATTATATTATTAGTTATTTATTTTACTGGCTTTTTGGTGAAATGATGTACAAATGTTTTCCTCAAATTTTTAACAAATATTAATTTAGATTTTTTGTGATTTCTACCTGTGATTTTATTTTGATTTATAGAAATCCACATAATGAATAAATAATAAATTCAGTCTCAATATTTTTATAATTATTTCTAACTTTTTATAATATTTTTAATTGGCACTGTGTAAAAAATAGATGACTAGTGACACTGTACACATAGAGATTGTCTATTGCCTTCAGATTTGTTTCTTTTTATTTATTACTTTCTCTCTTCTGATGTACTACTGAGGTCCTCACAGATGTCTTTTCAAACTTCTGTGTTTTTATTTGGTGGACAGTACTGAATACTTATAATGTTTAAATTTATTTTTGTAATCTAATAATACATATATGTAAGATAATTATGCAGCAAAATTGGAGCTGTAAGTGAATGGATCAAAACAAAATGTATTTACATTCATATATACTTATTTTCAATATTTTGCCCCAGAAATATATCGCATAGGTGTCAGTTGTCATTGCACAACAAATCACAAGAAATATTTATAAAACACTTCTATGTTGCATATAGCTATTCGGAAATTATTCTCATTCAGAAGATCTACTCTACTCTTCACCATATACTTCTCAGCCATGTCACATAAAAATGTCAACTAACTGTAACCCTGACGTACTATAAAAAATATGTATGCATCATAAAATATATGTATATAAATATTACAAAGTTGTTTGTTTTATTTCTGTTTTCTTTAATGTATACAGAAGTTAATATTTAATATTTTTGTGTTGTTATGGGTATGAAAAAAGTATTATATAATCAGTTTCTGAGGTTTGAAGACTAGCCAAACATATCTAATGATTCATTTCACTAAAATCCTCTTGTGATTCCCTTTTGATTTGCCCTGTGTCAAAATAAATAAAAAGTATTGTGACAGTTGTTTTGAATAGTGCTTTGAAGAAACTGAAGATATAGTGATGTTAGTTGAACCTTTTTAGATGTTATTTTACTCCTACATGTTCCAAACATCAGATAATGCTTGACAGCAACTTTTAATTTTTATTTGTTGTTATTTTGTAATTTTAATTTTTATTTGTCTTTATTTGTGACTTTGCAATTGGATGGTTAAACAACAAAACAAGTAGTTTGTTATTGACAATTTATGTTCAAATAATGCTAAAAAGTTACTTACTTTTGTCAATAAAGAATACAACAGTCTGCAAGGCACAAGGAAAACTGTAAGTACTGTTTTCAGAATCAATACTCAGCATTTACTCAATAGATCACTATAAAATTGGACCAAAAATATTAGTGTTGAATGCTCTACACCCATGAACTATTAGAATCTGGAGAATCTTGAGAAGAATGTGATGAGATGAATCTTGAGATGTAGACGACATTCTGCTGTTGTACAATTGCCTTTGAAATTTGAATGTAATACAGTTTCATTATTATTATTATTATTTAACAAATATTTTATTATTTTTCCTTTTTTGAATTTTGTAATAATTCTACTCATTATATAAAATTAACATCATATTTTATTTCTTAACAAATAAAACTTTCAATTTTCTGTCATTTTTCACTGAGATAATTTTGTTTCAAACTTTTGTTCTTCTAACTTTCTTTTAAGATGAAAGATTACTAACTCCACCCATACAAAATTTATAATTTAATAATTAAATGTATTTAAAAAAGGGGAAAATTGATCTACAGAAGCTAGTACACTTTTTTTGCCTAATTTCTTAGGAATCACAAATCTGGCTGACTAAAAGATAGATATGACTCCCTAAAGTATTAAATGGGGCACAACAATTGAAACTGCAGAAATCCAAAATTTTCTTTGCAACAACAGTACATTATTTGTAAAAAAAGCTTACATTGACATATTCTCTACTGATTTTCAACAATGTGAAAGACCTTTGTTCAGAACTGTAAATATGAATATATTAATAACAACTATAAGGTATAGTTGAATGTGGAGTTGCAGACACCGACGTGTAAGCTGTTTTAAAAGTATTTTCACATGTTGAAAATTTCTTTCATGCGTTGCTTTGTTCAAACATGTTCTTACAACTTGGACTTATTAATGAATCATTGTAACTGATAATGTTATACCCCCCTTCAAAAATTCCCAACATCTAATTGCCTTGTATGTTACCTCCATAAGGGATATGATCTGGTAATATTGCAATTTCAAAATTATAATCACCGTAAAAAATACTTGGAAGGCATGAATGATGTGAATAGAGTTTAGTACAGCTACATATTTGCGATAATATGCACAAAGGAATGGAATGTCCATTTAAATGAATTGAACCCAAAATTAAGTTCATTATGTTACACTTTCAGAATTCTTTCAAATTCAGTCAGCCTTCACACTGCTCGTTGTGTATATTTCGCGAATGTTTATTCCCACCTGAGATATGGCATAATATTCTGGGGAAATACATCTTATAGCTCCCAGATTTTTAGATTACAAAAAAGAATTGTACGAATAATAACCAAATCCCATCCACGTGATTCTTGTAAGCCTCTCTTTATTAACCTAGGAATTTTACCATTACCTTGTCTGTTGATTTACGAATCAGTAGTTTGTGTAAAAAATGACTTGCTTTAAGGCGGGAATATATTTTCCGATTCAGAAAACGCCGATGTCTATTACTATAACACCCGATGTAGAAATCATATTCATCAGATGACAGTATCAACCGCTCGTTGCAAAAAATTCACATGCAATACATGAACATTATATTACAACAATTTGCCAGATGATATTAAACGATTAAATTCGAAAGAAAAGTTTAAATCTCAAGTGAAATCGTTTCTGCTGCATAACTGTTTCTATACAATTAGAGACTATACTGAGCATCACAAGGAAAGTAACATCAATTTTAACAGTGATATTTAATGCATTTGGACTGTATAAATGTAAACAACCTGTAACAACTATTGTACCGCAGCCTCCGGGTCAATGACCCCCATCTCGATCAGGTTTTTCTTCCAGTTTCCTTGATCCATTGGGCAAATGCTGAGATGGCCCCTTGTTTTGCTTCTGGATATAAATGTAACTTCATTATCTGTGCACGTTTTCTAGAATTCAGTGGGAAATATAGTTATTCAAATTATCGTTTCCATGTTGTCGCGGCAGGAAGTATTATTCCTTGACGAAGGACGTGATGAATAAGACCCCAAAATTTATGCACGATTTATCCTTGAAAATAGATTTTATTACATCGGAGCGTTTTTTTTTCTGTATTCAAAATTCAAGTAGTATTTCGCTTAGAGTAGGGATCGCAGAATTTTGAAAACGTGCATAGAATTCTCTTCTTCCTATAGCACGTCATACACAGTTGTTAACTGTTTTCGACGAAAAATATATTTAAAAAATAATACAAAGATCACCTGTAAGCAGTTCCTCTTGATTATTCTCTAATCCAGATATAAGATCATTCTCACTTAGTTCCGATAATTCTGTCGAAAAATCTTCTATAGCAGTTGATTCTTACTTGTATTTGCTTAACACTTCCTATTTTTCTCCCCTAGTTTTTGAAGAGATTCAAACTCCACAAACTCAGTCTAATTTGTGTTTACTTCCTCTGCTGCAATTGCTCCTTTAATTGTTTCGTACGCGAATCTATATAAACATGAAAAGCAGACTATTTTGTATGTTTATGTGGAAAAGGTGTTAGTTAAGTTTAATAAGAATAAGTTCTGGGTCACATTCATTTGAAAATCGGTATTTGTACAGTTAACAACGTAAAAGTGAGAGGTCGAATTTTCATTCATTTTCTAACATTATTCACTGTTTTGTTTTCTCCGTATTCACCTGAAATTCTTCAAATTTAATAAATCCCAACGCAATACTGTTCGTAGGTTTTTGCAAATTCATTTTTAAAATATGGTAACGTCTTGAAATAAAATTATGGCGTATTGAGTGAAAAATGCCTTTGGGTTCTGGAGTTTAATCAACGCCACTTACATACATCTGTTTAGGTGGCGTTGATTTAATTCCCGGCTTACTCACTAAGATCGCAGCAGCAAAACACGCAAAAAAAAACTTTTTGGAAATTTCTTTGATTCTTCCGGCCGGACCCAACAACAAATTACCAGTTCCCCATCAGGACACCGAGACGCGTCGAATGACACCTCGTATGTATCGAAGTGGTCTAGCCGTGGGTGACGGAACCGCACCTCTCACTAGAGTACTATATTGGGTTCAGAAAGTATCTTTGAGTTGAGAGGGATGAAAGAACAAATGACCAAATGCAATATAAAGACACTACTTTTAGAAAAATAAAATTACAGAGTGATTACATCAATATACTTGGGAATTGTTAGTAAATATTTTTATTAAAGGCCTTTGGACTGGATCATCAGGAGGATGAATCTTGTACATTATTTGAATAATATCTTAGTGCAATGCTAACATCTCTTCTACGACTGATCAAATTTATTCCATTCTCTTGAATTTCAGACAAATCTGAACATTTGTTTGGTTATTTTGAGTTTGAGAATTCAAACATTTGCAAAATACATGTGGGATGTATTACCTATGCTGTCTTATTGAAAAGGAGATAACAGTTTCCTTTTGCATGTGATAGAGCATTAGCTCCTATCGCATATCGCTCCTATCGCGTGGTCAGACGGAAGAGCAGGCCTCATGGCCTGAGTCTCGCCACGTAAAACAAGGCATTCATTCATAATTGACGTTTGTGCAAGTGAGACTTAGTGAACCCAGTCTTTTCTGTTTTTTTTTTTCCATCTTATTATTTGCATGCCCAGTTCCATGAGCAGTTAATGATTGATGATTCATTAGGGATTCCGGCGCGTCAAAGCCAAATAGATATTTCTGTGGATAACATGCTCTCTAACTGCTGTAGATTTTGTTTCCAGTAGCATCCTTAGAAAATTGACCTGTGCCAGTGACAAGCAATTTTCTTTTCCATTCCTTTTTGGGAGATATGAATGGTTCTTGTTTTTTGTATTTATTTATTACAGTTTCAGCCCCAGCTATACACATATAAGAAGTTTAGAAAATGTAATTTTATTTCTACTATTTCATGTTAATCATCATTTGCAACAATGGTCCTTGTTTAATTATAGAATGTTCTCTTATCATCAGTGAAATACCTGCAATAATATTGCCACCTGTGGTGTGACAAATGTATGGGTGCCGTAGGTTCCTTCATCCTCTAACTCTTTCCATAAATTATAGTATAAATTAACAATGCCCTTTTGATGTGAACTCTGAATCCTAGAAATTTTTACAGGTGTTATATTGAGAATATAACTATGAAATAGGAGCAACAAGCAACAAAATGCTATATTAAGTAAGTAATAACACAATGGTAGAAAATCACAACAAATAAAATTAAATTTAAACACTCTTTAAACTTCACAAACTTAAAATTAACTCCATTAAAATAGGTATAAATAACATGCAATTAATCAATTAAAATTGAAAGGGTTATAATGATTATAATATATAAATGAATATATAAATAAAATATAAATGAAAAATTATAGGAAAAAATAGCGCAAAGACACAACGCAAAGAATAAATTTTTAAAATTATCTAAACCAAAATAGCGTGAAATAAATGAACAAAAATCAAAACACGCTAGCCATCAGTATTACATGAATTAATTAGAAAAGTAACTAAACATAAAATTACAAAAAAATAACACAAGTCATTTGAAACAAAGGCCAATGATCACAATCCAGATGCACGGTTGAAACGTCGGCGGTATCTCCAAAGTCCTGATTTTTCATCGCAAATGTAAAACAAAAAAATGTCACTATTGTCAGAAAGTAAACTGTCAGTATTACAGTGCACATCAGGTAATTTTGGATATATTGGCAACAATAATTACCAACACAAAGTTTAATTTTTTCCTAAGATCACTTGTCCTTTCCTTTGTGAATGTCCTTTCACAAGTGATCTCAGGAAAAAAATGAAACTTTGATAATGATATCCATTCCTTATTAAATTCTACTTCGCAGTGAGACAAAATTATTAAATATTTATGTGCTGCAATATTGGAAAAATTTATATAGTATTTCCTTTTCATGTAAAAATAAAAAATTGACACGCTTGTTATAAATGTATCTGTTTGTGAATGTTTTGACTTGTAAAAAGACAACGACATCAAATATGTTATATAATTAAATGTCTATATTGACATATAATGTATAATCGCAAAACATGTTTTGATCGCTTATGACAAAAAAGTTGCATAGCGATTTAAAAAAAAAATGTCAACACAAAAGGATACAAAAACACCTACGTCACTTAACGTGCGATAGTGGCGTTTTTCATAAGTTATATTTTAATCATTCCTTTAAGACGAGAACAGTACAGCCTTTATATTACCCGCGAAACCTTCTTGAACGATGACCTGGCTTCCCTCTCCCTAGAGCAAGAAACAGTTGAAGACCAAAGCTCGCAGCAAGCACTGATGACAACATTCCAAACACATCTTCATATATGCATAAGAAAATATATTTACTGTTGAAACCGAGAACTCCTGGTCATATTTTTCTCAACAATATCTAAAGAAATTGCTAAAGCGGATCTAGAGCCATCGCAGGAGATACCTCGAACTCCTGGGAAAATCAGAACTCAATTAATTGAGAAAGTTGCGAAGGCATGACTGATATTTCAGAGATTGGCATTGCTTCATAAAATCTCGTGGCCGATGTCGAAACTAATACCCCCACTCAACCCGCATTTCACCAAGAAAAGTTGCCCGATTATACCTGCTTCATATTTACCCCCTGACACCCGCTGATTTGCCCTAGCCCAGCCCCAGATAGTGTACTCTCTGCCCAGCCCAGCTGATTCTCCATGCTTGGCAGATGGTTGCACGTGGTCGCACGATTTGGTCATGATGTGCGATATGTGATAGAATACACACGGGTTAAAGGCAAAGCCGTCGTGTTCGGAATGTACAACTTATATAGGTTACAACTTTTCAGGCTGGGGGGAAATATGGTTCTCTGACTCACGTCTTCGAAACGCATTAGAATAATGTAAATAAATCAGCGAGAGATGTATGCGGCCTGTGAATTCTCTTTATAAATTTTCATTTGCGAAGGAAATATGTGTTACGGAGCGGCTGTTTCGAGAAGTAATGACTTACTCGTATTACAAACAGGACTCTTTCAAGATTCGACGATGGGCTATCACAAAACTTTTGATTGCGTGTTTGTTTTGCACGTTCGTAGTGGCCTGTTTTGTAGCTCTAACACCCATTACCAAAGGTAAGCTTTGACTGATCGAGAAGTGCATACTAATTTGACAGTTGAGTTCTTGCGAGTGTAATATGACATTTACCAACCACGCTTTTTATCCGCATAGCGGTAGAAGAATGCGAATGTCCCAGTGGGAAAGCGTCTGCTGTTGTCAGAGAACGGAAAGTCTCTGATGGAGCTAGAGCACAAGCTAGTGCATCAAAACACAAACTAGCTGTTTTAGTGCCGTATCGAGATAGATTTGAAGAATTATTGGAATTTGCTCCGTACATTCACAAATTTTTAAATAAGCAGGATGTAAACCATCATATTTACATTTTGAACCAGGTGAGTTTGTGGAACTGTAATTAATTAAATTTATTTACTATAATTTGATAAAGAGTTAAACCCATATATATATATATATATATATATATATATATATATATATATATATATATATATATATATATATATATATATATATATATATATATATATAATATCACTTGATTATGAAAGGCCTCGTGTGATGAAAAGTAAATTGTTGGTAAATTGAAGAAAAATGTTTATTTTGGCATTCATAAGATAAGCTTAAAATTTATTGAGACAATATCAATCAGCCAGAGCTTACAAATGTTAATGATTTTTTGAATTGTTTTTGCCTTGTACAGTATTGATCGAATCTGAATTAAAAAAAAAAAAATTGTTAACAAGACAAATGCATATTTCAAGAACATAGTATAAATATTTCAAAAGCCAACTAGGAATTGTATAGCAATTTGTAATAAATGACATATTTTATGCAAAATGTATTAGATTAGAATATTTTAAATACAGTAATTAGTTTGATAGTCATAGAGGATCCTTTAACTTCCTTTTAGTATAGTTTATTTTCCTTCTTCCTTGTGGGCCCCTGTTAATTGTGAAAATTGAGATTCTAAAGGGTACATGCTGCACAGCCTTAATGAAATCATTGACTTTTCCTCAGCTGATTGATCTTGTATTGTCAAGGTTTTAGAGTCAGTAGATGAATTACTGCAGTTGAGAAGTAAGTAGTTTGAATGTTGTCTGCACAGTTCCACTAATGAAAGCCGAAAGTGTGAATGACCTCCTTTTAGATTGTTCAGAAATGAATTTATAATGTGTAGATACATTGAAGAGTTCTTTTTTTCTTTTAACAATATCTGTTTCTTATTAAACTGTTAATTTTTTATAAAAGTTAGGCCACCAATTTTGAAAGTCTTATGATTATTAGGTGCATCTACTAAATCA
The DNA here is from genome assembly GCA_011170035.1 of Teleogryllus occipitalis. Classification (NCBI taxonomy): domain Eukaryota; kingdom Metazoa; phylum Arthropoda; class Insecta; order Orthoptera; family Gryllidae; genus Teleogryllus; species Teleogryllus occipitalis. The sequence continues at coordinate 497,207 of BLKR01000396.1, read as the reverse complement.
ACAGTGAATTTGCTTACAATCATCTCAGTTACTTCTTTCACTGTATAATATTTCTTCTGAGTTATCTTGTCATGAAACCAGAAAGTCTATCAACAGTTAAGAACAAGTGACCCCTCATTGGAAGCATGTACACCGGTTTTTTAAGCCTACCAGAATTGGTTTGAATAGGATCATTGCATAGTTTTAATTTTTACTCAATGTAAAGGTTAAAAATCATCAGTTGAGGAGAACACATTATTCTGACTATACTTTAGAATAAAATGTACACGTTTCATTGCTTCCTCTTCTGAGACTGACATTTTTATTGTAAGAGTACTGCTCAAAACAAGTGGTTGAATTCACTTAAAACACATGCACCATTACTCTAATTTCTCAAAGAAAACTAAACGAATGCAGTATCTCCCATTGATTGTAAATAGCTGACTGACAGTGTTGTCAAAATATGTTCATTTATGAAAGGGTCAAATACATTCATGATGAGTCCTTTCATTAATACCCAAAATCTACTATATTCTGCTTCTTCGTTAGTACTAGAGTTCTTTCAAAATAGAAAGCTGCAGGACTGCTTAGTGAATCAATTTCCATCAAAAAGTATGTTTCCCCCAAAACTGGACATGAGACTTGTAAAAAATAAGTTATTTAAAAGTGAAGAGTATTTGTTCTAGTTCTGCTATACACCAATGTTCCAGGAGATGTACTGCTAAAAAGCAATCTCACCAATTGTCAAAATCTTGATAATAGGTATAGAAATAGAATTTAATTGTTTCTTGAGGAATCATATTCCTGTCATTTTTATTTATGTTAACAAACAATTTTATTTATTAAGTATACATTTAAAAAAAAATAAAAAAATAATATAGGTTCCATAATGAAATGGAAATTGTTGTGGGGAAAGCACATAATAAATGAAATGCACACTCTTATCATTTTTTTTGTTATGAGTTATTTTCTTACAAATTAAGACGGTAGAAAACAAATAATCTTTTAACTTTTGTTTTCCAGGTGGATCGTTATCGTTTTAATCGTGCCTCATTGATTAATGTTGGATTCCATGAATCATCAAAGGATTGTGATTATATAGCTATGCATGATGTAGATTTACTCCCCATGAATCCGCATCTGTCATATCAATATCCAGCTTCAAGACCATTCCATGTTGCTGCTCCAAAGCTTCATCCTAGATACCATTACCCAACATTCGTTGGGGGAATATTGCTCATTAAAAGGTGAATTTTTTACATGTTATCATAGGATTTTTGTTCGTTTATAATTTTATCTTGCCTTGTTTAGTTGTGATACCTTCTACTTCTCTTAGAAATTTCAATGCTTTAATTTTTCATAAGTCTACCAGCCAGTATGTTGGGAACCAGTAGATAAAGAAAATAAGAAAATATTGTGAATTAAGTTAATATTGTGATAAGTAATATTAACTAAATATATTAATAAGTAATATTGTGATATAAGAAATTGTATCTTAATGTATTTTTGGAGAGGACATGACATGAATATTTGGTTATGGAACATAAGTTCTGAAGCAAATCTATGAAATGTACTTTTTAAGTAATGTTAACTGCCTCTTTCACATAGTTAATTGTAAAATAATAATCATCCTTTTCATTGTTAAACTTCTCTTTAAATTTTTTTTTCTGTTGTGGCTTATTATGAATTGAGGTGCTTGGGACAAGGTAATGGTAAGCCGTCTGAAATGAATTTTACAGGGGAGGCAATTGAAGGTTCAAAGTTGTCTGCTTATCAGAAGTTCAACATAAAAATCTTATTTATTGCATTAAAAAATATTGTGTATATTAATGTATTGTAGTACATTATTTTGCCAGTGGCTTGCAAGCCTCTACCCGAAATGAAAAAAATTAACACATCTATTTTGCTTGTTGAGTAGCTTACCATTATCTAGTCCCAAGTAGCTCAATTGATTTCAATATTGATGTGGTGGAGTATTAAGCGGTGTTTAGATAAAATTCAGTAAAGTTAATCGAAATACAATAAATTCATAAAAATGCAATTTCATGAATGATGTTTCGGAATGAATTTTTGTTATTCTCAATACGCTTTTTGCTAAAATGGCTTTTGAATATTCACATACGTATTAACCCCTGAAGAGATGAGCCCTGTCGTAGTGGCCAGAATACTAGCTTTTACCTGTGGCTGCTAGAGTTGAAATCCTGGACACTCCATGAAGATAATAAAGGGACGGTTTTCCCAGAGTTTTGCCATTGCTCCGGCCTCTTATTCTACATTTACTCCATGAACATTCTTTGTTTCCCAATACCATTGCCATTGCATCTATTGAAATGAACCTTTTGAGACAATCTGACTATGGCTGTTGTGAGATTCTGGCTATGGATTAGTGTCTATCATGTCATCTCCTCAAAACGTGTGGAGAAAAATAAATCAAATGCTGTCAATTAAGAATATAGGGAAATTTATTTATTTCTTATTTGTTCACAAGAGTTGTAATACACCATTACTTCATGTAATTGTTGATTTAATTAATTCTCGTAATGATCTTTTAACACACTGGAGAAAATGCAATTTTTACAGTTAGTGTTTAATGAAAATTGGGCATGATCAAACTATTCAATTTGGTTAATTACAAGTTTCAGAAATACATTTTAAATGTATTGATAAATTTCAGTGATAGCTTTCATTTCTGCAGATCAAGATCACAATATTGTACAAACAAAGTTTAATCAATTGTCTGATTATTTTGTATGCAATTAGTTTGTTGCAGTTTCTGAAAAACTTAACGTAAAAAAAATGGGTTTAAGGTCGCTCACCTGATAAAAAAGAAATGATTTATAAATTAAAATGACTATGGTATAAAGGATATAATTTATATCGTAATTGAGAAAATGTTTGTCTGCAAAATGATGTTGACTGTTCTGATGTCAGATCACTACTTCTGCTTTGCAACAATCATACTTAGCTAAAAGATCTGTTTGAAGAAGCATCTGAATACAGCAATGATTTCATGCGAAGTGAATGGGCAACTGGAACAGCAAATTTTTATTTATGAAAGCAGTTGTAGAAAAATAATGAAATTAGTAAAAATGAAACGAAATACAACCATCTAGATGAATATTAATATTACTAGATTTAGCAGCTGCTTGCCTGGCTGCATTCCTAAAGTCAGAATGTTTTCATTGTTGGTTGGATGTAAATATCAAATCGTAAAAGTGTGTATTGTTGGGTGTTTTTTCAATCTATACCTTTCATTTGTGAATAAATAGTAATTGACTGACCAAAACATCAATTGCACAGGCACCCGGAACCAGGAAGTTAATGTCAGTTTTTTCATGTAATAATTGAATTGGAAATTTCAATTTTGGAAACATAACCGAAATACACGTGACTTTTTCCCTTGATGAATCTTTTAATTTCCCTTGTAACTCTACCGTTGTACTAACCTACATAACTCTACCGTTTTAGATCAAGAGTTGTTCTTCTGTTAAGTTCATGTTTAAATTTATCCTCAGTGTGCCAGATTAAATATTTAATTTAAAAGAAATATGTTATGATATTGTGATTCTCTTATAATATATTTCGTTCCTCTAATTTCTGTTGTTTAAGTGAGAACTCACTACATATAATGTGAGTTATCAAGGGTACCAATTGTTTCAGGGATGACTTTAAACGAGTAAATGGTATGAGCAACAAGTACTGGGGTTGGGGACTTGAAGATGACGAGTTCTATGTTCGCCTCAAAGAGGCAGGACTCAATGTGTCTCGACCAACTAACATTAGCACAGGATCTGAAGATACCTTCAGGTAAGCTCACCCCAATTTACAATTTGATATTTAAAACTAGATATCTTGTGTTGTATTTCTTAGTTGAACTGTAGCTTTGGACCTTCAGAAGTGTGTCTTATATTTATCATCATCAATTTCGGATTAGGCTTTCATCAACATTGGCAGTGGTGCATGTAGAGGCATTGCTTTACAGCGTGAGCATACCAATGTTTGGGAGGTTGCATGATCAATCCCAGTAAGGTGCCAGTAATTCACTTGATGCACTTAACATCTGTGAGTATGGAATGTATGCTGGAATTGTAATTTGTGTGCACACTGCCCTCTAATCAGTGGTTTCTGAGATTTTCTCTTTTAGGTGAATGCTGGAGCAGCACATTGTACTATGGTCCATGTGTGATGCCATTCCCTTCCCACCAACACCATGATGATAATCATCTCATCATCTTACCCTCTCTGAAGTTGGGTACCATGGTGTGATGTCCCTCCTGTGCGGATGCTAGTTTCAAGTGTAATACACGTAGGAAATCTTTCACGTTAAATGATCTGAGTGGTTGGGAAGGGAAGTGGAGGGGGAAATGAGTACAAATATGGTCATTGTAATTGAATTTATTGCTCATTTACTAGCCGTCACCATTCTACTTACTATAGGGGGAGTGAAGGGGAGAGAGAGGGAAAGTTGTGTCTAGAATTGACAACATGTTTTCCTCAGAGCACTCTCTTTCCCAACGTAGCATTTTTTCTGCTTCGCTTATGGCCATGTGGTGAGAACTTTATAATTTAAAGTTGAATTTTTAGTTTTTGATGTGGCTCATCACAATGAAGAAGTACAACCCATTCTTGTGCACCCCACCTTAACCAGCAGGACTTGCAGAACGTGCAACTGAGCAGGACCAATTTCAGGAAAAAGAAGAGAATTTAGGATTAAACTCATTCAGAAGTTTCTTAGTCCTTAAGTGTTCCTAGTCTCCCCATCTTTCCTGTGACTGACCTCTTGCTCCTCCTCTATTGCAGGGCCTGATTTAGGGAGCAGGTTGGATCCAATCGAAAATTACTTTGCCATTTCTTGGGGATTTCATTCTGTTCTGGATGATACTTTTTGTTTTCAGTTTCTTTATTTTTGTATTTCATACTTGTATCTCATTGTTACTTATTTTTGAGCTCCTTGGGCTGCAACCATTCTTGGCCTCAATATCCATGTTTCACTGCCATAAAGAAGGTTCATTTCGCCACTATGTTATGAAGTCTTTTACTTGGAGGGAATAATTGATGACTTCCATTGTTTTTGTTGAAATTTGCAAAGACAATGTGTAATCTTTTTCTGGAGAGGGAAAAATCCCTCTCAAGGGGAAGAATATCCTATGAGTTTTCTAAAAACTTGGATCCCACTCAAAGTATTTTGATATTTACTGAAGTCAATAAAATCGAATATTTAAATGTATGGTTCTTTAGAAATCACAATGTAATTGTATATCTCTTATTACTTATGCTGCACATTATTAATTAGCAAACTGTGATTAAAGTATAAAGTATATTTGCTACTTCTGGTACTTTGAATGGATGGCATGAATTTCAGAATGGAAATAGTTTGCAGCCAAAGGGGTCAGTTTAACAAGTCAAATTATCAAAATATTGTGCCAAAAAGATTGAGAACCAGTGATCAACATAGCAGTTTGTCATTATTATTGGCCAATAATATTTTCAATTGTATTTAAACACATACACATGTATAAAGTTTTAAATAGTTTACTAAAACTATAGATGCAGTTAATATAAATTTTATAGTATCAAGCAATTGAGCCATCCCTTAGAAAAGCCTTTATCATCAAATGTCTGTGCATTAATGATCTGTATTTTCCAGTCTTTGATTATCTGTATTTTTTGCAGGCATCTTCATGATCGTGATCGTCGTAAACGTGACATGACCAAATGTTTTAATCAACGGGCTGTGACTAGGCGAAGAGATCGACAGACTGGTCTACTAGATGTTTCGTACACAATTAAAAGTGTTCATGAGATGGTTATTGACTTGGCCCCTGTGACAATATTGAACATAGAACTAAATTGCAACAAGACACTAACTCCATGGTGTGAATGCGAAGAATCTCAAAAGACCGATATTTCTAATAAAGGTTCATTTAAAAAGTCTGGTGCCAAAACTTTATGAAAGTGATGAATTCATTTAGTTCCTCTTACATTTGATTCTTGCAAGAGTCTATACAAGATGTTTTATATTCAAGTGATATTGAGAAAACAGATATAGTACAAATATTTCTATTGCCAGGGACATCAGAGGGACGAGGATAGTTTCTTTCACCTTCAAAACTAGAGGGAATAAAAGAATTCTTCTCTAAATCTGGGTATGTACTCTGAGTAAACAGATTGGTTCAACTTTTGAACTATGTACCACAACAAGGGTTTTGTGGTACATAATAATACTAATAGTATATCACTTTTAAACACAATTAAAGGTACTACCTGAAAATACACAAACTACTAGAAGTACTGAAATGTTTAGTAAAAAAATATATATACTGAAACACATACTCTTATCATTTATAGGACATGTATAAAACAAATTCATTAGTTACACATCTTGACTGTATTCTAGAAATCTAAATTATCTAGTGGGCTTTGTTTAAGACCTTGCAAATTTAGATTCATTCATTTGTAGTACATCATACTATATCAAGTTTCAGTAATCTCCTTGATTAATATTGCACTGAAAATATACCATATGTAATGACCATATATAATAGTTAATTGAAAATGGGGAAATGATAATAATTATTAAAAACAAACCTATCAAAATTGAAGAAACATTTTCCAAGGAATTTATTTGAAAAAAAATTGAAAATTTAATACTTCTTTGAATACAGTCCGAGTAGTATTATGTGTTTCATTTGAAAACTAATCAATCTGAATTTTGCGTCTGTTTTGAATTTTACAGTATTTATATCAGAGATACTTTAACTAGGCTCTGTACTATTCTCAAATCGCAAAATTTGATGTAGGTATTAATGAAAAAAGTCAAGAAAAAGAGAAACTATCAAAATTACATTTTTAGTGAAATTACACATTTGTCTTCAAGTGAAGACTTAAATAATATTTTAATTGATTTTTCCATGTGCATATAGTTTTGTGTGCTCAGATACAAGTTACAAGTAACACGCTGTTTCAATAATTCTTAAATACCAAATGACTTCAGAATAGACACAGAATCATATAAATAACAAAATGCAGTGTGTTTGAGGTACTAAGTTTGCTTATTAAGTTACCATTTCATTTCAAATTGAAATGGTTCATGAAGGAAATTTGTATTGACTAAGCTATTTTTTATTTTTTCTGCAAATGGTACAGCATTTGATGTCTTATATGCAACACTGGCCTCTATAGTGTTGAATTCCATTTTATTACTTTTAAACTGTGTTTAAATTCTTAAACATATCATTATTATTTCCAGTCTGTCCTTGATAAATTATTTTATATCGGTTGCTTACTAGCACACCAATAAATATTAAGTTTTCCATAATAATAGTAGTTTTGGTTAATTTTATTTTATTCAGAAATGCTCATTTTGAGACATGTTCTATCTTATATACAGTAGCTTGTGTTATGTGAATTATTATTGCAAGAAATTATGTGAAGAAAGGCAAAATGGGAATGATTGAACATTTTGAATTACAATTACATATTTTCAAACCTACCACATCAAATGAAATTCAGATTAGGTTGACTTCTGGGTAATTTTGTTCTTTTCTGTCAGTTTACTTGACAAAACTTACTTGAAATGAAATGGTCTTCTTCTTCCTTTCAGGGATTAGGCATGAATGCCTGTTCCGTCTTCACTTGCACTTGAAATGAAATGGTACTAAGTAAAATAATTGCTTAATCTGAGTTTCTGTCAGTGTATTTTAATTTGGAATATCCCATTTCTTCTTTCCAATTAAAATTAAATTTTTAGTTATTGAGAAAGTTATGATTGTAATAAAATTAGTTTGAACACAATGATACATAATTTATGTATAAATGGAATTTTTATCTATAATGATTAGCCATATCAGATTGTATATAATGATAATATGTTGTAGTTTTAAACTGTGTTCTTCTTTTTTGTAAATGAAAACTGATATTATGAAATGATAATATGTTATGTGGTGATGACCTGCAATTAATGTCATTAATTTTCTTAAGAAACTCATAAGAGAATTTGCATGAAAGGGCATCATCAAAGCTTTAAATTTGATATATATTATCAAACAGGCAGCATGGAGGATGTAAATCATATCACGATGAATTCTCAGAACTAAAAATGAGATATTGATCTGAGTGAAAAGAGTGAATGAGAGAAATTGTAAGATGCTTACTTTTCTCTTTGTATTATAATTCTTGAATTATCTTTGTTATCAGAGATTCAATGAAAATCTTGGATTTCTTAACAAAGAAATGCAGCAATCTCAGAATGTAATTAAAGAAATTTTAGTTTAAAATGTGTTCTTTTTTTTTAAATACTAAGTAAAAGATTGATGGAATTTCAGTAAAGGGAGTTTGTCATTATGAACGAAAATGGATATTGCTTAGGGAGCTACATAGGACACAGTGTACATAGAATGTTTACTGAATTATTTAAAAATATTCTCTGTTTAGCAACAATGACACATTTTGAAAAAAATTCTTCCTCTTTTCTATTCTATTTTAAAAAATTGCTTTTATTACTTAGCTTCCTCAACCTGAGCACTAGTCAATTAGTTTTGTTGTATTCCTCACTGTAGGGAATAATCACTTTTTTATTAGCTTAAAAATCGTTTTTGTAAGAGTATTTTCTGATATATTAGATTGTGATATGTGTAGTATGCTTATTCTGGCTGTGTTGCTGTAATGTACACAGTTTATTTTCAGAAACTGTGCAATTGTGCTACCAGGTATTTCAGTATGTAGATTTATCTCTGGTATGCATGTTCTTATGATTTCCTGAGTAGTATGCTCCATCATTTACGTCGTAATTCTTAATTTTTTATTTGAATCCTTGGGTTTAAATAAGATGTTATATACTTTGAGAAATGTTTACTGGGACAAGTTAAAAAGTACTAGTGGACTTCAAAAACAAAATATGAAAAAAAAATCAATTCTTGTTTTCAGGATGAATAAGACCGTAAATAAATGGTGAATAAAAATGCAGTTTGCTTCAAAAACAAAACATGAAAAAAATCAGTTAATTCTTGTTCTCAGGAGGAATAACAAGACAATAAACAAATGGTTGTTGGAATAAGAGTACGTAACCTTTTAGCTAACCTTTAATTGTCATCATTAATATATCACCATAAAAAAAGCCACTACTGTGACAACTAAGTCAATAATTATGATTGTAGAACACAACAGGATGTGCTAGGCACTTGCACTGTGTATAAGCCTATAAAACTAAAATTTGCAGTAAAACTGCCATTTGTCTGCCTCTCAGGAATGGAAAAGAAAATTATCAAAAGAACTGTGTTCAATAAACATTTTTAGATGATGAAGTTTTCTGATATCTAAATAATTTTTCCAAGTTCAGTCTGATATGGGTTGCCTTTTCTTGACTTCAAAATAAAGATTTCGTCATAATTTTTATACATAAGTTAAGCTATTAGCTTTAAACACACAAATTATGAAAGAAATGTTTTTAGTTTATTCAAAAATGACTGAAATGAGTCAGAAAATAAATAAAAAGGATCACCGAACATAAAAGAAACAACTGATGAAATGTTGGGGTACAACCATTGCCCGACTTTGACTTTTGTGCGCCCTAGGCTGTCAAATGTTTTAGCGCCCTTTTAATTTGCTTTTTTTTTAAACTTTAAATCTATTTATAATATTTTGAATAAAAAAATGTACAATATTTGTAACCGACTCAAAAATTGTGTACGTATAAATAATAAATTATACGTATACGTATAAATAATTCTCATCTCGATATTGATTTAATAAATATACAATAATTTTGTATTCATTTTATCTGTAAATACCAATGGATAATTAACACTTTCTTTTGTTACAAATACGAAAAAAATATTTCTATGAAAACATTCAAAAGTTCGCCTTATGAAATTTTGTATTCACCGAAATTTGCCCGCCCCCAAAAATTGCACGCCCCAGGCTGCAGCCTACTCAGCCTATTGGGTAATCTGGCACTGGGTACAACTCATGAGAACAATGAGAGCATAAGCTTCTGCGGCTGGAATCAGTAGCTTCTTGGCTGTCTGAGAGACGCCACATCCTAGGCACAGGCGCCAACATTTTGGCTGCCATTCTGTGACCTTTCTCAGCCTGAAGTGCAGGAAACCATATGCATATTTTGCCCTGAGGAAGGTCACAGAAAGGCTGTTGAAAAGTTGGCATCTGTGCCTTGGACACAGTGTCTCCTGCCAAGCCAAGTAGCTAATGAGTACGAGCTTAAAATTGATTTTCACATCACTTCATTTAAACATGCAGAGAAGGGATTGTCATATACCATAATTTCTAAAATATAATTTGGTCATTAATTTTTTGCATGTCCAATTAAATTATTTTTAGGATTAAAACCACCAAACATTTCCCCTGTTACTAATTTCTTCATGTCTGTTTCTAAATTCTTGTAAAAAATTCCAAAATCTTCTGTGGCATATGAATTCTCTGTATGATTTCAACAACATATCTTAGAAATATTTGAAAAAATGTGCCATTTGCTCATGCAAACTTTCAAGCATGAAGTGTGACTCCAATATAGCGCTGTTTTTGTTAGTTGATATATTTACTGTTTTTATTAGTTGAAAGAATAATTCGTTGATATTTGTGAGCAGTAAGATGCTTTTTCTGTATGAAATAGGGGGGCAATAACTTTTGCAAAATGGTTTTTGATTAAGAACACAAAGTTTAGCTGGTCTGCCTAATTGTAGTGCAAATATGCACTTTTTGATGTTTTTAATACTTTTTTAAGAGAAGTTCTGTAAGAAATTTTTGGTTTTCCTATGTTCTTTAGCATAAGTCTCACTTTTCTTAGAGAATTTTTTAAGCAGAATAATCACTTTTAACTATTGTTCTCAGTAAGTTTACTATTTAGATCTTGGATGTAAATCCAAAATTAATTCGGTGACGAAATGCTGTGCAAAAACAAAGTAAAGTAATGAGCTTGTAACTTACAATTGTTTAACTATTAATAATCTTATGGAGCATGAAAAGAGCGAGAAATGTTGGCAGAATAGCTTTAAATTCTGACATTTGACTTGACAAAACACAAAAAATATCAATAAAAAATGTCTAAATGTGTTAATTTAAAAGATGTCATAGTAGCTTAGTTGAGAGGTATGATTGAAGGGTAATATGGATTGATGGTAGGTTGAAATAACTTAATAAGCATTTTTATTTTCTATGAAAGTAATTTTTAGTTAGATTTCAATAATTATTCTTAACTAAAACTAGTTTCAAGAGATATAACTTAAAAAATGTAAATGAAAAATGTATGAGTATATTAATTTTGTTTATTTTCTTGGCAGAATAACTATTACCACTTGTGGATGAAAATGGATCTGACTTCAAAATATCCCAATATTAATCCTAATATCTATTGAAAACCAATTTCAATTAATGGTGCAATTATTATCAAATTTAGAAACAATAACCTGATAGTTTAAGATAGTGAAATCTGATTGGATTACATTTTTAATCATTGTCTTAATTCCAGATTTGCGGACGTTAGCTGCATTACGATTCTATATCATTTTTAGTTTGAACTTGCCTCAAGTTGTATAGCATAGGACCCAACGATGTAATGAGCGGGAACAAGCCATGATGTACAACATTAGCAGTTGATCAATATCATTTACGATTTGATCACAAACAGTTAGTATTGAGATGTACAATTTTACTGTTTTATTTCTTTATTATTTATCATTTTTTATTGTGGTGAATGAATTATATGTGCTCATACTGCTCCTAGGAACTGAGTAATGGGTCGGCAAATCCGGCGTTTACATGTGACGAATGTTGGTAGCCTTTGTTATTTGTGCTGACCGTCGCTGAACTGGTGAAGTGACGGGCGGAGATGTTATGGTTTCCAAAGGCGTCCGTGTAATTTGCTCGGAAATTTTCTTTTAACATCTGGAAAATATTTCATCTCAGAGGTGAGATTTTACAGACGCATTTGTAGTCATTAAAACGTCTTTCGAAACGCCCAGTAGGATTAAACGACCAAAAATTTAACTTCTATTTCCTTTTTCGAGAAGCTTTATTTTGACAGTAGTGAATGATTTAATGAGCGAGAAATTATCGTTAGTCATTTTGTTAATTTTCTATCCAAAGAAATTAAAAGTGAAAATATAAAAGTGCATATGCTATTGCCTTGTAACATACATTGTATTTCTCACGTGTGACGTCATGTTTACAAGATGTTTTCGGAGGAGTTAATTTCTTCTTAATTGTGATTACCGCAGAAGTTTAACAAGACTTCTGTCTTGACTTTCACTATCCTTAGTTATTAATGGCTGTTATTGCGTCGTCTCTTATAGGTTTGTGAAAATGGATGGTGGAGATAATTGCGCGTATCACGTGGAGAGTGGCACTGAAAGTGCCAGTCAACAACAATCGGCGGAGAATGGGGAAGGTAAGTCATTTGTTACTTGCGTTTTGTCTTGGACGTATTTTCTTGTTACATTTGTGGGGCCCACAATTGTGAAATGTGTATTATTGAATGTCGTCCTAGGAGTGATCATTGCGTTCATTTGACCCAATACGTTAATTACAGATCAAATATTTATTTAATGCAATTATCCGAATTCATTGTAGCATTCAGGTTTTTGCATTGTGGGAAACAGATGTGAATAATGTGTTACCTTTTTGAAATGCGGATTAAAATGGTTTAGATTATGGAGTTTTATGAGGTGAAACGCATATATTATCAGTAATATATCACGGTTCTGTCGTATCAAAAAGTGCGATTTTGATACATAAATTAGTTCATTTTCATTAAAAGTTGGGCATTGTATGCCTATTTACAGTAAATCCTCATAGGATTTATAAAATACAGACAAATATAGCAACTTTGTTTTCCCATTTTGAATGAAAATGCCCATGCAATTATATCATTTTACGAAGTTATTGTAATTTCTTCCAAATTATTGCAATTTTAAAACTTTTGGCTTATATTTTTTACATTAGTCTCTTGCTAAGCAAATTACATAGTCACCGCCTCGCTGGACATTGACGCCCTATAGAATGTTATTTGTGGATGCGGATAAAACTTATTTAATGCGACCCATGCTCTCATTAAAGGAAAATAAATAAAATGTAAAAGCAATTGAATCTATTTAGGGAAAATGCAAGTTTATGTTCCCTTAAAAGTGATCCTCTTACGAGCGTGGATCTATGTACACGAGTAACTCAGCAGCTCACTCCAAAGCAGGAACAGAATTTCGGGGTTGGAGCCTACCGTCTATTTTATTAATCGTACGTTGTATTTAGTGGGATTAATTTGTTGTAGAAAGCGGTAGTAGTGTCCACAACACCGTAGCTATATAATTTAATATACATTTGTTTTTCGTTGGTGAAAATAGTCCTGTTTCTCATTTCAAAATTACGTTTCTGCGTATTCACCACGCTCATTCAAATTTTAATGAAAACTGGCTTTGTTGTCTTTGGGCTTTTGGGAACATTCCACGTTACTGTCAAAAGTACTAAATGATCAGAAACATGGTATGGATTGAAAAAGATGGTGAGCTTCATGGTGATATAATGTACTGATTTTTTTTCTCAGTATTGCAGTTTTCGCTAGAAAATGGCAATATGGCTTCTTCATTCTTTGTTTGTTTTTTGTACGTTTTAGTTAAGCATAAGCGGTAAGAAATTTGCCCTTCTCGTCTAGTGCACAATTATTAGAACAGGAATAAAGTTTTACAATTGTTGAAAGTTGTGATTGTGGTGTTTGACACCATGCGCGTCTATTTGTTCCTATTTTCTTTACAGGACGTTCAAATAATTTTAAAATGTTAATGATATTCATTTGGAAATATTTTTTTTAATGATATTGATTTGGAATACTTTTTTTGCTAGATATTAGCTGACATTGACCACGAGATGATAACATCTTTGGATGAACGGGTAATATTGGGCGTTGGGATCCTGGGATCTTTACTTTAGTTCGCATAGGGATCTTCAGGAGTTCATCGGCGTTATACCTAGAAATCTGTCGATTAAGTTTAGCGCTAGCTATGTGCGGCTCGCTTGCGATACTTTCGAGCAGTAGCCACTGCCGTTTTCTTTATGAGACTGAGTACATTTGGAAGGTCGTAATCTGAAGGAGAGAATTCAGGTGGAAAAGGACCGTAAAGCAGAATCGATGTTATAAAATTCAATGTTATACATGAAGCCGTTGTTGAGAGAAAAGGTTAAGGGAGTTAAATACTGGTTAAGCATCCGTTATTTTGCTTTCTAGAATTTTTACCTCCAAAATTTTTGGTCAATATGCTTGTAAGTGTTCTTTGCAAGGACCTCGGCTGACACGACGAGTTGGAATTTTATGTAGGGAAATACATTGATGTTTTTCGTACATTGTACACGCATACAAATTGAGAGGAATATTTTTTTAGTTTCGACTGTACAATTACTGTAGATAGTTTTCAGTCTCCAGGCATAAGTTTTGGTTGCAGCCCCAAGCCACCTCGTTTGCAGTTCCTTATGCCTCTTAGTTAAGCATGTGCTCTTAAGGATTCTCTCTTTTCGTCTCATCAAATCAAGCCCTCTTAGCGCCATTGAAGTGTTTGTTGGTCCAGGGCTTGCTTTGCTTTAGTGTCGAAACTCTCGCCTTCCAAATCTGCGTGGACGGTCGGCTCTGCGGCTGGAATGCGCGATGAGCTGTCGTTAGCTTTGTATTGTGGTGATCCAAGTTATTCGTCCTTGCTTGCGTGCGGTAGAGTATCCTAGCAGAGCTGATGGCCGATAATCTGACTGAGATCACCGCTGTTGAACTCTGTTCAGGAGTGATCCGTAGTGAAGTGGTGAGACCGCTCACTTTCCATTTTGAGGTTCTTGCTTTCAAATCCCGGTTGGTCCATGTGGAATTAGTGAGAAAAAAGCCGATTCGCGGCAGGTTTTTCTCGGAGTTTCCGGTTTTTTTCGCTTCTCATTTCACCGTCGCTCTGTACATTCAAATCACATCCACATCACTCACGCAGCAAACCATCTCGTGTGTGGCTGATGAAGCTTGGGCTATGAGCAGCCCAGTAATGATTGTTCAGCTCAGTTCTGAGAAGCTCAGGGACTCGAATTGCATTGCGTGGTGCTCTCCAGCGCGATCATCGGCAGCTAGTGCACTAGTCTTGCTTCCAGCTCTGGAGTTTCCAGGTGTTTCGTTGGATCTTGTGACATGACCTCAGAGTGCCGACTACTATTGAAACAACAATGACCTCTCGTTACCGAAATCTTCCCTTCTCAACCTGAGGAGGGTGTGGTTGTTTTGTATTTGCCATTATTGTTGTAATTCTGTCACGCTCTGCTAGTTTAATCAGCTGGTCTTCGTATATTGGAAGAAGACAGTCTCCCGTCCTGGCTATGACTATAGTTTCCAGCTGACCTGCCGAATGCCAGAACGCAATCTCCAAAGTTCTCTTCTCTTCCAGGTCTTTCGACCTTGCAACCAGGATAAGGCGTTTCTCTAGGAAGAAGTTACCAGCTGTAGGGTTGGTTGAGTGAAATGTTATCTATCTCTATGCAACTTACCTTGAGTATTGAAGTATACTAACTGCAACATATCCCAAGGGGATCAAATGAGGTGATTCGAAACGCCCCCTCTCGTTTTTCCACTCCCCCCCCCCTTTTGGTGCTCACGACGTGGATACCATCGAAAACCTTCGAAACCGAGTATTTCTAATCCGGTACCACTAGACGCCACACTAGAAACGGGGGGCTTGATCCCCTGCGGGCAGTGCTATTAATCAGCGGAAATTGCGTGAAGGCGCGAACTCAGACTGTAGAGTCCGAAAAAAATATGTTGTATAAAATGTCAAAATACGTACATAAATATACAATAACAGTAAGAATGAGTACAAAATGTGTAAAGTCAGTTACAACATGTAATGTTAAGAAACAGTAATTATTTATCACATTTGCATTATATGTATTAAAAATTTATAAAACCTCCCCTAAACAAATTTTAAAAATAAAACAAACGTTTTAAATTTTATTTGGAGAGCATAAGTTTTATATTTTAAAGAAAACGTGTATTGATAAAATGTATGTATTGTTTTATATTACTTATATTTTTACTTTCTTTAAAGCGTTAATTTCTTTCCACGATTTGCGACAATAAATATTGTAATGTATACATAAATCAAATGTTGCAGAGTTAATTTCCACTTTCTATATTGTGAAAAATTGTTTTTTAAAGTAAATTGTTTCACATTGTACCACAATTTACTGTGGAGTTAAATTTTGGCGCCGATCTGAAAGGATATTTTTGATGAAGAAAATAGATCTTTCAACATAATACGAAGTTACTGGGGCGAATTTCAGTAGTGGTAGTGTTTTGGTGAAATTTCGTGTGAAATGTCTATTCATTTCCACTCAATATATTGTGTACTTTCAGCAATGTTTCATATCCTTGATTTTTCTGCAATACTGCATCGAACTTGTTAAACTCTTTCTCACCATCTCCCTCAGCCTTTAAGATATTCTTGGCTTTTGTAACTATGTCCATCCATTCCTTTAAAGACATTCAGCTTTGAGTTGAATTTTATAATCAATCTAGCGGGAATTTCTGTCCATGAAAGCAATTTGATAAGCGACACAAGCATGGCATGCCTGACGCTACTTTATGCATCACTGACTGCTACAGAAAAATCCCTATGAAAGAAATCAACAGACTTTACGTCCGTAGATGTACATAATAAAAGTGGACAGAATCCAATCAAGTCCCCAACCGGTCAGTACAGGCACAGGAGGAAGTGCCGCACCAGCTAATAGTTCTCTAAGTCTGCACGCGCATTGGAGCTTTCTCAAACACTTTCTTTATGATTGAAATAACCCATGTTTTCTTCAGGAAATATACCTCTAATATCCTCGGCAACCCGTTGAAATCCTTATGCTAAACAAGAGAAGTGGATTGAATAATAAAAAATAAAATTAAAAAAACACTTTTAACGAAATAGCAATTTTTATGTATGCTGCAGCATTTGAATACATTAAAGCACCCTTTCTTCCTTCACTCCACTATAATTTTAACCCATTTACAAATCTCGATATTGTCGCAAAATTTGTGCGTTCGAGATCTTGGCTAGCTATCAGGTGTTGCTTAGAAGCGTTCTCGGAAAATAGTTTTCCAATAACCAAATTTGCTGTATAACGACCCATAACAGCCCATTTCGTCAACGGAAATATACATAAATAAATCTCCAACTTCAGCCCTTATGTTTTAAAGTGTTTCTTAACAACAAATAACCAAGTACTACTTTTGGAGCGTTGAATCAGCCGGTTTTACTTATGTCAGCAAAACTTGCTTCTTTGATTGCAACGTTTGTTGTGAGCCTGAAGTGCACTTAGAACATGTTGCTGAAGCTGTGATTTCATTGAACATCCAGTGTTTTTGTTGGCCACTTTGCACCGTACAACTTTCTCGTCAGTAGTAAATGTTTCAGTTATTGCTATCCAGGACCATAGTTTAGTAGCCAGCTTAGGTCGGCAATAGGAGCCGACACAATAGGAACATCCGGGCAATTTCTATGACTAGCAATTACTGCAGCGTGCAGCATCGAAGTGTTACACGTCGGCGATCACCAATGTTTCTCAGAAATTGGGATTAAAGATTTCAAAACGCGGCATCAGTGATACTTTTCACACCTAGAGGTAATACTCAGCGACCTGAGACCTATGATCTCAACCGTTGTCGCGCACTTTCCGGGTGGGAGAAACTGAATCAGGCGCGTTGGGCATCCAATATCTGACCACGTCTTCTCGTAGCGCACCTCGAGTCGTAAACCACAATAATGCATTGTGTAGACAAAATTGCCGGTTTTTTCATGAAAATGTGTAATAAAATTGAAGAAAATTCATGAAATAAAAAATTATGTGCAAATAGCAAAGTATGTAAAATATGAAATATGTAAAAATGTACTATTACGAAAAATTTGGAAATTTGTTAGGACGGCTTGCCTAGATTACGATTCGCCAAGATAACAATATTTAGAACAGTAAGTAGAAAGACCAAAAGATGTAATTACATAAAAAGCTGTTGTCAACTGATGAGCCTTTACCATCACCACCGGGATGCGAGTGGGTTTTCGTCTTCGCGGTCCCATCTTCAGCAGTTCGATGAACAGTTTGCTGCGAAACATTCGGGGAACCACTGTTGTTACTACGATTTTCAGTCTGAGGCTCTGCACTGTGTCCGAAAAATTCACAACCACCAACGCTGCCCTCTGTTTTTAAATTAATTACTTTCTCGCGCTTGAGAAGGAACTCCTTAAGAAGAGAAAGTTCTGTAATGCGGCCCTGGCAATGAAAAAATTGGATAAATTCAGTTGCTAAATTTGGGGGGGGGGGGAATCCTCTAACACGTGGTGTAGCCTGAATCCCTGTTTTGTGGGTTCTTGATACTGAAAAATCGATTGACGGCAAAACGTCTGTCCGACCATCTGTTAGTGAACAACGCTAGCGGCTAAACCGTTCCTCCGATTTTTTCCTACGTTGATATTTCCCAATCAATGTGGCTGATTTCACGGTCCCGTGAATTTGAAACAGATATTTTAATTTTGGGGTTGTAATACATGAAGCCCCTGAAACATTTTCAAAAGAAAAAAGTGGCTCCATCGATTTTGATTAAATTTTGTTGTTGGATAGTCTGAAGGACGTTTAAGAAAATGCACAGGTCTCATGTTGGTTGAAATATTTCGAAAATTGGAAAAGTTCAAAATTTTTTCGGCATCTTCCATTAACTACAATTATGAAGATACATTTTTTTCTTTAATGAAATGTGTTAATCGAAAACAGATCTTCAAATAAGGTCATGTTGAATTTTTCGAAAATTGAGAATTTTTTGAGTAATTGGGCGTCAAACTTAGTCGCCTGCTGTGAAAATCCTGCGCTTCGTGATCGTAATTTAACTTTAGATGTAGTGTGAGGCAGTGGTATGCTACATAAGTTAGAATGTGTATCTTATTTCATATTTCTTTGTTGTTTTTTAACATTGGAGCTTTTGTTATACGTTTACCAATTAATCTCTTAGAAATTATTTAAAACCTATTTGTAATAAATATGAAATGAATATTGCTAGCCTTCAGTCGCCCGCTCCCAATTTACGGAGTTGGATGCTACGTAAGTTAGAATTTGTATAACATTTCATTTTATTATTATTATTATTATTATTATTATTATTTATTGTATTTATGTTATTTCATTTTAAATTGCGTCCTTGCCTCACTGATAATAGGAAGCGATAATGACGTCTGCCTTGCGTTCACGGTAATACAAACTAATACTTTTATATATTTGTAGAATATTACAATACAATCGTGTTTAATAATTACTATTATATATTTTTCGATCTATTTGCATTTGTTTGCTGCATTTGTTTAATTATTTTACTTTCACGCGTACTGTTAACGAAGAGTATTGTGAGGCTAAAAACTCATTCAATATGTTCGTGAATACACTGCATACCTTATACAACGAATTCAATGTCAGGAATACCTTATCATTTAAAGTTTCGTGTAAAAAATCTATTGCTTGAAACTATTTAATTTTCGCTTGAAACTATTTAATTTTCATTACAAATGACCAGAAAGTACGTGCTGTTATAGTACCACTAGTTTTCTTCCTTGTTCGGCTTTTCAAGGTCCTTAGCAGTGCAATTAAAAAAATTCTCAGTGCAGTAAGGTTTTGAGGTTGCCCAGGAAGGAATCTATTATTAATAACACTGCTCAACACACATTTTGATGCCTAAATTATTAAACTTTTCCTGGGTATTTCGATGTCACTGATTGCAAAAAATGCATTAGTTTTGCCCTATCAGCTCTAGTTTTGTAAATACAGAATTATCATCATATATCCCACTTCCACATTGTGTGCGCTAGAATTTGGGAGTATCAATGGCATGTGGACATAAAATATATACTTTCCTTTCCAATGACTGTACAAATAGCTTCATCAAACCTAGCTCGATTCGCAAAGCAGAGATAGTAATTTGCTCTCGAGCAACTAAAGTACATTGATCACATTGTTTTCTCCTACAAACTATCTATTTCCTCAGAGGCCAAGTTTTTCTCAACCAAAACTCACTGTTGGCTCTGCTGTCTCACGAAAATATGAAGTAGGGAAAGTTTGTGCTTTGTTGAGCGAAAAGAAAATTCACGATCTGCAGAATGAGTGACCAATTGGAACAGAGCCGTATTTGTTGCCGTTGTGTAAGAGTACACACTTCAAAATTCTCCTTGAGCTGTCAGTGATTAGTCACCATTCATCTGACTTTTATTCTGTAAACCCAGTGACATTGCTAAAAAGACTCGGAGAATTCAAATTTATCGGTTTATAATGAAATAATAATGAAATGATTATACATATTAATTCAAAATGAATTAATATGTATACGATTCCGAATGTGGCGAAAATCGTTTTTTTCACTGTATCTTCAAAAACTAGAGACGATGCAGCCAAGCAGTTAGCATTTTTGGAATCAGCGACCCTGAAATACCTTTAATCAATTCTAAAATTTTTGGTATAAAAAAAATTGTTGCCCTGTGTAATTGTTACATCGCACTTTCAATATGCATAAATTCATTTTCACTTACACTATTTTCACTTACATTATTTTCACTTTCACTATTTTCACTTAAAGAAGCAAAAAGTGCCACATGAATAATTGTTTTCATTTTGATATTTTTTGGTGTGTGTGCGCGTGCGTCCGTGTGCGTGCATGTAAGTGTGTGTGTGCGTGCGTGTGTGTGTGCGTGTGTGTGTGTGTGCGTGCGTGTGTGTGTGCGTGTGTGTGTGTGTGCGCGTGCGTGTGCGCGTGCGCACGCGCGCGCGTGTGTGCGTGTGTGCGTGCGTGTGTGCGTGTACGTGCGTGCGTGCGTGTGTGCGTGCGTGCGTGCGTGTGCGTGCGTGTGCGTGCGTGTGCGTGCGTGTGTGTGCGTGTGTGTGTGTGTGTGAGGGGGGTTAATGTGAATAAGGCGCATTAATTCCTTGGAATGTCGACAGCGGATTCGTGGATAAGGATAAGCTGAACTTCCGATTTTGAAATAGTTTGTGCTGAAACGAGTTTGAAGAATGGCGCTGAAACGAGTTTGAAGAAGGTATATCCATTGAAAAAGCGGTTATAAATAAATATTTAAAAGGCGCAGCGCGGGATGTGGTTGGTGGGTGGCGAATCCTCCCCCCGTTGTGGTGACGTGGATGGGCCACATCGTTGCTTGCCCATCATTGCAACTCTTCTGACACGAGCTCACGACAGCGGCACGATAGACCAGAAAAATCGAGCCGTTTCTGATGTGCTGGTGCCGTGTCATCACAATCTGACCTCTGTTGTGGTCGGATAGATCGGCCGCATTTCCCATTTTGACGTCGGAGTCAGCGCGAAAACTGTCCTCGTGTCAGTGTCATCATAATGCAATGGCTCATCGGTGTAGTATGTTTGAAAGCTATTTCTGGAGGTCGGTTTATTTATTGACTTACGTATTCATTGGGGTATAAGGTCCAAGTACAGTCGTTGCTGCCCATGAGTAGATGATGGTAAGCTAATGATGAGATGAATGTTGACGAAGGACTGGGAGCGGTAGCTCAGTGCATCAACTGATGTCACTGCAGCGCCTCTGACCGGGAGGCCCTAGGTTCAAGTCCCGACGGCGGCAGGATTTTCGACAATAGCTTTTCAGCTAGGTCGAATTCAGTCGCTGTCTAGAGGAGAATTTTAGCGGCCGGCTGCATTGATTAGTTGTTTTCCGTGGTTTCTCCGATCAACACCAGGCGAATGCCGGAGCAGTACCCTACCAAACGGGCCACGGACCGCGCGCGATCTGTCCTTCCTCTTCCTTGTCCTATCCTCTCCCCTTACACACACACTTACACTAACATGCACTACACTACCACATATTCCGGGAGACCGGTCGGGAGCTTAGAGCTTGTCCCGGCTGGGGCGGTGCCCCGCTGGTGGGAGAGTCCTGGTTAGGGGGAAACCCCACTAGCCGACGGTAGGTCGGCGCCGGATCTCGCCATCCAGCGGGGGAAGATCACCGCCATCTCCCGAGAAAACATGCACTACGCTTACGGGACTAATGACCAAAGCTGTTGATGCGCCCGGAATCACTAATCAACGAACGAACGAACTGACGATGGAATGGTTGTATGAGAGGGAAAGAGAAGACGGGAGAACTCAGACAAACTTGTCGAGAGCTAACTTGTACTTTTTATTTATTTACTGTGGTGTAAGGCACAACAAATACTGTGGTCATTGGGGTCCATGAGCATGATCTTATAAGTAGATATATCCAATGAGATGATGGAGATTTGGTGGAATGAGAGGCAGGGGAAACGGGAGAACCCCGAGAAAACCTGCCTGGAAGTCGCTTTGTCCACCCCAAATTCTACACGATCTGCCTGGGATGGAACCTGGGCTTCGGCGGTGC
The DNA here is from genome assembly GCA_011170035.1 of Teleogryllus occipitalis. Taxonomy (NCBI): domain Eukaryota; kingdom Metazoa; phylum Arthropoda; class Insecta; order Orthoptera; family Gryllidae; genus Teleogryllus; species Teleogryllus occipitalis. Next base: position 474,825 of record BLKR01000396.1, on the reverse strand, counting down.
CACCCCATCCACCACGCCGAGCGGGGCAGAGGCGGCGGGGAGTGGTTACGGGCTGGACCAAGCTGAAGCTGCTCGGCGCGGCGCGGCGCGCGGGGTTCGTGGGTGCGTCCGCGATGTGCGTCGCCAGCCGCCCGCCTCCCCCTTCCCTCGCGCAGCGCCGCCCGCACCGGCTGCGCTCTATCGACCGAGCTGCTGCTACTCGCCCGGGTGCGCCGCGTCCCGGCGCTCACGCCCCCGCACTTCCCGTTCGCCGCCGCCGCCGCCGCCTCACCGCTCCAGGGATTCTCGGGTCCTTAGAATCGATTCAGTCCTTTTCCAACTCGATTAATATATAAAAATCGATTCACCCATATATGGAGGAGGAATTCAGTGTGGTCAGTAAATATTGACATAATTACTCCTGTTTCGGGTATTGAAAATTAATTTTTTTATACAACTGGTTTTTATACAACTCACACTTGCAATACACTGGCACACATACTGGGAGACCAGTCGGGAGCTTAGAGCAGGGGTGTCAAACTTGCAAGGCCACACGGGCCACTAGTAAAACCTTTAATGTGGTTGCGGTCCAAATTTGTATTTCTCGGGTGATCCACACGTGACCCCGTATTGTTGATCTCAGCAGTTTGCCCGGCTGCTCTGAAACGAAGGGAGGATGGAACGCTGCCTGACATCAGACCGTACCATGCATAACGCAGCGAAACACATTGGAATAATTTTGAATTTCTGAATTTTCCAGAAAGAAATTCCTTAAATCTAAACTTAACATATTTTCACAACCAGTGGGGTGTTGACCCCTAACAGAACGCGGGTGCTTGGCGCGCAATGATCTCGCCCGACATGGATAAAGCGACTTTCACGTTTGACTAATAACCTTTCGTGGACCACAATACATGGCACCGCGACTCCCAGTTGGACAACTCTGGCTTAGAGCTTGTCCCGGTTTTCCTGCTGGGGCGGATGGGAGATACCTGGTTGGAAAACACCTCGGTAGTCGACGTGTAGGTGGTAGGGTGGCGCCGGATCTCACCATCCAGCGGGCGAACATCCAACACCATCTCCCGAAGAAAAATTACGGGCACTTACGGGACTAATGACCTTAGCAGTTGACGCACCCGGAATTACTAATCAATCAAACAATAATTGTACACCAAAGAGTTGTTAAAAATTGTTCTCAGGTGTATTTCCGATGCATGATCGAATGTGCTTCATTCGTTTTCGGTTCGCCTGTCCGCTCGCTGCGCGTGGGGAACGTAATGATTCCCGTGGCTACCTTGACCAATACGCCCTCTGGATCAGGGTTTAGGGGCCGAATTCATTGTGAACACTTGTGTTCCTTAAAAGAGCGACTCTTATTATAAGCAGCCCTTATACAAAAATTAATGAGCAGTGAGTGACCACTCGTTCGTCTGAGAGGTCGCCCGTACCCTTGAGTGTTCCTCGTTCGGCCTCTAACTCCAGTTTAGTTTATTTTTACGCTTCACTTACTTGTACAATGGAAAACGAGGAGAGTTTTCACGGAACGTTATGAATTCTGTGCGCAACTCATGTGCACTATAAAAGCTACATTAGAAACTGGGATTACCCGTTGGAAAGGTTCAGTTAAGAACGAACTCGAAAAAGGCATAAGCGGGACCTCTTTGTGCGAAAAATATTGAGAGAACACCTTCTGGGAAAATGCAACTACGGAACGGCTGGTGCAAATAGCACCAACCGTTTTCGGTCACTTGTGAAAGCACTCATTCCGCGATCATAAGTAAAATCAGTGAAATCTAGACCACCGTAAGTGATCATTTACTTTAAATCACCTTTTGCTTAAGGATTCTCATTCCCCTTTATTGCCTACTGTGAATTAGGCCTTAGGAGCCGCAAATTGAAATGCATTTTGTGAATTGTGGTATTTTGTGTCATTCTTTGGGTTTGATTTAAAAAAGAAACGTGCTTTATTTGATAGGTATTACTTTTAAAAGGTACGTACAGACGACTAAATGATCAAACAAAAAAAAACAGTACAATATCTTTCAAAAAATGCGTAACTTTGAGGGTAGGGATTATGAAGCTCTAGAATCTTGTCTCAGATTGTAAGTGGAACGTTCAATAATCCAGATAAATTTGTGTAGAGAAGAAACGATTCATTCAATGACAATGAAGTTCACAATATTTGTAAACACGATCTCCAGCAACGTGTAGACATTTGTTCATTGTTTGTTTCTTTGAGCTTTCTTCTTGAAGCATCTAGTAGGTTTACCTCGATGTTTGATCCATTCGTGTCTGCTTTTTAGATCGCTTCGTTGTCGAACTTATTGCAGCATAAAAAGTCCTCGAGCGGGCTGAACAATTGAAAATTGGCTGACGGAGCGAGGTCTGGGCTGCAAGGAGGACTTTGTCAGCATCTTCCAACGCAACTTTATGAGCGTATCTCCCGTTCTGAGCCGTGTGGGGGCGCATTGTCTTGGAAGAGAATCACGCCATTCGATACAGCATGAACGGGCGAATGCACGCTTCCTCTACAAATAGTACACAAACTAACAATTTGAGAAAATTCAACTCGTCTATCTTCGCGAACGACTTCATTGATGTGATTTTGCAGAACGATAGTCGAAACTTCCTCTGGTCTTCCAGAGAGTTCAATATCAGTGTCAGTTCTGCCTGAATTAAACTTCTATGCCCACTTGAAAGCGTTGCTGCGGTTGAAACATTTGTCACCACAGTGTTTCAATGTTCTTCAGTAAACTTCTGCCGGTTTCACACCTTCGAGCATCAAAAATCTTATTACTGAACGTTGCTCTTGTAATGTGATCTCTACCAGTAAACGCATTTCTGCAGCAAAAAAGAAAGTTGTAAGGGAGAAGCATTTAACATTGTGTAACACTTAAACATTGCCAATTAATATTTAACGTAAACTAGTATTGTTTTAACAATTAACAATAAACATTTTGATACTTGATTCGTCAATCCCACTGCCAATTGTAGTCGAAATTTTATATTTTTTTAACCGTGAGGATTGCCGCTATTTTCAACCAAAGCTGGGCTAATGAACTGGTTACTAATGAACCTGTTTCAGGGTGATCCCTCTTCCTGCTTGCACCTACTTCAGTCGATTTTGGAGCTTTGTCGATTTTTTCTATCAAAATTTGCTGAGAAAGCAAATAAGTTAAATAAGAGAAATTATTTTGTGCAAAAGAAATTTAACATTAATTCTCGCGACTAATGGAATGCCCATTAAAAACAGTTTCAAAAATGAGTCGTTCCAGAATTTAGTGATAAGATATTAGCAGTTGATTGATACGTAGAAGATTTAGTTGCCTCTGATTTTCAGAAACTGAAATTGCTGCTTCACGAGATCATTGTGTTTTATAGTGAATTGTGAATTTGGAGAAGCATTTTGCAGTGGAGTATTAAGATCATAGAATTGCATGAAAAAATGTTGGGAAAGTTTTACTTAAAACGCTTGAATTTCCATTAAAGATTCTGTGTTCTCTCAATAATCTGAAATACCAACATCAATTATTAGCCCACAGTGTTTAAATGTGGCAAGAAAACAGTTTCCCCTATATTTTTTCTCAACTTCCAATTTACTGGCACCTGATAACTTAAATTGCAACTAAATACTCACCCCAGTCGAGGACTACGATTAAATGGAACTAATATACACAGTGCAAATTCTCGAGAATTAAATTTACTTTGTGAGAATCTTAACGCAGGTGGCGCAGTCGACTTTTGGTTCGCATGTTCGACTTAGGCGTAATGCAAAGACGTTTCCTTAGTGCGAGTTCCGAATCTTAAGAAGTGGTACACATTTTGATCGTCTTTACAAGGAAATTAAACTATCTAGGCATGCAGCGGTCGTGTAACGTAAGACAACAACCAAGCTACGAGGAGGATGTTTTCTTTAATTCCTCTTCGAAAAGAGAAAAATACGCGTGTAAAAAAGATTTTTGTTGAATTTTCGAAATTGGGAAATTTAAAAAAGTATCTTCTATAGCTGCGAAATTGACGAAAGAAATTTTATTGTAATAAAATCTGTTTTTCAACAGATCTTTAAATAATATCATGTACATTTTTTCAGAATATGATATGTTTTCCCGTAATTTTGCTGCAATAACAACAATTTTCAAAACAAAATTTTATCAAAAAACTGCGAACTTATATTTTTTTCTGATGGTGCGAAGTACGCTTACCAAACGATTTCCGTTGATTCTGTGATGTTTCGAAAATAGTGAATGTTTATTGCAGGAGATGTAAAGCTGCGATAGATACCACGAACCACATCCCGGGGCATTGCACTTTTTCTAAGACATCAAGAATAAAGTGTCATGATGAGATCAAGAACTTTGTAGAGGAGAAGATGCTCCGAAAGACGGACACCCTAGTGTCCACGGAGGCCATTGCCGAAGAGGTTAGACTGAAACCTGACCTGGTAGTAAAAAACCAGGAAGGGGTCAACGTGCTGCCTGTTCACCTTGTGAAAGGATGGGATAAGTCTAGCCTTGAGAAAGCAGGGGAGGAAAAGGTGGTAAAAACCAACCATTCCCCTGGCAGCTCAACTTCATGGAGTGGCCAACGCCAGAATCCTGCCTGTGGTCGTTGGCACCTCTGGGACTGTGCCAAGATCCCCAGTTCCCCCAAGACGTTTGGGATCACGTCTCGAGGCGATCTACTATCTTGTGAATTGCTCTCAGGAGTTCTACTAAGCGTTTCACTCATTTTGTTAATTACGATGGAGCGATTTAGCGTTGATGTTACTAAGTGTAGAAAAGAAACATAGTCCCATGGGGAAGTATGGAGAAACCAGGATATCCTAAAGTACCTAATCACTTAGTTACTTAAATCTTTAAGTGTGAAGTGAGTACTATTTAATGAGGCGTAAAGATAATTGTGTAGTCAGAATCCCCCTTTTGCGAGTCCTTGATATGAACGAAAATCGATGTATGGCGAAACGTCTGTCTGTCTGGTCATCATTGGCGCCTAAACCATTCAGACGTTTTTTTCCAAAATTGATATTCTTTGATTGATTGAAGGAGCTCGAGGGCCTGTAGGTTTAAACATATTTTGATTTGGGGAGGTATATTACATGAAGCTTCTGCATTTTCAAAATTTTCTCAAGTCTCCAAATTTTTTATTCAACTTTGTCCTCTATTAGGTAAAGAATTCGCAAAATAATGGCTCGAGTCTTATTTTCGTTGAAATACTTGATTTTTCGAAAATTGTGAAAGTTCAAATGTTTTTCGACGTCTTCATACACCAACAGCATGAAAATATTTTTTCTCTCAATGAAATCTGTTCAAGAAAAACTCTTGAAATAAGACCATGAACAATTTTTTTGAAAATATTAGTAGCTTTCGTGAATTTGTGCGTGAAAATAGTTTTCAAACATTTTTTCTCAAAAATGTCCCCACATTGTTTCTGTGCGTTTTCTCGGCGTAAGTATCAAAAGACAGTAGTACAAATGTGTTAAATGGCGAAGGTAAAACACATGGTCCTAGTCCCATTTTTGGCGAACCCTCTATATTTTAGAAAATTACAAAAATGTTAACATTGCAACGGTACGATATTGAAGATGTTTTATAGTTTTCTGTGCGGCGAACGCGACAAGAAAGGAAGCCCTACGGTGGCGGCGCCACCTACGCAACAAGGGAAGAGGCGCGAAGAGAAGATGTTTTACTGAAAATATGCTCTTAAAAATCAATGTTGGAGAATGGTCATGCACATTTTGAGAAAAAAACGAGTTGTTTTCGCACACTTTCTGCATGAAGTTAATGAAATTTATAAAAAACAACAAAAAACAATGAAAAGTCGCTTCACATTTTTTCGGTACAGAACAAGGGACTCTTAAAAGAATAGAGCAAGTCTTATTTTCGTTGAACTCGTTGAATTTTCGAAAATCGCAAAAGTTGGAAATAATGCGAGAAAATATGTGCTTTTGAGCACCACAAGTTTTTTACAAAGATACCTTCTTCGTGACTCGTCGCTGAAATAATTTTCTTTTTAATACCTATTAAAATCTCCCACTAAGGGGAGAATTATGATGGATGTCAATTTCACAAAAGTACTCGGAACCACGTGTCCCCTGGGTAGTACATTCGGAGCATAGTTGGGGGAGGATACTTAACGTAGGACGTGGATTTGTAATCGTGAGCAGACACACCCATATTCTCCAAACCGCAATTTGTTCTGGTGCGTGTTACCTTTTCTATCCTCACTGCGATCGTGAGAAATGTTAGTAGCGGTGTTCGTTTTCTGTGCGGCGAACGCGACAAGAAAGGAAGCCCTACGGTGGCGGCGCCACGTGCGCCACAGGGGAAGAGGCGCGAAGCGGTGGCGAGGTCGAGGGTGAAGGTCCGCGCGGCGGAGACGACGGTGGAAAAGAAGCTGGGACGCAAGGAAAATGGGTCGCAGGAAATTGAAGAATGCAAAAGAGTCGGGCCAACGGTTAAAGGAATTCTGGAAGAGGATTGCCTCCGCAAAACTTCAACTGCGTCTGTTATTTGCTCGAAATCGGCCTAAACACATTAATAACTTTAACAGTCGGTTCTAAAAACGTCTGTTGGAAGCATCGTGCACATGTCAAGGAAATAGTTTAATATCTGAATCAGTAAAGGCTTTGGCTAGACTGAGCGGATGGACAAAGATAAGTAGCGATAAAATTTATCCTACTTTAGGTTTTAAAAGTCCTTGGGGATTTTCCTGTAAATCTCAGTCGCCTTTGTGAAGTGTTGCTTTGTCAGCGAGTAATATAAATACATATTTTGAAGAAATTCGTCACGTGTACATGAAATTGGAAGAAAGTTAAAGGAAATCGTAAATGTGGATCCTGTTGTTTACAATGTTGTTGGCGGAATCGCTCCCTGTTGTGTGGGTGCAGAGAACGCGGTGTCAAAACCAGAGGAAGGTCGGGGAAGGCCGGCGCAGCCGAAGCGGCCGAGGTGTCAGGTGCGCGAGCGGCGGCGGGGACAGCGACAGCTCGAGCCCTGGCACGGACGTGCCAGGCCTCTGCCCCCGCGGCCCACCGCCTCGCGGCTTCCCGCGGCTCAGCCGACGCCGCCCGCCGCCCGCGGCCGCTGCGGCCGCTGCGGCACTTGCGGGGCGCCCTTACGTAAGCCCCGCCCCGCCCCGCCCCCGGCCCCGCCCCCGCCCCCGGGCCACCGCTCGTGTGCGGGCACCGTCCTCGCAGTCGTCCGGCGGAGGCGGAGGAAGCAGAGAAAGAGCAGCGGGGCGGCGGCGCCGGCGCCGGCGACGTTCCACGACCACGGCAGCGCGCGGCCACGGTGAGAGGTGGTCCAAGGCCGATCTTATTTAGAAGCCCTTAGAGAAATCTATCCAAACCCACCAAGTTGTACGAAACTTGTTTGTTTTTTCGAACCTTAAACACGTCCGATAATTCTAGTGAGGGCGTTTAACTTTTTCTCCTTTATTTCGTAAGAAGAGAATTTTTGTAACCGCGCGTCTGGAAACTGCAGAAAAAAATTCATATTGCCGACCCTTGGTAACGAAAAAGTGGATAAATGTTGTTCCTCTATGTAGTAAATTACGTCCGCTGGAACGTTGTTGTCAGGGAGCGGAATCGGAATCGGGAGCGGAAGTAATAAGTAAATATAAGTGATGAAATTAGCATATGGATAGAATTACTTCTACGTTTGTGGAGATCTCTTTCTGGCCCTGTGCACAAAACATGAGATCGTCTGCGAGTGCAGTCGAATTTCAATTTTGTGCAGTAGTGCTTAATTTATTAATACACGGCAAAGCGGTAATGGGTTAGCGCTCTCATATGGATGCTATAAGACTTCTCATTTCTGCAGTAATGGATTTATTATACGATAGTGTCTTCACTGTAACTATTTTTCAAAGGCGAAAAGCGTTGCTTGACACTAACTATAGTACTATATATGACTAATCTACAATACAGTACAACTTAGCAGTAGCACTATATACAGTCGACTCCGGTTATAGTGAACTTCTGGGGAGTAACATGTTCGGTTCTAATATCTGAGGTCCACTATATCCGATGATGTCAAAATTAAATAGAATTTCTCCAGAATGATTGACTTTATTAATACAGAGATACAGCAAAATTCATTAATAGCACGAACTGAAAATTTCAATATCTTTATTTGTCCTTAAAATATCAATTATTTTCAATTGTTTGCTTCGTATATTTTTCAGTAGTAATTTCTCTACATCCTTCTCCAGAGTTCGTGCTCTCTCCTTACTTGATTATGCATTTTCCTGTGGGTCTAAGTATCGTAATTCAGTCTTGACACCCTTCAACGCCTCTTGCACCGACCCACTCTCCAAAGTCTCCTAATATTATACTCGATCCAATTAATTTCCAGGACGTATTTCCTAAGTTCATTATAACTGTGGTTCAGGTTCACTATAACCGAATCTTCTTATGCTTATTTGTAAAGTGAAACGGGACCAGTGACTCAAGTTCACTATAACCGAGGGTTTACTATATCCGAGGGTTTACTATATCCGAGTTCACTGTAATCGGAGTCGACCGTATTAATAGTAATACTAATACGGACTTGTAAAATAAAATTATATGGTGTATCAGAAGTGCTTTTGAAATTTCCGAACCACCTGTGACATTTAGTGTGACTACTTTGCAAGTAAGTACATTAATGAACTCATAAAACAATCAAAACAACAAATAAGATGAGGAAGATGCTTATCGTGCCATTCAGATACCTGTAAATAATGAACCGACCTAATGAAAGTACCTCCTGTAATGATTAGATAGGTGGCAGTATGTGGACGTGCGTTGTCATGGAACTAAACTCCGATTTAAACATTGCTGCACTTCAAGGTCAGGAGCTGGAAGGAGGGGGGGGGGCATTGTTATCCAATCGGGAGCTCCCAATACTAAAAATTTAAGTCCTAATGAACCTCCCGATTGGATGACTGTATTCCCCTCGTCTTCCAGGTCGTGACCTTGAAGTGCAGCTAGGTTTAAATCGAAGTATAAGAACGTCATTCGACAATCCATCTCAGCGTTGTCCATTGCATGACCAGGATAATGAGCTTATAGATTCACATTCAGATCACAAAAAACGGATTGTAACAAGCCATTTCGTCTTCGGTGCAAACTGAGTGACTTAGCCATGTTTACATTGCAACAGGGTAGGTGATTTTTAGGTGATAACGCTGAAACTTGTCACAAGCGTAGAGTACGGAATTATCCGAAGGCTTGCCAGCGCACAAAGCAGTCGAGCAGTCATGTCAAAAATTATCAAGCGGTCCGCGATCAGATCTAAAAAGTTTTACTTTCAACAAATGACCATTACCTCGCACAGACAGAGAAATCCAGTAGTGTGCTTTAAACAATCATAATTTTGTGTAAATATTCTCTATTAGATTTAAGTTTGTGGCGTAACATCACAAAAGCCTAAAATCGGTAGTGAGTGCAGACCTTTCCAGACAAAATGGGAAATCGCAAATTTTTTTTGTGGAATGGAAAAGTAAACCTATTTGCTTGGTTTGAAACTAAACAGTTGCGGTTTGTAAAGAATTAATTTTTGAAGAGGGGCTATGATACAAGTCATAAGGTTAAAATAGGTTGTTATACTGATAAAAATAAGAGTGGAGAAACTATATATTTAAAAAAAATGTAAACTTCAAGATCAACCATCGATGTTAACAAAAACTAAAATTCAAAGCGACGGCAACTTAAAATTGAGCTTTATTGCCGCTTTGAAAATCGCCTAGAGATCGAAACCTTTTTGTGATGGTGATTTTCATTGAAGATTGGATGTTGGAAATTACTGATTTTTCATTTCCAGATCAAAAACAACTCATACAAAACAAACCGCTGTCAAGAAACACGGTAGATTGAAGAGTAAGCGATTTATCATAAAATTTAGACTACCAACTTAAAAACAAAATAAAGGAGTTTTGTTTCTCGCTTGCTACTGATTTGACACTGACACGCAATAAAAATCTGTACTTCGACTGCCGATGCAAATAAGTTTTCTATTATTCAGGAGCTAAGATTTCAAGTTTTCAAATGTTGCTACGTTTTGTTGATACCTTCATTAATCATTCAACTGTATATATTCATAGTAAAAGAGTGTGGTAGGGATTCTGGACCTCAAGAAAACGTACGCTGATTATACTTCCCTCTCATACGTCACATACAGTTTTTACTGGTGATTGGCGATGTATAAATAAATACAATAATGGAATACAATCTGTTTCCATTGAACATTTCTCGATGACTGAGGTGACGTGGCGTGGTGCAATGGCCTATGGTAGCCCAGACTTCGCGTGCGGGCGCTGCCGCCTCCGTGCCACCTCGTAGATGAGCGCGCCCTTGGGAAGAATAGAGGATTCAGGGGCGAACGAACGTCGCGGCTGAGGACGCACTCTTCTTCGAGAGGTTCCAGAGAGATCGATTGGGGATCAGTGCCATTTTCCCAGAAAGGGAGGAAATTTACCATCTTCCTGAAGGTTCGGTAAAGAGCGAACCATTTTCTTCGTATTGGGAAAATTCGAGGTTTGCGGGATATTTGCATATAAATTATCAGGATTCTGTAAAAGGAGAATTTTGATTTGCATTCCAAGGGCTCCAAAGCACCTACTAATCAACTGTACGTAGCAATCTTTATAATATATTATATTGTTCTCCTTTCCCGTATAACTGTAAACAGTTTCTCAAAAAGGGTACTCAGTTCAAAGAGACATAGGTTGCTTTTCCTTTTGGTATATTAGATGGAGAACGTGAATGTATAGGTAGTGATGGGTGATAGAAGTGACACGTTTACATTTAGGCCCCTTAGTACTCAAGCGAAGAGCCCATGGGATTTTCATCTTGTGGATTGATGTGCATCTTTTGGCTCCGGTAAAGATTACTAGCAGATTGGTGTTATACAAGTTTTAAGCCCACTGCACTAAAGCAAAGTTGCTGGGATTGTGGAAGGTAAATGGTTGATCTATTGGAATCGTAGCGGCACAATAATTTATCCTTACACACACACACTTACACTAACGTGCACTACACTACCACACATGCCGGTAGACCAGTCGGGTACTTAGAATCTGTCCTGGTTGGGGCAGTGCCCCGGTGGTGGGAGAGACGTGGTTAGGGGGGGAAAACCCTAGTCGACGGTAGGTTGGCGCCGGACCCCGCCATCCAGTGAGAGATCACCGCCATCTCCCGATGAAAACACGCACTACACTTACGGGACTAATGACCTCAGCAGTTGACGCGCCCGGAATCAGTAATCAATCTACAGAACTTATCGAGAACAACAGCAGGACGACGATTCGCTTTCGACGGTCTTTTAGCTTTTTCTACTACCATAAACCGCTGGACTTGTTGAAAAATATTATTCGCTGCCTAACGTTGCGGATTCTAGCTTTCCAATTCCGAGGGCGCTTTCTAATTCCGATCATTTCTTGTAGAATTGGTAATAGACCGATCAGGTTCGCGAGCACTTAGCTCTTGTTCTTTGTTTACCCAACCTCTCATTCCATCACAGTCTACATCTTCCGCTCGTTACTTTCCTCATGTGACGTACCAAGATATCTCGAGGCGCAGGCCGCACCAAGGAGGTCAGATAGTGGCTACAGTGTGTGTGTTCAGTCTGCACCACAACGGCGAAGTAACGTCGTCTCGAAACACGAGCCATGCGATAAACTAATATCTAATCTATTTTCAGTATTAATGCCCGGAAACCATTACTTACGTTTATTTTTTATTGATGGGAATCATCTTTGCAGTTCCGATAGACAAAATAGCCATTTGCGAAGAATAGGAATGTAAAAATTTTAAATATTTATAAAAATATAATTATTCTTTTATATTTTCTGATAAGTGGCCTAATTGCGAACTCGAAGCACTTGATTTTGAAGGCACTGTGATTTTTATTGAAGAGGTCACACAAGGGGTCATATTGGTCGCGAATTGGCCATCCAAGACCACGCAGACATACACCTGCACTTACCGAGTCTCAGTTAGATTTATCTCGTGGCATGTGTATGAGACTTCATTTTGGGGGAACAGCATAATGCAGAATCAAGTTTTTAGCCCCAGGGGTTGCTAGTCTTGGGGGATGTAGTATGGAATGAAGGATGAATGGACGACACACGCCTACAGGCAAACACACACATTCCTGGTCGAGGCGGGGCTCGAACCCGCGATCCGATCCGCCCGCAATAAAGACATTATTATTATTATTATTATTATTATTGTTGTTGTTGTTGTTGTTGTTGTTGTTGTTGTTTTTACTTTCTCATCTTATTGGTACATTTGAATGAATTGCACAGATATACATAATCAGAGCACAATACATCTATTTTTTAAAAAGAATTTATAATACATTGTTTCCCATGAATTTCCGTACTATCCTTGTTGTTGAAATAACAACAGCCTTCTGCATGGGTTTGTACAGGTCTTCATTCAAACCCAGTTGCTTAAGGTCCCCAATCAAACTCCTAGGGATGACTGCGGTGCTGGAAACAATTATCGGGATAATGTTGACTCTTTTCATATTCCACTGTTTCTCAACGGGTTCAACAATATTTGCATATTTACTGATTTTTTCAGTTTATTTGCTTTGAATGTTGCCAGTATTTGGGACAACAGCATTATTGTTATTATTATTATTATTACTATTATTATTATTATTATTATTCTCTACTTCACGACGAAAGAGAGGAAAGATGAGAGGAATGAATATAAATTCTACTCCAGGTTGCAATGAGGAGCAGATCTAGGGACTGTGGGTGCCTCTACAATACTTAGCGCTAAATGATGTGAGATATACAAATTTTCTCCACATTAATATCTTGCAAAGATCTTAGCGTCCAGCTTGCTGGGTCAATGGGTCACGATATATTATAATCCTTATTACCTTTGTAATGGATTATAGGATCCGCAGACTATACAGCGCTGCTGGGAATCTGAAATAGAATGATTATAATTCCTAGTTCATTACTGTTTGGATTGACTAAATGAAAGATCACTTTCTTTTTTAAAGAACAAAATTTAATAAAGTTTATTGTTACCTTTTGGTAAACAATTTAGTGAATTTAATAAATTATTTTGATGTTAAGCCTTTTATCAAGATATCTTTGAATTTTACAGTTTTATACCGCGGTTAACTTATCTATTCTTCGTTGATGTCCCTCGTAGACTTCTCAGTCGAAATATCTTGCGAGCTTGCCGTAGTCCAAAGTCCCAAGAAATCCTCTTCTGCTCCTATCCAAACTGGTCTCAAACTATCAAAATTTTCAGTCCCGATTACGTCCTATGACATAGTCCCGAAATCTATAATTCGATTACCACTCCCGACAAAGTCCCAATTTATGCGTCAATATTACTTCCACATGCAATATCTGCAATATCATTTACTGTCCTTAAAATTTCACGATCTGATAACCCGACTCTGACTATCTGCACTACACTCGCTTCCTCTCACGAACCTACGATCAGTTCAGACACGCGATGCCGGTCAGAATGAATTCTTCCTGCTTGATTCACCCTCGAAGACCTCGTATCCCTACCTTCTCTTTTTTCATAACATTTGACCGTCCTTCTCTCACCCAGCCAATCCATTCGATCGTTATATTTTGGTGTAGCTGACCTTTCGATCGTCTAAACTTCTTCGCCCAATCCCAAATTTTCTACTTTCGGCATGCAGCCACCTCCTAATGCATTTACAAAAAACAAAAACTACATTGTTTATTCACGGTCGTTGCTAAGCCCATGCTCTCGTGATATTTCCTAATGCATATTCCACCATATAGTCTACAAATAAATTTTGTTTATTTTCATGTGACATATCGGTATGTCACAGATGGCTGTTCCAAATAAAGCAATGTCTTGCACTTCCTAGTCTTTTGAATGACCTGGGTGTTAAGCCAAGTTCTTACACAAATTTTACGGAACAAATCCCAGAGGGGACTATTTTTGCTTTTACGCCCTACATTCGGCTGATCTCGATTTCTAATTCTTGTATTTAGGACCGGAACGTCTCCCTAGTCTGTTCCGGATTTTTTCCCGGAACAGTCTAGATCTGCCTAGTCGATGCTGTTGCTGATGTATTTAAGATGTTTTTTTCCTCTTTGGTAACGACGTTTTGATCGCACAGCACAGCCAAGTTTAGAAGTAGCCTCGATTTTGTCTCCAAATCCCGGAGAACAATAACCTGTGTTTGTGCCACTATCGTGCGATCAGTTTGTATTTGTTGGTCGTACATTGTTGTACACAGTCCAACAGACGTCACCTGTTTTTGTCAATGTTCGTACCTCTTGGAGCATATGTTTGGAACTTCGAGGTATTATTATTATTATTATTATTATTATTATTATTATTATTATTATTATTATTGTACATTCGTTAAACAAGATGGAATTCCTTCGATTAACAGTTTACCACTCGCACGAAAATCCGTTACATTACCATTCGCACATTGGACTCCGTCGAACAAAGGCTTTAAATTATAAAGAGAGGAAATGAAACAAATTATAATTTGTAATCGGAGCATTAAAGGTGTTTTGGGTTGTATTAAGCACGGAGGGGATTTTTATGATGGGTCATTTATACAGTGTTTTAAAATTAGCATGCCATTTCTGTGACAGTTACTGAAAAAAGTTTTTATTTTTTGCACGACATTGGAGCACTCTAATATTCAAAATAATGGCTTACTTATGTACTATTTTGCGAATTTGGGGTGTGTGGAGTATTCAGTGTTAGCGACCGGGACAGTGTTTTGGCACCCCGTTCGAGATGGTAAAAGCCCTAGATGTCCTCTCTTTGTCGATGCAAGGTTATGCAAGAGCAGCGCAAAAGCTGCGTTCAAGTTGTGCCGCAGTTTAAAAAAATGGAACCATTTTTGAGAAAATGTTTTTTTTGTTGTAAATTACTTTAATATCTAACAGAAATTACGCGAAAACTACTTGTCTTTTTCACTTGCACTTGCAATTTTTTTTAAAAAAAAATTGTGATTTATTAGAACACATTTTATTTAAGATGTAGATTAACTTTTTATAGTACTTTTGAATTAACTTTTTGCAATTTCCCACAGTACAGAGTTCGCCGAAAATGAGATCAGCACTACTTATTTTTTATCGTCCTATGATACATAAGAGGAGAAATTGTATGAAAAAATTTGGAGCCAATTTTTGAGTAAATAATTGTTTAAAATTTGCCGATTTTTTTCGCAAATTTCGGGACAACTACTCACTATCGAAAAAGTGTTCATGACCTTATTTCGGGATCTGTTTTTTAAGAATAGATATAATTAAAAATACGTATTTTCAATATTGTAGTAGTTGTATAAAGGCGTCAAAAAAAATGTTGAATGTTTGGAATTTTTGAAAGTTCTGAGATTTCAGCGAAAATTACGCTATTCTTTTAAGCGCCGTTTATGCTATCTATTAATTTAAAAAATTGAAGATAATTTTAGAAAATTTTGAAAATATAAGTGAAGCTTCATGTAAAGTACTCGCAATATTCAAAGTTTCAAATTTGTAGAGCCTAGAGTTCCTTTAAGTCGATATGGGAATATCGATTTTGGAGGAAATCGTCTGAACGGTTTAGAAGCGTTGATCGGACTGACGGACTGTGGGATGTTTTGCTGTCATTTGATTTTTCAGTATCAAGGTCCCACACAATGTGGATTCTGACCACACAGTGTGGAGTCTGACCACACAATGTGATAGAGGAAATAATTTACTATGTATAGAAACAAGATTAATCCAATTTTCGGCCTGCAACTCCAATCGGTTGTATTTCGTAGTTTCTTCGATCAACACCAGGCGAACACTGGAGCAGTACCCAACAAACGCGCCACGGAGCGCGTGCGATCATTCCTTCCTCTTCCTTGCCCTTTCCTCAACCCTTACTTACACACATGCAATACCTCACTTGTCGGGAGCGTAGAGCTTGTCCCGGCTGGGTCGGTGCCCCGCTGGTGGAGGAAAATCCCCACAAGCTGAGGTAGATCGGCGCCGAATGTCGCCAGCCAGCGAGGGAAGATCATCGTTACCTCCAGCGATAAAACATGCACTACACTTACGAAACTAATGACCTTAGCTGTGATGCGCCCGGAATCATAAAAAAATCAAATTTTTCGTTACCAGGGTTTAACAATAAGAACTTTGTCAGACTCTATTTGGGCTTTTATTTTATATACAGAAAATTATTTTTTGGATAGCTGTTTTACATGAAATACAATATAATTGGAATAAACTAAAATATGTTATACATAAATTGCAAAGTTTCGGAAGTGATTATTTCTTTCTTCAGAATGGAGTTAAGATGTTTTTTCTATCTACAGTCTGACAAAGTTGTTCAATCTACTGACAGAAAATAAAATAAAAATTTAATACCAGATAATAAGAGTTATTTGTCGAAAAATCTCCGATTTGCGGCGCACGATTACAACTGTTTTTCTGAGGCCAGGCGTGAAAGTAAAAAAGAAATTTCAAGTATCTTCAACGAATCACATTTCAACGATGTAGTGTTCGAGGGTGTGGGATTAGGAGAGATTACTGCTGTATTCGCAGGCCGAGTTTCCTTATTCTACATAACCCCAATGTTTCTATTCTTTTCCATTCTATCAGCAGACCAGTTGCGACTGGACTGAATTACCACTTGTAACCACTTGATACCGCCTCGTAGCGGCGGGATCGGGTGTGCGGTGTATGGACAGCGAAGAACGTATCAGGTGGCGAATAGATTCAAGTGGCTAAAAACCGCAGAGCAAACTAGCGTCCATGTGAGAAATGCATTAGCATCGATGAGAGATCGATATGTGCGCTCGACATAAACGTCACAGCTTAAGCCACGGCTGCAATATTGTGGAATAGAACGTGACACTTTCGACTGAAAGGAACTCTCGTGATGTTGACCTCAAGGCTGGTAGTATTCTCCTTCGGTAAGTCGTGTCATCTTACGTTGCTTTGGCCATTCTTTCATAGACATGTAGTGGAATAAAATATTTGTGACGAACAAATGTGAAAGTAGAGTCTTGTACGTGAAAATGTGATTTCTAGGTTCGGGCATTTTTACTTTAACTCGCAAGCAATACATGCCATTGAATGAATTTAGATTTGAATCACGCGCTGTTTTGGAAATGGAAATCGATTTGAGAACTTACGTAGGAAGTAGCAAATTACCTAGTCTACTGGGGACAGTTGGTTACTCACGTACGTAAAAGAAAAATATTGAATTTGGGACTTGTTCGCTATATTCGTGTAAATTAAATGCGATATTTCTTGCATGTATGTTGAAGGGAAACCCAACCGCGGTCTCGCTCTCATTTTTGATGCGCCGCACGCCTGTGGAATGCGAGATACGAAGGAGCTTTGTGGGGCATTGGGATGCAGTTACGCGCGGCGCAATGGCCGCCATTTATCATACAATGGCTTGGGGGGAGGGAGCTAAAAATTACTGAAAGAGAATGGTAAAAGACACGCAAATATAAGACACGCCTAAAAATAAATTACAGCTGAACTGCACATTATTACAATTAGTTGTTAAATATTTTTACGTAATAACGAGTTAATTTAATGTGACAGGAATACGCTTTAAGAAAATCAAAATAATGCGTTTAAAAGAGAAACAATTCGTTAATATCTAATTATCTTAAAAAGTGCATTGCTTTGAATTTTAGTAAAGTATCAATTTTATGTTGCAGATAGCATTTTCTTCTATCTTCTCACTAATCACGACATATGAAGTAGTTAAATGCCAGTGAGGTTAACGTGCAACTCTTCACCCAGATATTTTATCCGACGTTTGTATTATGTTCTTTTATCAGTATTGCGACTTTCATTGGTCGTCAAAATGCTTGACCTATTTTACTCTAAGTAGTCAGTCTGTGCCTCGTAAAGACATTGTTTGGAGATTATTATGCGAGTTTGATGAATCCAAGCAATTGCTGGTCGAACAAGAGGCTGTAAGAACCATTAATGCTCGAGGTTTGAGCAAAGCCAATTGAACTACCAATTAAGCTTCGTGCCTAGTGCGAGATGTCTCGTCGTCGCCTGTCTCTTGACGCTGTGACTAGGAACAGAACCAGAGATGCGGCGCTGAAGGATGAGGGGAGGAGTCCGGTGAGAGAAAAGTGGGTTTCCCTGTAAGATTGTGGTACAGCTACGTATTGTATTAAAACCGTCATGCCATCTCTCCGCGTTGTTCATTCCCTCAAGATTTCTACCATTAACCATACAATGGAAGGTTATACTTGTGGTTAACCACCACTGTGATCACTTGCTCTGGAAAGGGGAGGTATTCTTACATTAATACGCCGGAATTATGACATATTAAAACAGTTTAAATATGATTTTTTATTATCCGTTTTCGACAATTATTATGTCTTTCAAGGGTTTTTATGTTACATAGTATATACAATCATTTTTAACTACATTTCATCATACATGTACAATGTTTGAAGACACTAATATTGGAAACTAACAACTAAGGATACCCAGGAAGGGTCCTTCAGAAAAATACTTACAATATTTGGATTAAAAACATAAATATTAAATTTAGAAATGTTTGAACTTGTTTAGATATGAATAAACTGTTGTTTTAAGAATGGAAATTGATACGAGAACTTTTGCGTAGGGTGGCATAATTTCTAGTTTACATCGCTCTCTGCGGCTGTCAAATAAGCCATTCAATTATCGATGGACGAGAAGGATGAGATGAAAAGGATCTCGAATTCCCGTCATTTGCGTTATGATGTAAATTCAAGGAGCAACACTTCTTCCACATCGAAATTACGCTTGGCAAACGTAAGACTCCTCCCTCCCTTGCGCTCAGAGGCGGCGCGAGGCAGCCTCATCACCCGGGCTCGGATTCTGATGTCCTAAAATTTCTTTGAAAATGACCTCAAATGAATTAAAACTCAGAGGAAATTACCTAAAAAGTGACCTATTTTAAAAAAGACTAAAAGATTTGTATGAATGTTTATTTATTCAATGAATTTTACAATTTTAAATAAAATGTATTTATATAAAATTATATTTAAGTCTTTCTTTTAGGAGGAAATGTAATCGTTAGCTATGAGCCGTCAGTTTTGAAGGTCGAGGAAGTTAACTTAGATCTGTGTAATTTTGAGAGTTAGAAAAACTGCAATAGAGAATTTCGTCTTGAACTGAAGTTTTAGTGCGTCTTTGTGAATTCTAAACTTTTGTTTTAGTGCGTCATTGTAAATTCATGAAGCATTCACTAACAAAAAACACGAAAAAGAAACTAAATGCGTATAAATGACAAGAAAGACGCGAATGTCTAGAAAAATGACCTAAAAATTGAAAAATGGCAAAACAGACAAGAAATGACCCAATAACTATACATTTTTGTCACCTGTATGTCGTGATAAATATTCAGTTAAAAGTTAGCTACTTCCAGAATGCACCAATGAAAAGATGACATGTCGTCAGAATCCGAGCCCTGCTCATCACCACCTCAACCTAATTGCGAGTTTTACACGTATATCCATCACCACCGTGTACTACCGAGGATAAAAGCGTTAAAGTAGGAGAAAGCGGAAGCTTCCGCGGCCGGGGTCAGGGAGACGCCACCTCCTAGCTACAGGTGTCAGCGTTTCGGCCGTTATGCTACGACCTTCCTCCGTGAGAATTTGTATGTTCAATTGAAATATGGCAAGTCTAACAGTAGTGATTGAACGGCAAAGACGCATATTTTATTACTTTAAGTTTTCATAATTACATTTAAGATTTATACCCTTGAAATAAAAAAATACAATTGATTCATCGTAATTAAAATGTGAATTAGTTAATGTAATGTTAATGACAATATATACCACTAATTTCCAAAAGTCCGTACTTTCGAATAGTAATTTTCAATAATATAAAAATAAAGAAACAAAAAAGAATTAATGACTTCTAAGTCCTTCATTAGTAAGAATCTCCTTGTAAGTGTGTACCTTACGATGCGATTACATATCTTAGGACGATACCCCTGCTTCTATACGGCATCCTGAAAGATTGTGTTAATGTAACGAAATGCATCTGCTGACTTATTATCAGCCTCTTATTACTCAGTGAATCTAATGCTTTCATCGAGTGGCGATTTTTATTTCGTTGCGAGCTGTCACGTAACGGCTATCACCCTTAGGCACTCGAACTTAGAACTGCTCTTCTCGTATGGAGACCCCTCCATTTAGGGTCGCACCACGGCTTATAGTTGTTGATTTTGCACATTTGCTGTGTTCCTACGATGAAAAAAAAATTCCACACAATACTCGGATCAGATATTTCCTTGAAAAATCGAACTCGCCCAAAACCACTGTAACGTTTGTT
Source organism: Teleogryllus occipitalis (assembly GCA_011170035.1). Classification (NCBI taxonomy): domain Eukaryota; kingdom Metazoa; phylum Arthropoda; class Insecta; order Orthoptera; family Gryllidae; genus Teleogryllus; species Teleogryllus occipitalis. The sequence continues at coordinate 454,548 of BLKR01000396.1, read as the reverse complement.
ATACAACATCCAAGGGATATTAATTTGATTGTGTCCATTAGAACCGTTGACATTAAATATATTTCGTAGGAAAGTAACTCCGTTTTATTCTTTGTTATAAGAGTTTTTGTTTCGTCTAAGAGTAGGGTATGTGTTATAAGATTATGAACGGCTGCACTGTTGTGTCTGCATGAACGCATTCATAACAGTGAAAAGGTATTATAAATTCTTAAAGAGCAGCTTGTTTTTCTGAAGCGTTGAAACGCTTTCGCTCGTGTTGGAAAGGAGCAGCGTGTCCGCGCCTCGTCCTTGCCCTCGCCGCGGCGCGTGGAGCGCGAATCGCAGCGGGTGAGCGGCCGGCCTGCCGGCCAGGGGAGGGGGCGTGTCCTCGCTGCATTCCACCGCCGTCTGGCGTGCGTCTGGCCAGGCGGGCGGGGGCCTCTCTCAGAGAGAACCGGCCGTCGCTCTCATCGCCGTACGCTGCGCGCTCCTGGATAGGGTGCCTCTGGAGAGAAGCTTCCGAGAGGGGAGGGGGAGGCCTCCTTGCTGACCCACGCCATTTTCTTCGTATTCTCAAGGAGATGGGAAGCTCCACTTCGTCCACCAGTTTTCAGCCTCCTCCTCCTCCTCCGTCAGTCCGTCCTCCTCATTCCTTCCACTGTTCCCTCAGTTAATATGGTTGTCAATAATCCACGTCGTCTCATTACATGACCCATTTACATTACTCTTTTTTTCTCGGTACATCTCAGCACATCTTTCCTCAGTTTAACCATTTGATGTTCTTCGTCCTTCCCCGTACCCATATTACAAGGGTACCCATATTACAACTACGACGGATTCAAAGAGTGTTTTTGCCGTCTTTCCTTTTGTCCACGCGTCACTTCCATTCACCAGTACGCTCAATGCGAAACACTTGGGTACTCTCTATCCCTACATTGAATTGTACGGGTATTATACTTCTACTATTAAATATTAAACTAGCGTACCCGTGCGAGAACTCTCGCATGTTAAACCTCGCCCTAATTTTCCTAAGGGTATCGTGAAACTGAAACTTGGAAACATATGGTCAATTTCCATCGCAGTTCCCTCCACAGTTATGTACACAACTCTTGTAGACCACGGCCGACCGTTGAATGAATCTTTGCATTACACTTATAAGAAACAATCTTCATCCGTATCAAGCTACTATTAATAGTATTTCTTGGTGTTGCCGGAAGAGCAGATCTTGAATTAATAATCATCCAAATAAACCTCGTCAGTCTGCGCAAACCACGGTGTACATAGCGTAAATATAAGATGGAGGAATCTAAGCCTTCTAAGTGTGACGTCACAATGATGACCACCAGCACCAAGGGCTGAAATGTAGGTCATGGAGGAATATATTCTGTATTCCTCCGTGTAGAGGTGTTATTGGTAGTATCAATAAGTACCAAACCAAACGATTAGCAAATTAATTTTAATTTACAAATTCGAAAACGTATTCATCCAAGTTGATTCAATCCATTTTCGTTTTCACAAAGGGTTTGCTCTTCAGAACGCTGCCGATAATTCTGGAAAATCCATGTGGAACAAGAGACTACTTGTTCGTGAGGTCTTACAAACTAGCAATTAGTTGTTAATTATCGATAGATTCGATACAATTTTTACTGTTTCAGAAAATTCTAAATAAAAAACCTTGCAGACTCAAATGACAATTATCAAGAAGAATTAGCAAGACTCAGACGAGAAATTACCAAGAACGCCCCTATTAGTGACTTTCCACAAAATGTATATACTTCTAACAGTGCTACATCTTGAATTTTGTCCTCGGTGGTTGCCTCGTCAACGCGTCCATCATACCGGAATCCTCATTCACCTTGCACCTTTACAGACTTACAGACCATTCATACAATTTCTAACATTCTTAACGAATCTATTAAACCCATTTTCATTACCGTATTATGTACTATAACCAATCTTTTACAACCATAACTACTTCCGCCGATAAAATCGAACACGGCGAGAGCGTGCCTTAAGATTCTTAATTAGAACGTCGATGGAAAACTGATAAGATCTATTATCACATAATCCTGCCGAGTTTGTGGAGGAGCATCACCAACATCATTATCAAAACTTCAAGTTCAGCAAAACAGATCTTATATTAGCAGTAGGGCACCATGGTATGTCAACTCCCAACTACATACAGACATAAATACTTTAAGTGACAATCTAAACCGATTCACCCAACACATAATTTCTTTTCCTATCTTCATTCTTCTCCTTCCACCCCAATTTTCAACAGAGGACGAGACCTTCACGACTTCTTCCCCAGATTCCCCTCCCACGTCTCCTTTTAAAAATCTCAAATACGTAACAATAAAATGGTTCTAAACGATAAATGAACGCATTTTCCACCAGCCAAAATTATTAGTAGTGCAATGTGGAAAACTTCCCGTGCGTTACTTCCGAATAAATATGAACAAAAACTTGAAGGCTTTACGGGCTGGTCAAGTACATTGAAGTTAATAAAAAAGAAAAAAAGTTTGTAGTTAATAAAAAAAATCGAGACAACCCAAATCCAAACAATGTTTGCTTTGCATCGATAAAACGATCGCGAAGTATACTTTCTCATAATTCGTGCACAACACCGGTACCTGTATTTCTTGTAGTTGTTTCATTAAGGCTGACATTTTTTTCTTTTGATTACTTGCGGGAATACCAAACTTTGTGAGTAACGCAGTTAACTTCGTGCTATAAGGTCAACTGCTTCAGTCTTGAAGGCAGAGACGAAGAAGTTTCGTAAGACCTGTCTTGCAGTTTCCTTCTTCGAGAAGAGTGTAATATAGCTTGTGTCGGGGATTCCCGCTGTCCAGTAAGAGATGTGGATCCCCTCTCTAGTCAAGTTTTGACCGCAACGGGAAGAGGATAAATCCGTAATATTTCTTCCATTTTCCTTCTAGAATGGCGTAGGTAAAATTTATCTCATCTCACTGGGAAACTATTCATTCTCCAAATAGGGATATGACGTGGTATACGGTCTGTGTATCATTCGAAACAAGAAATAGACCCATCAGGCAGCTTTTCAGTACTTACGACACTAAGAAACTGTATATAGGATCGGTTCATTAAGAATTGTGTTGCCTTTAACAAGCATGAAAAGTTCTGTTCTTTGTGTACAGGCGTTTTCCATAAAAGAGATTAAAGTTTTCTCTTTATTATTCAGAGATAAAATAACAGTAACGAACCGAATTGAAAGAATGTATTCTTGAAATCGGTGGCGACCTCGAAATAAAATCTTGCGTAATTACGTTTCCCTGGATATTTTTCTTATATGATGATAGAACATTAGTGACGACAATAATTTAGGGCAAGTCTCCTTTAGCACATGTCGCTTTATAGGCACTATCTTTGCTATAATAATGGGATAAACTGCATGGATCCGTCCGCCAGTCACTGTTACACACATATATATTATTACATTTGAAAAAGGAGATGGGCAAAGATGTAATCATCGGGAAGGCGGAGTGTGAGAACTTAATATAGACCCCTTCCGGGCTCCCGTTTGGGGCCAACGGGCTGTCATTCGCCGCACCTCGGACTGCTGGTGGTGAGCCGGGCATTTCTTGTAACCTAATATAATTTTTTAAACTCATATTAACAAATATGAGAATAGTTTTTGCAACTGTGTAGTTTCGGAGTCACAGTACTAAGCTAGTTAAATGTCTGAAGGATTTTTTTTTCCTTTCCTTAATTCTATCTTTTCCTGTTAATGAATAAACGTCAATCGGTGCTTTACAGTTGAGTGATGTTCATTACGTTTCTACTTCAAGGCGTTGATTTGATGGTGTCGGGTGTGAATGAGGTTCCAAAAAGAACCCACACTTTTTGTTGGCTTACATTCACTAGATACTCTTGTAAATTCAGATATGCTTCTACTTTCTCGTTGAAATGAAGTAACAAATTGTGTCAAACTTAATCAAACTCTAGGCACTTGATTTACCCTATAATATTTTCACAGAAATCTGAGTTGTTGGATATCATGAACGATTGATTCAATAACGCCAAGTCTGAGGCAGAAGGGTCTGTCGGCAGCTGGTGTAGCATTTGGCGGTTGACAGCTGCTGATAAAACTTAATAAATTTATTGGAAATGAAATTCAGTCGTTTTAATTTTTGAAGGGTCTGTAGTTCGTATTACGTTTCCGGTTCTTTGCATTCAACAATATCTCCGTTTCTGTACTTCATTCTTTTGTTCGTGTTAAAAGCGAGAATGATGTTGAATCATCCACCATTCTTCATTGGCGTACTATACAACGATCAGCGAACCGTGGACATTAGAGATCGAGGGACAAAAAAGGAAATTGCAAGTGGGGGAAATCAGAAAAACACAGGAAAATTTATAAGAACATTTTGAAAATAAACTACGGCCTTCGTATGAAGTACAGCCAAAAATTAAAAATCCGTTGGAATTTGGAGGGTTTCAATTACCACCACATCTCTCGGAGAATGTCTGTGTTGGGAAAAAAAATGTATGCGGCTTAGGCGCTAGTGTTTGAAGACAGCGTGGACGGACGAAAAGGCGAATAGACGAAAACAGAGAAACATTTTTGATGAAAAGACATGTTCGATGTGAGAGACCCTCTTCCATCCAAATGTCTCCATGCAAGAGAGCAAATCCACTTGCCAAAGGCAAGTCCTTGCGTGGGCGGTCGCGTGCGGCGCCCATTGAGCGTGCGCGTGAATGGGCGGTGAGTGGCGGGCCGGGCGGGGCCGGGGCCGGAGCCGGGGCCGGGGCCGAGCCGGGCGTACGCGTCCCTGGCCGCGCTCCAAGCAGCCATCGACCGCGCGGGTTCGACGACCGCCGCGGCCACGCCGCGACCCCTGCCTGCTCCGCCTCCGCCTCCGCTCCGCTCTCTCTCTCTCTCTGTCTCTCCTGCGCCACGCCCGCGCGCGCGCCCGCTCGCTCACCGGAGGCTGCGAGGCCCCGGGCCTCATGTGGGCGGTGGATGGACCCACCCCGGGGCTCCGTTTCTGCCCTGGCGCATGACAGTGTTCCATACGTTCCTTGGGAACACTTTGCATCATCGGTGATTTTTCAATATTTGTAAGTCAAAAGTAAAGGTCACCCGTAGCTTCGCGACCAGAGCCCTGGCTTTCCACCTCCCGTACTGGGGTTAGTTATTGAAATTTAATACTTGACGTACAGACGGTTTACGCACTCATAAGGAAGTCCTCCCATCAATAGTCAACAATATGTATTTCCCCATTTTATTACTCGCACTACTTCAATCTATGTTTAATGGGAGGTGGCCTTAGCCACCCCCTTCACATCTTTCGTGTGAAAATACACGCTCCTAACAACTGAAAAGCCATTTGGCTGAGCGTTGTACAACCAACTCAATCTGTTAAATAAATAAAAAAACAACTCATAAGAATTATACGGTAGTGGGTTGTACGTTGGCAAGTAATTGAATGTAATTAACATTCACAAATATGTACAGTATGCATAAGGAACATATACAACACAAGAAAATACAAAAGAGAATGAATATGGTGGATAGAAATAACAGTAAATACAACACTTACCTAAATAATATTTAAGAAAAAAATTAAAAAAGGAAATAATTATTACATATGAAGTCTCGGCAGACTTGAATCTGGACGAGGATCTGGTTCAGGCTTTATTCCATTAAAAACTGCTAATATGGCTATTCTGTCCATATTAGTGGTATCACATTACTGATATATCTACACGTTTCAATCACTGTGGAATTTGTTCTTTTCTTTTAAAAGTGGGATCTCGACGTATTGTCTCAGTGTTTTCCCGACTTTCTTACTGCCATTAATCCATTATCCTTCATAGCATCACCATTAAAACTTAAATTTCACTCTGGAATCCGTGCTTGGTCACATAGGCTCGGACAGTAGAATCAGATTAATGATGAATAGACAATAATAAAAACGGTGATATAGTGTAGAGATAAGGGTTAAAGGGAGTTTGGGAGTGGGGTGTAGAACCGCCAACTTTCAGCTGGCCCGGTCTGCGGAAGTTCTTACTCCGTTACTGCGTGACACTCCTGCCGTGAAGATGCTCAACTTGAGAAACTTGAACGAAGTACTCCTAGTTTCTTGTTACGGTGGAGTAAGTAAACAATACTTCGTTTTTCGTTTATCGTTGATTTTCTGCTCTCTCTTTCCTTTTCACACTTTCATGGTCATGGCTTTCTTGCTTATTTATTATTTCTTTTTGGAATCGCTATTTTCGTGTTTCTATTCGCACCTAATTTTTTTTAAAAGAAGCTAAAATACAAAAACTTTTTTCCCGTTTTCTTCTTGGTCTTGCTGTGCAAAGACGTGTCGATAAAGCATATCTGAATGAGTGACATGGGGTAAGTCTTTTAATTTGATGAAATAATGTAAAAGTCACATTTTATTTTTTTATCTCGGCATATCATGTTTTCACATGAACAGTATGACTTGTAGATTTTTTAGACAGTGACAAAGGAATTTTATTTCCTTTTTGTCATTAACTATGAAATCAGTAATATACAATTCAAGATGGAACCCTACACGGAGACAAGAAGTACGCAAGTGATACGTCAATTCCAAGAAGTTATCTGGGTTGATAAATCAGAGTATTACTAATCTTACACTAAGTTTTGTTGTGCACAGTGCATGTAAGCTCTATAATCTCGCCTCTAATCACAATCACGTTGTAATTCACGGTTGCTTTTGAAACTACTCGTGCAGAAGCAATCACTTTTCTTATAATGTTTATTTCTGCTTGGCCCGAAGGCCCTCAGCATCCGAGTACGATACAGTGATGTTACATTGAATTACGTTAACATTGATTAAGAAGAATTATAGACATGAATACATTGAGTACATGTGAATTAAATGTGAGAAGCCACATCGGGTACATGATAATCAAGGAGGGTCGAAGAACATTTATTATATTCTGAGGAGATAACGAAAAAGTCGAAAGCGAGTGCATGCTTCTAGTTGGAGGCTAACATGCCCATGTGCTTCTCGAAAGCGAATGAGGCAACTTTGGCCCAAACATTGGAAGAACAACGCCCCGTGGTTTTGTGGAAGGATTAAAAACACGTGTGAAGTGTGGTTTTTGTGAACAATTACTGAAAATTAATAGTTTGCATTTCGAAATCCAATAGATGCCATGAGAGTTAAAACATCTCAACAAGTCACAAAGGTACTCATCTCGCATGACACATACCCCTCATTCCCCTCTTGTCGCTCCTGCTGTCTTCACATGGGTATTAAGATTTGTAGGGAGGTGTTTGCTCTTGTGTGGTTCGGAAAAGACTCTTGAACCAGGTTTATTTTTAATTAGTTTTTTTGCTATGAATATCCTAATTATTATCTCATTGCAAATTAAAGTAATAATTAAACATTTTATTATTTAAAAAATAATATTCAGTGAAATCTGGCATAAGAGGTCACCAATGGTTCCAGTAAAAAATCGACCGTTAATGGAGGTGGCCGCGGAATTAAAGTTATGGCGTTATACGAAGCGCACATTAAATCCGACTGTACTGATGGCTATGAAATGAAATATGTTCTCTTTAAAATTTTGAATTACCAAAAATGACGTAATATAATTTAATATTTTGGGATCTTTTGCTGCCTCGCGGCTAACATAAAAAAAACACCCTTGACGTTCACTCATTCGCTTGGAAGAGAAACGCTTTTTTCGTCTACTACGAATCAAACAAGCAAACTCGACTTGAAAATGCAATTCTATCCTGTAGAAACTTTATAGCTGAGCCTAGTGACGAAAGAGGTAGTGAATGACCTTTAGAGCGGATTCACGCTCGCGGCATACTTCCCGAGTCCTTCACACATTCCCACAGAAGGGAAGTTGGAGTTAGCAAAACAGGAGTGCTGTGAAATGGTAAAAACGAAGAAGGGAGATATTTATTAAAATCTTCTGTTTTTATCTGAAACAAAGAAATCCTCTTACGAGATAAGCTACTCTAAATGCCATTATTCGAAGTAATCTGACTATGCGTCCCGTCTTAGGAAGATATTAAATCAACAGTAAACGCCCCTATTTTTACGCTTCTTGTTATGATACAGTTCAAAATCGCTTGAGACTGCGAGTTAATAGAGGTCAATCTACGAATTCCGCCTGGCCGCTGGAAAGAGATGTTATACGCACCTTATTGAAAAATAAATCGGTTTCATGAAAAAAATGGCCGTAAGTGGAGATAACTGTTTACTCGAGGTGTTCATTTCAGCAGATTTGGCTGAATCTGTTGTTTTGAGGCGGGTTTGGGCTGCAAAGAGAAAAGAGTTATGGAAGGAATTTTTTGTTCCCATCATTATTCTACGTATTTATTCTTTGCAATATAGGTCACGGTAGAAGGGTCATTGAAGTATGCGATAAGATTGTACAAAGGCATTTTTTCAACCTCAGTAACATGTGCACAGGTGTCCTTGTAGGCGAGACACTTGGACGGCGTAAGTAATGCAGACTTTCGATGTAGGCTAAGGTTCGTCTGCGCCAATAATGTCGCGAAATCGATGATGGCCCGAATTATTTGTCGCGCGGTTGTGTTTAAAGAAAAAACGCGTTTGCTTTCTCGGATGTATAATAAAATATTGGAAATTATTTCAATTGTATTGTTCGTTGACTTCACCACTTGCTGCAGGGCAAAACGGAGTAGTTGTAGTATGTCGATCAGTTAAAATGTAATTGATTACAAGTTTTGTTGAAAAATAATTTTACAAATGTCTAATTCATGCAACAGCATCTCTTCCTCCAAAAGTTTCGTATTCGGTTGGGCTTGTCAAAGGTTATTCACCTACATGCGGGGTACGCTGTGACCTGAATAACGGTAGGATGTTGTCATAGTAAGGCATGATTTCATAATTTTGTTTTGGACGAACGCAAATGAGCAAGTAGAGTTCTCTCGTAAGAAAGCTTATAATCGCCAAAGCAATTAGTGCAAAAGTATCCATATGATGATTTGATGGAATGTACTTCTTGTGGACGGAACATGTCTCGTCACACAGAAGGTACGGGGTAAAGTGCGAGTCTACCGAGGGATTTTATCTTAGCGATTAAAATATATATATTTGTGTTTTTCCAGATGGTAGAAAATGAACCCAACAACGATCTGATATCTTGATTTTTTCTCAACTAACCGAAATACATACTTTGCTTGAAAAAAGTGAAATAGTTACTTTTTTCCTTGGTCCTTTTTTGGCGTAATTCCGGCGCTTAAGGTCAGAACTTCAATGTTCATTTGTTCCTCAACAGAGAATGAGGTTAGCATTCTTTCCCTTACGTAATAAAATCAATTCCTTTCTGTGAATAATGGGCCAAAATACAGTTTCATTCTTTCTGCGAGAAACTCCGAAACTCCATTTGTGTCAATATAAAAGGCGTAGTTTTAAACACGTTCACCCACATTCCTGAGTGTAAGCGTGTGAAGTTCCTTACTGCTAGGAAACTATTTTCATTCGGAGAGATAAACTACATTTTTGCCGATATGATATTGCCCTCTGATAAGTCGAGTATTGTAATCTTTTCTGATAAAAGATGATGAACTGTTTGGTGTTAATTTGGTTCGTGCGTGCATTTCCTATCTGTTGTGCGTCATTGGCAAAATATTGGGCGTAGTTTTGGCTACCTTGATGAGCACGAATGGTAAGAAAGTGAGAATACTGGACAAGAAAGAGAAAATGGAGTGTGATGTTGAAGCGTGATTGAATTAGGAGCAGAGAGAGAATGCATTCGATTTGCGTAGTTCGACTACCTCGATGAGCTCAAATGGTAAGAAAGCGAGAATATTGGACAAAAAAGAGAGAAGATGAAGTGGGGTGTTGAGAGAAATGATTGAATTAGGGCCAGGGAGAGAATGAATTAAATGAAGAATGAAGCATTGGTTGAAGGAAAAAATTCGACGAATATACCGGACTGGGTGAAGAAAATATGTGGAAGGCTCATTTTCAGAATATATTATAAGCGGATTGTCAAAATTAACAGAGGTTTCATCTCTGTATGAGAGTGAAGCCCAAGAAAGCAAAAGAAGAGATAGATTAAATGTCGGGACAGCTTAGGATATGGCAGGGGAGAGAGAGTGTAGAGAGGAGAATGGAAGGAAGGAAATGTAAGGCAGAGAAGAATGAAAGGACGGGAGAGAATTCAAGGGATAGAGAAGGAAAGTGATGGAAAAGGAAGCAGAGGGAGGAGGAGAATGTAAGGAACAAGCTGATGATACGAAGAGGAATACAAGAGAAGGCGATGGAAGGAAGGATAATGAATGGAAGAGGCAGAGGAAAGGGAAGAGAGTAGAAGCGAGAGAAAGAAATGAAGAGAAAAGCAGGGGAATGAAAGGAAAATGGTGAAGAGAGGCAGATAGAAGCAAACATGTAAGAGAGAGGCAACTAACCGACAGGAGACTGGAAATGAGTGACAGAAGTCCGTTGAAAAGAGACGAAGCAAGACCGGAAGTAATGAATAGGGTAGCCGCAAGCAAATGAAGCCGTGGCCGGGCGGGGGAGCGAAAGTGGCCTCTGGGGCAGGCCGTGCCAGGCAGCAAGGGCACGGCAACCCAGTGACACCGGCCGCCGCCGTCTCCTCCTCCTCCTCCTCCTCCGGGCCAGCGGACTAACGACGCGGGGGCGGGACAGCGCGACACGCGAGCGCTGCGTACCACCCTGCGCCCCCCCCCAACCTTCCTCCCAAGGGCGACGGTTGGCGTCGCTTCCTCGAAGGCGGTGCTCGTTGCCGGGAACGGTAGTCGGACAAACGAGAGAACAAACTTCGCCACGAATGAAATTAGAGTTCGAAAGCAGGTCGAGTTGGCGCTCTCGCTTCTTGTCCCACAAGTAAACGAAACGCCGGAAGCGTTTTTAAGATTCCTCTGGCGATAATGGTCGTTCTTTCCGGACCTCAGTCACTCGGTCAGTGGCGGTTAACTTTTCCTGCGTCTTGAAGGTAAATGGTAGGCGGGAGGTCGAACTAATGTAACAGGTGTACCAGCTGTAATGTCGTTATTTTTGCATCATTACAAACAATTTGTGGCAAATCCTTGTTAAAAAGTGTACTCGTAGTATTCTTTAAAATGACCAAAGTGTTCGCATTTTTTGTTTGAACATAACTGGCACATTGAGATTTTTCGATTTGATAATCTGTTTCGGTAATTATCTGAAATAGAATGAGCTCGCGAACACAACAGTGGAAACTGCTGTTTACCTCGCTCACCGTCTCTTAATTATTTACGCAAAAATCTATGTTATGAATGTTGGGAAACTAATTCGCTTCGGAAAAGCGGAAATTAAGGGGTAGGAGTTTGCCAATAATTAGAGAACCAGAAATTACTTTCATTGGTTGTTGAGACATGTTCCCTCATTAATCTCATTTTTTTAAATTCTTGAATAATCCGTACAAATAATCAGGAGTAAATGTTCATTCGGGAGAATGAAGTGTATTAAAACATGCGTGGTAGTAATTTTGTTGGAGAACTGCTCCCAACGAATATTAATATTATGTCTAATTTACGATTTGGTTATTATCCTACGTTGCGTCCGTCACCCGAAGAACTCGTTACATAAATTCATAGTCGACTTAATGGATCAAGTTTCCGAAAGGGTCGAAACATTTGAATTTATTAATCTCCTTTTGGTTGTTTTGCGTCATGAATTGCGCTGCCCGGAGTGGGAGGCTTGAGGAAAATTTTCTTGCAAGCGGCGAGGAAAACGAGATCTAGACATTTTCCTGGTTGGTGTTTATTTTTTCATATTTTTCTGCTGCGTTGCCTTCTAAAACTCCGATGTTAACCTTTCGAAATTGCGATGTCTTCCTATTGATCCCAACCGTCTTCGACCTCCCGGCCTAAGTTGCTTGTTTGCTAACTGCTTATTTTTTTATTATTTCACTAGAGAATTCAAGAAACAGACTTCGGCGCGCTTTCCTTGAAATTAAAAAAAAAATATAGTTTTCATTTTTTAATATAACGGTGCAAAAAAAGGAATAGCAATGAAATTTTCATTCATTAATTTTGTATTTTCAAATAACAATAAGGAAATAATACTTTGTTTTTTCTTTCCCCTGTTTCGAAAAGCCTTATGCTTTGAACATCTGTAGGTTCCTCTTTTGAAATTCGGATGAGGTACGACGTCATTTCTTTGTTGTGTAGCGGCAGTGTCATTGTGTGGCCATCACACCTTTCTGTACATAGAGTATTAACATTTAAATTGTTTTAGGAGAAATGACATTTGTTTTGCTTAGACTTATTACTCCTGTGGGCCATTCAGATGTCCATTGACATGTAAATATTCTTCCTTTGCTCTGTTCGTTCAACTTTCTCGCGTTGCATGTGGATTGTCATACGGGGGTTCTATGTGTGACACGAAGTGTCAAGATTTGGCCGTGCCATTTCCGAGATTTGAGGATGGAAGAATGAATGACGAATCAATGAGTCGTGTATCTCAGTTAATTGGCGGGGAAATAAAAGGTCGCCGAAAACGTTTCTTGATACTGGAACCTGCTTTAGGGAAACAGGACGGATCAGTTTAACCGAAACGCCAGTTTCTCAGGAGTTGGACTTCGTCTGAGAGGTAGCAGGCGACCATTTCCTGCATTATGAGACGTCATCATTCCCGATAGGTATCAATAGTTGCCCATTATAATCCGTCATTATTGATACTCAAATGAATAAAATTGTGTAAATGGTAAAAACAGTCCTGTGGTACTCAGTATCTTCTGAGAAAGAAAGTGTAATTTTTCCTTTCCTGTAACTTGCGGCGCAAATAAATCGTGAGTGAAATCTGCTCTCCTTCACCCAGCCAGCGCGGCTTTTGATTCGCTGTGGGCCGAGCGCCCTGCCCCGCTTCCCCCACGGCCTCCACCAGCCACCCTTTCTGGAATCGCCCAACTTGCATTTCAGCCACCCAACACTTTGCCTGCAAAACCATGTGCGAAATGTGTGAATTAAAATTAAATGACATAAAAGTCTAGCCGACCATTTATGAATTTGTATTGGTGTTTTCACTCTGGAAGTTTAATTTCATGTTGAAAGGTGCCCGAATGTTGCTTACTGGAATACGTACTACCATTTCTCACGGAATGTGTATATTCTGTCTCGCATTTTGCAGTGTAGTTGTCTAGATAAGAGCATTTTTTCTTGTACGTACAGTTATTATTATTATTATTATTATTATTATTATTATTATTATTATTATTATTATTATTATTATTATTACCACCTTCTACCTGACGTTAGTGTGTTACTTATATATGTACACAAAAACACTGCCCCCCCACACACGTAATATTTATCGCGTACCGCAATACATGTGTCATGGCTAGAGACGGAAATACGGTTAATGTTGGAATTCCCATTAAATCAGGGCCGACAAAGTTGTGTGAATAACTACGGATGAATTCTTTCGGACTTTCCGTTCAATGTATCATCCACAAGGCACTGGCTTAAATAAGGTGATGGTCCGAGCAAGAGGTGCCTTGTGATTCGCACAAAATATTTTGACGAATCGCGTTGGAACTTGCCCGTTGCACAAACCCAGGGCTCATTCACGTCAGTCGCAAAGGCTGAAGGCCGGGGCCTCGGCGCAAGCTCGAAAGTGCGCAGCGGAGCGTCCACTGAGGAATAATGATGTTACGTGAGGTGGAGTGGCATCATGAACATAGACATTTACGACTAACACTGAGGTACTCGGAACTATTCACCTTGCCTCTCCTGTAGCGTTACAAACTTACCATCAGCTGTCTGATCCATGTGTATAACATATTATCTGTTTTTCCTCCTTACTGTAACGTACTTCACTTATCCTAGCCATCCAGTGTTGAATAATGTGGACTTCTTCCGGGGAAAGTCCGAAGTATGCTTTGAAGCTATTCCCACATCTGACTTTTTGATCCTCCCAATGCGAATAACGTGAATTTGAACCGGCTAATTTGTGAATGAGCCAGATTCGCAATAAACCTTGCATGCATTTTTTTTATTCATTACCTGCGCGGCGTGGGCTGGGCGAGTCCGCTTTTGACGATGCATATTATTTATTTAACGTCAAACAACAGTTAAAACTGTGTGTGACGTTCTATAGGGAGGTGCAATCCATGCACGTTCTCTTGACTTCACTTTGCCCTGATTACTCCTCGCCGCCGCACCGGCTCTCCCACCGACTCTCCGATGTCTTTATTAATTCGCTTAATTCATTCATTTGTGTTGAGTGCGATTGCAGGCCGAGTCCGAAGCTTGTACTCGACACCACGTCGTTGAGGCACTGCGAGCAGTTTCTAATTTGTTTTTAGCAAATGGAGTTTATCAGTTTGCCCTTTTAATTAACATTGGGATTATGCCATTTCCCCTAATGTTAATTATTTGTTTTGGTTGGCTAAGAGTGGTGGAATTTTAAGTCTGCTTATGCACTTGAAAAAGGATAGCAGATTGCACCAAGACGTTGTGGTATTATATTTTAATTTTAATTTATCAAAGTAAATAGCAGCATTCATTAGGAACTGTGTTAATTAACACCTCCAGCCCTAAATATTTAAAAATATTTTTTATTAAACACGTTAGAATGTACGCTACCTAAAATGCGTGTGCTGAACCGAAAACTTTTATTATTAAAACTTGGTGGAAAGGGGTTGGGGAAGTCCATGGGCTCGAGCTTGGGGTTCTCACCTCTGGCTTCGCTCTTGCACTATTGTTATATTTTGATTTTTGAAATGTTTGTAGTACCAAGACGCCAATTGGGTTCCTTTTACTCTGTACACGTTACAGAACGTTAACTCCACGTTCATTTTCTGTAATATCGGAGCTCTCTGACGCGTCGCAGAACAAGTGCATTGTTGGACCTGAGCGCCGCAAGTCAGAAAATCTGCGATCCTTTCGCCTCGGGTTGGAGTGCTTCGTTTGAAAAGAAGTCGAATACACGATAGACAAAACTGAAAGAGATAAATAAATAAAATAGGTAAATTCTAGAATTTGCATTTCGATGTGGACATCGCCTCCTATATTATTTCAGTAGTATACATACCTTTTGCTGCTCTCACTCGCCACCAATCTTTATAAATCAGGTTTCTAAAGAAAGATAATTTCAAGGAGACGTGATGAATTGCACCTTGACTTTAAAAATATGAAGGATTTGTTTTTAAAAACGCATCTAAATATTTATGTCAAATGCAACCCACAACACTTGGCCGCATTTTTGAATCTACATCGTTAAATAACTCCTAAACGAAGCGTTTTAAGGCCTTAAAAACAAAAATTTTAGTCCGGAGGCCTCAAAGAAACGTTCATCACACTGTAATCTACAGGATGAGATCGTCTTGAATATTCTATTACATTTTTGCTGGTTCGACGCTTCTCGATTCTACCCCACCTCTTCAGAGCCAGTAATCTGCAACTGTATGTGAAATTACACTAATTACTTGGTATTCTACGCGATTGAATTAGATGGGTGTACCTCTCCGCTCGGTAATAACATTGAATAAAAATAGTTTGTATTGACAAGGGTGTATTTTATTGTTATCAATTACAAGGAGACATATAGAACAAGTGATGAAGGACAAGAAGGTCTTGAAGAAAGAGATATATTACAGGCTTAGTACGGAAATGGAAAAATAGGAAAAGGGTGAGGTTTAACATGCGAGAGTTCTCGCGCGGATACGCTAGTTTCGATTTAGTGTGGCAGCATCCCCTGAGCTTTACGTGTTAGAGTACTTCTGATATGTTGAGACGTTTTGGAGTTCTTGAAATTCGGCGGTGCTTTCGTATTTGACCGGGCGAGCTCTTCCAGAAATGAGATGCAATTCCTCAGTAACAATACAGAGATTTCACAATTCAACGGTCACCAGTGATCAAGTTGAAGTTTCATTGAAATGTTCAAAAAGTGTCCAAAAAATGTGTCTATCCAAAAACGAGAAAATATTGTTACTATATGTCACAGCTACGCTTACATCTGAATGTAAAGAGAAAAATATTCCAACACATACTTTGTATACATCTTTCCTAGTAAGGGTAAAGGGAAAAAGTGCGCATTCTATCAATGTTGTTCCAGTTTTTGTCATAGTTAATTATTCTTTTGTCGGGAACTGTTGACTGGAATAATGAAGATTAATAATTGATACATTGTAATTTACATGTGAATGAGTTGGATATGATTTTCGGTTCTTTGGTGGACCCCATCATATTGCTCTCGTATCTCGAACTGGAAGCATTTTTTAAAACTCAACTCCCTGGATAGTGCTCTTAATTTATGTTACCCGTTCGACATTTTGCAGTCATGTTGGTTGTTCCGAGTGAACCCTGCGTGTTGCAATAGTTCTTGGCTATGATACTTCGATGCTATTACGATGCTAGCGATGCGAACTGCGGTAGACACGAGTTGCCAACAACGCCAGCAGCATGGTTATATTAGTATTTCTTGTCATACATATTTTCTGTAATCATTTATATTTTTGTTGGAACGGAGTCAGTTTTTCGTCTGTGGCTAAAACTGTCATTAATGAGGTGAGGTTTGCAAATAAAATTGCCAGAAGAATGCAACTGTGTCCGAGAGTTGCGCGTCCCTTGCGATGCAGAACGACCCAGAATACATCCCAGTCTTCGTTTTCTATTGCCAAGATCATTTGTATTATGCCTTCTCTCTATTTCTGATTCCGTTACTTAGAATTCTATTGGTCTAATTTCCTCTAATTGGTCAACACAATCCTTTGTTGTCATCGTACTCTTAATTGTGAGATCTGTTTTTTGTTTTGATTAATGTTTCAAAGAATGGCTCTTGAAATAAACAGGAAATAAGCTACATATTGCTGCTCTAATAAAGATTTTTGTAATCGTTAGTCATTTTGCAAGATGTTCATTAGTGGTGTTGTGTATGGTGATTGTTGGTACTTTATTTGAAGTTTGCATATGATATTGGTGTATAATGCGCGTTTTAAAATAAGGGTCTCGGAAATTCTACGAACTGTTTGTAAGAATTAAATTGTTACTGAAGTGTAGCCTTATTGACTTTTTGATTGTATATATTCGTTCCCCTGCGTTTGTTTCAAGAAAGCTAGAGCAGCATTTTCCTGAGTGATTCGAGATTTTCTGATACTACGTAAGTGTATATATACGAATATTTATCCTGTACATCAAATATAACAAATATTAGATATTCCTCCACTCAACTCTGCAACAAATAGTTGAAACATATTACTTTACGGTTAATAGAGTTGAAGTAATGTTTGTTGCAAAACAAGCTCTTAAAAGAAAAACAGATAATATAATAGGATATTGGATTTAGAGAAGTATTCCTCACGACTCTAGTTGTGACGCGAGTGCCCAGCAAGTGATTCCCCTGCTGCTTGCCGGTCGCGGATTGCCCAGCGCCGTGAGTCTCTCCCAGGCGGAGGCTCGCGCCGCTGCCCCCCCCCCCCCCCGCCGCCCTCGTTGCACCAGCGCGGGGCGGGGCGGGGCGGGGCGGAGGAGAGGCAGAGCGCGGCGGGGCAGGACGTGGGCGGGCGACTGGCTTGTCGCCAGCTCACCTGCAGCGCTCGCCCGCGGCCGAGGCGAGACACGGCGGCGCCGCCCCAGCAGCCGCCTCCGCATTCTCCGCGCCAGCCCCCACGCCAGCCCCCACGCCAGCCCCTCCGCACCCTCCCTGACGCACGCCGCGCTCCGCACCAGCGCATCTCTTGTTGTATGTCGCTCACTGTCGCTGTGAGGAGGGCACTTCAACATTTTCTTTCTAGTGGACGCTCTCGTAGCTTTCTCCGTCATGGATCGACTACTCTGTGCTGAGGAATGATTTGGATGTACAACAAAATTATTTATAACTCAAGCGGTTTTTGTGAGTTTAGACTGCCGCGATAATGTAGGATCAGGAGCGACAAGCATCGTACTTTGCTTTATACTGAGCTTATATCTTGTAATAAATTGTAGTTCCGTGGACGTTGGCAAACAGTTTAATACTTTTTTATGACCTGAAGAGAACATATTGCAAATCTTATTGTAAATATATACTAGTGTAATATTGATATATTTTAATTTTATTTAATTTTTCAACTTGAACTTGGTTTTGTACAGAATGCCTTTTAAGTAAGGTGATGTTGATTAAAAGTAATTGATTTAATTAATTTTAAATCGTGTTGCAAATAAAATAGGTTTTGAATCACTGATTAAAATTATTAATTCTTATATCTATTCTGGTTTTAAGCATTTGTATTCCTACATTTTAAGCAATTGTATTGTGTATCCCACCTTGGTAATTGTAAACATACTTCCCTACATAAATATCTTTGTTTTCAGGTGAGTGTACATTGCATTCTGAAGCGAAGAGCGTTTTCCTCTGCATAGTGAGTATACAACATTTTTGGTGTATTTTTAATTCTTTTATCAGCGTTTAATTTGACGTGACAATTAAGTATATCGAGTGCCAGTAAACGTGCGTTTTGATCAGACAATTTACAAATTCATAAGGTTCTTGTGGTACCTGTAATGAATAGAACTGTAATGCGCATAAATAACTGTAATGAATTTAATAAAAAAATTAAAATATACACGAAAATACAAAGCATGCGTACAAATATACATATCGTAAGACAATTCGAAACTGAATGTAGGTGGACGTGTATATAAAGAATACGCACGATATTTAGTTTATAAATAAATTACCAAATATAAGAATCTGTAGCTGATCATTGTATTGGAATGTTTTCGTGGCATTCCCTGAGTGATTTCATTCGGGAAGGCACAAAGGATCCAGAAAAGTATGCAGCTATCCTTGGGGACCATGCCAACCCCTATATGCAGATAGTTTATCCCCTGCTAGACATCTACAGGACAATGTAACATACAGCTCGCAATGTACATGCATGGTTCCTAAAGCACCTGGGTGAGTTTACCTGGGCCACCAAACTGCCTCAATTTAAAGCCAATGGAGATTCTGTGGAGCCATCTCGATCGAGGTGTTCGTGGAATGGATCCGCAACCGAGGAACTTAGCGCAGCTGGCCACGGCCCTGAGTCGGCTGAGCTCCACATCCCTGTCGGTACCATCGACAACCTAACGACTCGCAACGGTCAGCGCGGCAAGAGCGGGTTATTCAGGATTTTGACGGGTGGTCACATTAATGTGATTGGACCGTACACACACACACACACCACCTTCTAACGCCATCGACGCCTTACATCCGCCAGGCGCGTAATGGGGAGTCACAGAAGGATGCTCAATATGAGCCTTGTATTAGCTTAGGGCAGTGGGATCTTGGTGGTGAAAGACGGTATCCAACCTACACACACCGAAATCATGAAAACGTGGCTCATCTATTCAGAACTCAATTGCCAATACACGTCCACAATAAAAAAAAAGCTCTTTTAAAATTCACTTTGAAATAAGCTATTCGAAAAAAAAATACTCTCTTTAGATTGCCACAAGTTACTTTAAATAACTCAAACTCAAGTTAAGGTAAAGGAACAGAATTATACTTTTGAGCACTTAAATGAAATAACAGAATTTACCATAGTAGCATGAACACTACTTTCGCTCAACAAGTTATGAACCACACGTAAAACTGTTAATTATTTGCACAATTGTACAATAATGTACTCAGTTCTTAAGGCATCCAATCATTACTTCGAGAATTTAGTTCAGTTTTCAATTTCATGTAATTTCCTCCCAAACAACATAAGTATTCCCTTATTCTATCTCAATCAACGTCGTCCTTACCAAGTTCAGTTGCACGCGACGGCGTCTTGAATACCGAGTGCGAATGGCGTTGACCTGACTCCTACAATGCACTCCCCCGGCCTGTTCCTGAATTTCACGCGTTACCTTATTCAGCGGCGCAGCTCAGCCCGAGGTGCGGCGATACGACCTTGCACAGCGCGTGGCAGCGCGCTCGTTCTTGCCACCGTCTGGAGGGCTCGGCGGCTCGCTCGTCGCTTTAGCAGGTCATGGTGGCCTCCACCTCATCTGTTTCCATGTCCACCGAAGTTTCACCGCCTTCCGTCCTCTGTCCTATTCCTCAGCGTCCGTCGTCCTTCTGCTTATTTCTTGAAAAACACCCGTCCCGCTCGCGTCTGCTTCGCTCTTCTTTCCCGTTCTCGTCCTCTACGCCCTTGGGCGAAATGTCTCTCGCACTTCGCAATTTATTTATTACTTTTGAAATAGTTATGGCGTATAACGCAGCACTTTTTTTGTTCACATCTACTTTTACAATATGACAGTTTGTAATGGCATCTTCAACTGCACTAATGCTGCTCGAATTCGCCGTCTACAGAATTCACTTCGAATAACTATTGAAATTGTAGCAGCTGAAGTTGTTCTCAAGATACTTTCTATTAAGTTGCTAGTTTTCACAAAGTTGGCTGCTATCTCACAACTTCAGTTCTCTCTAAGCAAATGCCAATTACGACGACTCGAACTTAGAAGCAACTACTTAGGCAGCGATTCGGAGGAGTTAAAAATGAACTAATGAGAACCCATCAAAATTTGACGTTGAGATCTGAGATAAATGTCAAATACTGTGCCCAGACTAATGTTCACAATATGTTGCATTGTTTGGATCTTCAGGGTATAATGAAGATATTTTGAGATGTGGAGTTCCCAAAATTTTGAACACGTATGACCCATGACCAGGTGGCAATGCAATATGTCCCACATATTCCAATAGAACACCAAATGACACAAAAGTCAGACCATTACTATACTGACAGATATTATTTCTAAAGTTTTTTGATGTGTCATCATCTATAAACAAATTTGATTACTTCTGGCATATTGCTAGAAGGTAAACTTATTTTCCCATTTAAGCAACATAGAGTAAACTCGTTTGCAGAATTTCTCTTGCATGGGAAGTACAAAGCAGAACCAAGCTGACATTCCATAGACAACGACCCAATAGAAAACGAAATGACCTCACTATCACGACACCTACGCTGACTTTCTCTTTCCCTGCGTCCAGTTAATGTACGTTTGCGTCTTATGGGGCGCGTGGGCAACGATTCGGAATTCGACATAACCTGTGAACAACTTCACTACTTCAGTATAACCGAGCAAAACCCACAGTCCGAATGTTCTCTACAAAATACATCACAAAAGCAAACACATGCAAACTGTCAACGCCACAATGCAATTATTACACTGAAACAAAACCTTGACGAATTGTAAACAAATCTCAACAATCAAAACAAAACATCAAGCAGCGCCACCATGAAGCAGCGTGGACTCAATCTAGCGTTTCATATAATCGATTTTGAAACAGCCACCCTTTGGGAGAAAACAATTGACTATTGATAAGCGTACTATTAAAGAATGATTTAATTAATTAATTTACACCGTAAATGTTGGTGAATCATCAGAAACAATATCTGATAACACATCTAAGGGGTCAAATTCTTTCATTTAAAGGAAAAAATACTACAATCGGTTCAGTAGAAGCTCTAAACGAACCCATGGCAGAATACCTAATTTTTTTAAATATATAGATTGCAGAGCGTTGTTCAACCAATATGGAATTTTCAGGACTTGCCATCGTTCAACTTTATTTTGAGGTTATGAACACAATAATGCTGATCATTCTGATGGTCAGGCTCATCCCAGTGATGTCAACTTAAAGTTCTAAAATTACCAAACTGTCCTACCAACTGTTTTTTTTCTCCATACCAATTTGTCTCTTTAATTATTGAATGACGTACGTAAATTCATATGTGTGTATATTATTTTGCCATCGAAGGTTTTATGCACACATTTTCTAGGCGTAGAACACCCGCAATCTGAACCTTTTGTTTAAAAATATTTTAATCAATTCGTATTCCTAGTCATACATACTAGAAACGACTTAGTAGTTGTACATTTCTCCTTTGGTTGGTGAGAGCGAATTGTAGGATTGGGAGATGCCAGTTACAATCAAGGGATGTAATAATTGATTGATTCGTTGAGTGCCATCAGCTGCAAAGTTATGTTTTGCTGCAAGAAGTAAGCGCGAACGCTTCTATATCCTGGGCACCGACTTTTTTTCGGCGGACGTACATTTCAACACAAACCTTAGCAGAATATGCAATATTAATGTGGTCTCACCACTTAGAGTGAATGAAGTCTCACACATTGCCGCCGTTTATTATCATCTGAATGTATAATATTCTAAGGTAAAATGAGGAAAACATTCACGGGGAAGAATTATGAAATCAAAAATGTAAATTGACAGTGACTGTTTCAGTATGAACACACGCTTTGAATTTGTAGAGGAATACAGAACAGACCAGGTCACCAGCCCTGTTCTGTGAAACGAAGACTCGTCGTATGGTGATAAACGCGGAACGAAGCGAGCGCGCGTGGTGGGCCGAAATTGTTGCCTGCCAGCCCGCTTGGCCCGCTCCGCCCGCTCCGCCCGCTCCGCCCGCTCCGCCCGCTCCGCCCGCTCCGCCCGCTCCGCCCGCTCCGCCCGTCCGCTCCGCCCGCTCCGCCCGCTCCGCCCGTCCGCTCCGTCCGTCCGCGCTCATTCGTCGCTCCGTCAGGCGTCCGTCCGTCCGCTCCGCCCGTCCGCGCTCCGCCCGTCCGCTCCGCGTAAGCCATCCGTCTTCGCCCGTCCGCTTCGCCCGTCCGCTCCGCCCGCTCATTCCGCTCCGCCCGCTCATTCCGCTCCGCCCCATCCGCTCCGACCCATCCGCTCCGCCCGCCCGCTCCGCCCGTCCGCTCCGCCCGTCCGCTCCGTCCGTCCGCTCCGCCCGTCCGCTCCGCCCCGTCCGCCGCTCTGCCGCTCCGCCCGTCCGCCCGCCGCCCGTCCATCCGCTCACGCGCGTCCGGCTCACCGCCGCGTCATCCGCTCCGCCCTTGTCCGCTCCGCCCGTCCGCCCGCCATCGCCGTCAGCCCGCCGTCCGCTTTAGCATCATCGCCGTCCGCTCCGCCCGCTCCGCTCATCCGCCCGCTCCACGCCCCATCCATCCGCCCCATCCGCTCCCCGCCCGCCCGCTCCGCCCGTCCGCTCCGCCGCGTCCGCTCCGTCCGCTCCGCCCGTCCGCTCCGTCCGTCCGCTCCGCCGTCCGCTCCGCCCGTCCGCTCCGTCCGTCCTCCGCCCGTCCACGCTCCATCCGATCCGCTCTGTAGATCGCTCTGCCCGTCCGCTCCGCCGTCCGTCCGTCCGTCCGCCCGTCCGCTCCGCCATACTGCCACTCCGCTCCGTGCTCGCGTCACTCCCGTCCGCTCCGCCCGTCCGCTCCGCCCGTCCGCTCCGCCCGTCCGCTTCGCCGTCCGCTTCCGCCGTCCGCCGCCCGCTCATTCCGCTCCGCCCGCTCATTCCGCTCCGCCCCATCCGCTCCGCCCGCCCGCACTCCGACCGCCCGCTCCGACCGCCCGCCCGCCACGTCCGCTCCGTCCGCTCCGCCGCCGTCGCTCCGTCTCCGCCCGTCCGCTCCGTCCGTCCGCTCTGCCCGTCCGCTCCGCCCGCTCATTCCATCTCAGCTCCGCTCCGCCCGCTCATTCCGCTCCGCCCGCTCATTCCGCTCCGCCCGCTCATTCCGCTCGCCCGCTCATTTCCCGCTCCGCCCGCTCATTTCGCCTCCGCCCGCTCATTCCGCTCCGCCCCATCCGCTCCGCCCGCCCGCTCCGCCCGTCCGCTCCGCCCGTCCGCTCCGTCCGTCCGCTCCGCCCGTCCGCTCTGCCCGTCCGCTCCGCCCGTCCGCTCCGCCCGTCCGCTCCGCCCGTCCGCTCCGCCCGTCCGCTCCGCCCGTCCGCTTCGCCCGTCCGCTCCGCCCGCCGGTCCGCTCCGCCCTCCCGCTCGTCCACCCAGTCACAAGGCAGCGCGAGCTCGTCACGGGGGCCGGAGGGTCGCTAGTCAGTTCGCACTGTCGTACGTCGTAATTGACCGCGACCGCCACCGCCACTGCCGCCGCCGCTCCTTTTTGCGGAGCGGAGCTAAGGTGACATTGGCTTTTCTTCACCGCATTAGTCTCGCCGTCTGGGTGTGGGCGGAGAGGACACGGGTAAGAATTTCCATTAGTTTTGTAACGATGTGTTGTTGCTGGGGGGGGGGGGGGTCGCGTAAGAGTCGGTGGATGGACGCCTTTGTCGCAAGCGCGTCGCGTCGCGTCGCGTCTATTTCTCGGTCCACTTCATCAGGCGATTCGTTTCTCTTTCTCGCTAGGTCACGGTCTATATAGTTCCTGAGGAACATGTTTCTGGCGGAGCTACTCCAAGTGTTGGTCCAAGAGAGGGTGTCGATCATAATATCAAGCGGGCAGTTGAGTACTTGACAAGTGGGTAACATAATACCCCTAAATCGTGGAAAATAAATGTACCTTATTGCTGTTTCAATCAAAACGTAATATTGGCAAATTTCATTTAGCTCAAATACTGTTTTATGTTTTTAAAAGAAATGTTTAAGTAATAATAACTTGAATTATGGGAAAGAAAAAAAAGTGAAATGTAACCTATGAGCTTCACTTGAGTTTAGACTCACTATATTTGGCACTTGTGTCCCGTTATTCAATCATCGTGATTAGTTCTCGTTATTCATGCAACCTGAAAGAGATCTCGTTTACTGTGTAGTTTGGAAAACCCAGACTGGGAAGTTAGACACGCTTTTCAGTTATTAATTAGTTGAGTTCGCATATAGCACTGCTATAAAAATCAGCGATCTGCATCGTGCAGCTAAATGTGTGGGGGTAATACCGGACCACCGTAAATCGAATCGTAACATGCGAGCGAAAGAAGCTGAAAAAAATCGTTAAAGCTGTGTTATCTAGTCTAGAGAATGGGATATTCTTCTCTCGCGCGCAAATTCCCGATCGTTTAGCGCTCGCGAAGATTTCTAACGTCGTCATTGCGAAACGTGTATATACACAGCGGGGGCGAACGCGGACGTCAGGTCGCGGTTATTTCGAGCCGTCGAAGTTCGCACGTCGTTGAGATATGCTCCGCACCTCGTCTCTCCGTTTGTTTGCGCGTACGTGCAGGGTACTGTGTGTGTGAGAGCACGCGGCCGCGTGGCCCGAGGCCAGGGGTGTCGCCTCGCCGCGGGCCAAAAGCCACCCTGGCAGCGGTGCCCCAGCGGAGGTTTCCACGCGCTCCCCTTATTTTTAACCGCTCCTCCGCCGAGCGTACGCGCGCGCGTCTCGGTTTTAACCGGCCGCGGATGAAGTATTTCCCGCGCAGCAGTCGCACGCCGCCATGCGGTGGCGTATGTACTGCAAGCAGCGAGCGCGCCGCGCCGCGCCGAGCCGTGTCGGCCCGTCCGCCATGGCTGCTTGCCATACGCGAATAGATAGGCCCGGATTTCTACTAATACTTCTAGTTATATTGTTGGCCCCATGGCACGGGTGTGTGGGGAAGGGAAGGGGACTTCTTCACTACTAAACAATTAAATATAGACACATAAAATGACTCAATTACGGCGTAATTTAAGGAGACTTAATATTTTCTCGTTTTTACTTTTAATTCTTATTTGAATTTTTTCTGTTAATTGTATTCACTTTAATATTGCACATATATAATTTTTTGATGTATCATAATACACATTTATACATTTCTAACCCCCCACCCCAGATATCTCCCTAGTTTTACTCAACCAGGTATCTCCCACCAGCGAGCCACCGTTTTTGCCAGGACGAACTTCCGGCTTGGTCTTCGACAAGTGTGGTAGTGAAGTGCATGTCAGTGTGTGTGTCAGTAAGAGATGAGGATAGGACAATAAAGAGGAAGGAAAGATCGCATGGGGTCCGTGGCCCGTTTTTTTGGGGTAGTGTTGATCGGAGAAACCACCGATTAGAGCAGCCGACCGCTAGAATTCTCCTTCAAACAGTTGCTGAATTCGACCTAGCCGACAAGCTAGTTCCGATAATCCTGCCACCGTCAGGACTGGAACCCCAGAAACTGCTTCTCAGAGGCACTGCAGTGACATCGGTTGATGCCCTGAGCCACCTTTGTCGGTGGGGACGCAGTCGGTGCAGACTGAAACTGTGCGGCAGGGTCAGCAAGCAGCTACGACGCGTTGCTTGCTGTGTGTGTGTGCGCGCTGGAAATGATTTTGCTACGCCGCCTCGCGTTTTGTTTGTTTTAACACTTACCCGCCCTAGTTTTGTTCGCGTTGCGATATTGTTTCCGGCCGCGTCTGATACGCTATCGTATACAGATACTTCGTGAAATGTTGTACTTGCCTTCTGTTAGATAACGTAACTTCCTATCAAAGCGTGGTCGCATCGTTTTATGTGGGCAAGAATAACTGGTATGTTTCATGAAAATGTATTGAAAATTGTATTTTTATGTGTATCTCTCCTGTGACTTTTTAGGAGAAGCGCGAACCCAGAAATTCCTTAAGGGTGCATGGGAATGTCGTTAATTTAAAAAAAATGATTCATTTGTTGCTATTGTAGATAATCGATGGAAGTTTACAAGCAAAACAGTATATAATAATATTTTATTATAGAATATGTTGTAATTAACGTAGAAGAAAATTGAGAGGGCATTTAAACATTTTTAGGCCTTATGACGCCGCTTGTTCCCCAGATCATCGCGTTGGATTCGCCTGTGTTTACAAAGATTCCCTGTAGTCACTGTATAGTTCAAGTGGCGAAAACATTCCTTTAATACACTGGTCGTTATTGTAAGTCTATGAGTAAAGTCAATGTTGTCTATGACTTTTTAATATATACTTTAATGAATACATGTTTCCGGTACCGGTTGTATTAATGCACACTCACATGCATTAAGCATTTCGAATTCTGGGCGTGGGAATTTTAATATGTATAGAGCAAAAGAGTATTTGCGTTATATTTCACCTGATAGAGTCGCCACAAGTTGCGTTGTTGACGACGTGTTCCTACTTCGGACTCGCTCATCGCGGTCTGGCTGTCAACGACCGACTGCGGGCGTTTGAAGGAGGACGCGCGTTGGTTTTCTTTCTGCCACCTCAAAGGGGGTGCCATTTCGAGCGTTATCTTATCAGCCAATGATTAACTCTATACTTTAATTGCCCGTATGAGAGAATATTGCTAGTACGAAATTAACTAATAGCTCGCATGAATCGAGAAGTGTAAAATTTTGTACGGAGAGTGGAGGGGATCATGATCACATTGTGAAAGGTAGAAATATGTTCATTCCGGCGTTCTTGAATTCATTTAAGGAATAGATAATAACTAGGGGCGGATTTTAATGAAATATAGAATAATACCGTTTAGTATAGAAATTAATTTAAGAAAATGACCCATTTTTATGATTTTTTTGTCGATTTCGACAAAAAAGACCAATAAGTCATTTTTTACCTTCCATCATTTTAAATGGTACTTGCTTCAAATAATATTTACGAGATGCATCAAATGTTCTCCACAGAATTCCTGAGTGGCCTTTCGATTTCTTCTCTCAGAAATTGTAATGATGTGTATGTGATCTAAGGTTCCTCTGACGCCTATCAGCGCTGTTGTGGGTTCGGCCAATTTCGGAATAACGAAAGACAGATTTCCTGACAAAGAAGAGTCCAAACCCAAAGTTTGCAAGCTGAGTTCACTTGAACGAGTGGAAGAAGCCTCGATTACATCAGTAACGTGTCCAACAGCTTGAATTGTTCATCTGAACTGGTTTTGATCAATTTTTTTACGTCATTTTTCTTTGGTTTTAGGACATTTTAAAAACATTTTAACAGCATTTTATTAATCGTTTTTAGCGATGTTTTAGGTCATAAAAATCCGCTCCCTAGTAATAACGAAGAGCAAATGCAAACAGTAGAGTAATGAAATTAAAGTGAGGTCTATAATATTCGATTAAAGATTTAAAATTGAGTAATTAATTGTACTGAGAAAGAAATCGACTGTGATATCGGAGGTGTAGGATAGGTTCAAAAATAAATAAGAACCTTTGCAGTTTCCAGAATTGCTATAGCTTTATTGATAATCGAAGCTATAACTTTTTTATACATGTTCTTTCATCTATTTGAGAAAAAATTTTAAATGACAAAACTGTATCCATTTTGCCGTAATTTATGAAAATGTTATATGCACTTCATGTAAAGTGCTTCTAAAAATTTAAATATTTAGAAAAATACGAATTGGCGCTACTGGTTCTTACTTTTGACGTATTTGTCAGGTTCATCTCAATACCTTAAAAGCTTGCTGGAGGGTACGTTGTGCACACTTACTTTCATCCCTTCATGTATACATTTCGATTTTCGGTTACAAAATTGTATGTATGTACTCACCATAGAATACAGTTTATGCAAGCCTCTCAACAAGAGGACACGCAAAGCACAGAAACACCTATAATGCCTATTGTCCTAACTGAAATAAGAGCATCATTGGTCCTTATGTAGAATAGAAAGGCCCTGGGGCCAGGTAATATCAGTGTAGAACTCTTAAAATCAGCAACTGATAGTAGGATGGAAATACTGGCAATAGTTTTTAATGAGTGTCTACAGCTAAGTGACCCACCAACTGAGTAGAAAAAGGCCTTCATTACCCCAATTTATAAGAAAGGAAGTAGGCGAGACTGCAACAACTATTGTGGGATACGCGCAATGTGCACAGTAGGAAGACTGCGGTAGGATCCAAAAATGTAGAATTATACAGAATCGGAGGAACAGAATGAATTCAGGGTAGGAAGGTCTTGTATTGATGCTATTTTCACATTAAAAAAGCTAATAGAAAAACCAAGTTGAAAAAGTTAGGAATGTCCATATCATATTTGTTGACCTTCAAAAGGCATGGGATACAGAGCCATTAAATAAGTTACGGCAAAGCATGAAAGAAAGTGGTATCGAGCCAGTCTATATGAATGCTATCAATGCACTATGTAGTGATAATAACAACAAAATAGTTAACTGTCAAAATAGGTAAACGACTCTCCCCAGAATTTCAAGAGAACAAGGGTTAAGACAAGGCTCTCTTATTTAAAATTTATCTTGAAGTGCTTAAAAATTGGAAAAATAAGTATGGCGGAATGGGATTGCCAATAGATAATAATTCGGGAACGAACTTTATTGTAATAAAAAATGCCAAATATGTACATACATATGTACTTATTTTTTCTAAAATATGTAAGAGAAAACAGGAAATATGTAAAATAAAAATTCATTATTGCGTTTAAAATTGTTCTCTACAAGCATTTTCCGAGCAAAGAACGTCGTCAATCAGTTCTTAACAAGCATTCGGAGTGGCTGAAAGTAGGTTCTATCTTTACCGAAGTAATTCTACACTAGATTTCACCACACATAAGAATTTTATTCCAAATACAAAATACGTTCATAGTATATATTACAATGTTTACGAGAAGTCAGTGATCCAATGAATAGTAGTACCGTGTCGAACCCCCAATCGAACATCGCGTAAGACCATTTTCTGTAAAAAATATTTGTTGGTTTTCGATCGAGTCACGAATGTGCTGTTTGGAACATGAGCAAACTCGAGGCTGAAATTACTTTGGTTCACAGAAATCCGCTCATTCTTGACTCCGAGTACGCAGTAAGCGGGGTGGGGGGAAGACTATTATGGCGAAGATATGGTGCTCATCATGGTGTTATTTCCACCATGGTGCTCATAGAAGCTCAGCAGCATTTTATTTGATTTTTAAGAAAGAGGATTCCGTGACATACAATGCAAACGCGCATCTGAAATGTTCCGTTTCGACGTATAAATGTATTAAAATATAAGAAAATATGTAGTGGTAGGTAAAATATGTAATTATACCAAAATATGTAAAAATATGTAAAATAAAAATAGTCCCAATTCATTCAGAATGAGTTGTAAACTAAAAAAAAAAAATAAGAATGCAGGTATGAAGTTCCTGTAAAAACATGTATTTACATGGAAATCCGTTCCCTAATAATAATGTACCATACACTCTTTGCCTATGATCAAGTGGACATAGCTGGAGACGATGATGCGAGTTACATGTTTCGCAAATTACAAGGAGTGTGAAAGATGGGGTCTCATTATAAACCTTAAAAAACGGAATATATGATAGCAGGAGATAATGAATATAGGGATCTGAACGTCGCTGCGGGGAAAATTAATCGAAGTGAAACCTTGTAACTACCTTGGAGTTCCTCTCTCCTCGAACGGAAGAAACTGTGATATTGCCAATAAGTAGGACAGGGAAAGAGTGATAAGACAAACTCCATTCTCTGGAGCAAAAATATCACAAAACGGAAGAAGGCTCATTTCTTTCAGACCATCGTACAGAGCATAAATATATACGGAACTGAAACATGGACATTCAACTAAAGGGATAAATGTAGGTTGATGGCCCTTGAAATGGACTACTGGAGGTGCTGCCGGGTGTCCAGTTTGGATCGTATTACATTACGACAATAAGACATGATGAACGTAGAGAGCAGCATCTTTGATTCAATTGGAACAAAACGATTAAATTGGAATGGACATCTCCAGCATATGGAAAGCAATAGGTGGCCTAAGAAGATCTGGGCATGGACACCTCCGGAGTGGAAAAAAAGCGTAGAAGACCACCAAGAAGTTAGAGAAAGGACGTCCAACAAGAAATGGGAGCAAGAGGCCTCACAGCTGGAGACTGCGAAGATCGGAAGAGGTGGAAACTGAGAAGCGGCGACAGCCGTTAAAAACTCGCGATATAAACTCGTGATATATATATATATATATATATATATATATATATATATATATATATATATATATTGTTATATATATATATCACAGGTTAGAACCTTAGCAAGAACCTTAAATACGGATTTTACGACCAAAAATCCGAGTTCCAATTGTTGAGGTGATTCCATTACTTTTGAAGAAAGAAGAAGAATGAAAAGTACAGGTATTACTTTTTTATTATTTTTCTTGTTCGGCTTGATCTTTTATATCTGTGACTGATTCAAATTCCGGATGTGATCTCGCAGAACGTAGTACAAAAAATTTGTTGAGCAGGGTTACAAAACAGAAAGACAAATGTGAATGACGATGAAGCTATGGAGGAATGAGAGGTTGAGGAAACGAGAGAACTCTTTAGAAACCTGCCACGAACCCTCTTTTTCCACTTAAAATTTCCCTTGAATCGGACAGTATTTGAACCGCGGGACATAAAAGTGAAATATCTCGCGCCTCGAACGCTATGCTTTAATCTTCGTCGAGACTTTTTGCGCAGCGTATCGAAAAACGATTTATGTAAGAGGCAACCACCTTCCCTGTATCGTTTGAAGTGTTAAAAGCGTTTTTCGCAAGATTTTCGTTGTAAGATTACTTTAAATGGAGGTAGTGCCGGACTGTGACGGCAGAGTTTTCTGACGCTCAATTCCTGAAACGTCGTTTCCTCTTAACACATTTGTTCTACTAAAGCTGCTCACCACCCCGTGCTTTCTGCTGCTAACGCGATATTGCATCATGGGAATATACAGCAGCACACACTGCCACCACAGTTCGGAACAAATCCTGTTTATCGTGATCACGGTATGCGATTACCGATTACCTATAATTCTGATGCAATATCGTCTTGTGATTTAACTCTTATCCTAACGTTAAAGTTGGCGGTTCGGCGCCCTTCGATTAAAACATAAAGTCCGTTGACACTTGGCCAGCTGTAAGGCTGTCATCCAATAGGGAGCTTGAACGTCACGACAGTGACGTCCAATCGGTCATCCAACACTTGTCAACAGTGCTCATTGTAGTGACGTTCAAGCTCCCCATGGGATGACAGCCTCACAGATGCCAAGTGTTAACAGACTTAATGATTTAATCGAAGTATAGTCGGGGCCACCTGTTCCATGCTGAGGGCGCCCTCTTCGCGCAGACGCCGTGCCGATCGGGAGCCCTTCCTTCCGCGCACAAGGTGGGAAGCGGGGTAGAACTAGGGGCTGTTGCCGTGGCTGACTGCCAACCCCCCTAGGGGCCCACACAAATATCGGCTATATCCTGCGCCATTCAAAGAGTAAATATTGTTATTTTATTGAATAGCATTTTATTGAGTAAATATTACATTTTTATACGCTCAAGGATGTTTTTCATTGGGGCGTTAAAGAAACAGGCCAAACGGCTTGAAACAGACCGATATGTGATTTAGTTATTATTCTTTTTTTGCCTTGAAGCTGCTAAAGACTAAGAAAATTGAGGCGGAGGCTTTCGTGGTTTTATATGCTTCTGTCTAAAAAACAACTACATAACCCAAACTTTACAAATCTTATTGTAAAAACTTGTGTACTAAATCTTCGTGTCATTGTTTCTCAGTCCTGCGGCTTCATTCTGGGGGATAGAATTTGTAATCCATGCAACCTAATGTAAACGAGTCTTTTAAAAGTGTGAATTCACACTACATGAGAAATGTATTTAACAATGCCTGCGTTTTTCCTGATTTTACTAATTTGCAACTTCATTTACTAAGGAATTGTTCGGAAATAACAATTTTCAAATATGAGGATCATGTTTTTAACAGAATTCTACAAATAAAAAAGTAAGATCTCCGTTTTGAATGTGAATGAATTTAATTTTTAAAGTCAATAAAAACTGCCAGCGACCTCTCAATATCTATGAATTCCTATTTTCCTATTTCACACTTAGTGATTTATTCAATTTTGAATCCTAAGGGATACACTTGAGAAAAATCGAAACGGCATTACTTTCTACTTTGTAATAAGATAAATGGTCTCGGGTTCATGTGTTCTGCTGTTGATGTATTTGCCGAGAACTCTCAGCTCTTCCACCACAGTTCGAATGCTCAGAGCGTAGGCCTACAGTACCTGCAAGTTCGTGCTCAGGCTTAGCTCAGATGTGACGGCTCTCCGTTCACCCTCAGGAGGAACGCTCCCCTCATCAACTCATGAGAGCGAGGCCGTCAAGTGGCCCCGAAGTGGACTCCCGTTTGCAGGGCCCTTGCGTAGTTGCCTAAAGGGCTGCGTCAGGGGCACTGCGTGTTTGGCCATCTCTAAGCGAACCCTCTTGCCTACGGATCTAGGTGTCTTGAATGGACGAATTTCATGACATAGCTCCTTGATCTGTGCACTTTTGGTGCATTCTTGCTTGGTAAAGGCGTTCGACTTCTTCTTCTTCTTCTTCTTCTTCTTCTTCTTCTTATTATTATTATTATTATTATTATTATTATTATTATTAATAATATTATTAGAAACACAGTTACAATCTACACGACACGGTGACACTATTACAATTCCAGACCTATAATCGTACATTTCTTTACAAAAATACTCGTGAATTGAAATTTGTAAACAGTATTGAAATAAAATGCTATTATTTTTCTGCATACCCAAGAATTTCACAATGTTTTACTACACCACGGTTTGGTAATGCTTTTTATCTTGTGATTCCACAGTATTGAAAGTATTGTCAATGTACTGACTAAAAGAAGTTGTGATCCATCATTCAGTTATTAGTAGAGACCGGATTTTTATGTAATTACATATTTTTTGTCTTTCTACTTACTGTTCTCAAAATTGTCATCTTGGCGAATCGTCGCCGTCGTAACACTATCCAATTTCTTCGTTACAAATTCAGTACTATATTACATATTATACATATTTTGCTATTTTCCAAAAGAAAAAAAATATTCTATCGATTTTCTTCAATTTCATTACATTTTTCAGAAAAGTATTTTAAAAAATCAGCATTTTTCCTTCACTATTACTACACTCTGGAGTGATTGTTTGCCGGTCGTAGATATAGGCAGTTTGTGCGATGAGTTTATGCATTTAGTCTGTCTCCCAAATTATGGTCCTGGAGAACAATGGTGGAAGTTTAAACAACTGACGAGAAAACTGTTGCAAAGTGTGCATCAATTTGTGCTCTTCAAATGATTTTTAAAATGTTTGTATTATTTTTTAAAATAGTTTAGGAATTAAAAAAAAACATAATTTGTAGTATGTAAATTTTTTTTATAATTAGTGTCTTTAATATTAAGTATTATATCCAATTTTACTTATTTATAACATATTCTTAACCTTTTGATTACATATTTATGTACATATTTTGAGGTTTCATACTACATATTATTCCGGTCTCTAGTTATTAGGGTTGTTTTAGGACAACTGTCTGGAAGAGCTGGCAGGCAAAGTTTCTGTTGGCAAAAACTGGCAAAATGTCACTCGCAAACGTAATTCCATTTATTGTGGGAATTCTGATGTGGTGTTGTTGACGTTCTTATGAGAAGAAATAAAAGAGGTCATCTTCGTCGACATATTAGTTTTATTAAGATAGCCGGCTTTCGGCTTTCGGATATGTTGACGAAGATTACCTATTTTATTTCTTCTCGTAATTCCATTTGTTGTTTTGTAATCGATATGTGTCAGAACGGAAATTCACTCTCAGAAAGGTCACTATATTAAGACATAACGTCACTCAATTAACAAATATAATCAAATTAAAGTGTGCCATACGTATAATTTAAAAGCAGACGGTTTAGTAGAGCGAATTCTGGAATAGGATTAACATTTTAAATAACGTAAATATTCTTATAATTCAATTTAAAAAGTCGCTAATATTCACATATATTAGTTCGAAATTTGAATTCCGATCCATATTTTTTTAAATAATAAGAGTCAGCATTGTAAAGGAAGTGATAATTTATGCGAAATGCGGCGGATTCTTCGATTCCCGAAATAGGAAGGAAAAAAGATGAAATAAAAAACTTGGGCCAATAACGACACTAACTTCAAGGCTTCCGCAATTCGCATTGTTAATATCTCGATTTTGGGGGAAAGCAGCTTACAATGTCTTTATTATGAATGCCTCGTTCATATTTATGAAGGGTTAAGAGAAGTAACAAGATGAAACAAATTCGACCAAAATGGAGATATTAACATTTACTATTAGCTAGAGGCTTGCTGCAGCTATAACCCCACCCCCCACACACATACACACACACACACACACACAAGCCGAATTCTTCACGTTGATTTTTCTCTTGCCTATTTAAGTGTTTGGGATCTCATTATATCCATTGATATCGTGCAATACAGGAACTGAATCAAGTGTGTAATACTATTAGTGAGAATTAATTACTGTTTTTACTCGTGGATTCTCTTTCTATATCTGACATTCACTCGTGGGTCATCTCGTAGATTCATGTAAATTTTCCAGAGCACTTCGGGCATTATTACCTTCATCGGTTTGTGCGGGGTTCGATTTGTCTATGCCAGGAACTATGCTTCTGCAAGCGGCGGAGCTCGTGTTGCGCCGGTGCCGTCCGCCGTTTTGTAATCCCGGTGCCAAGTTGCGTGATCCCATTCCAAGTGCTCCTCGGGCGCCTGCGAAGACGCAATCTCCAGTGTAAACAGACTGGCGCGGCCGTCGCCCCGCCTTCCCCCTCTCCCCCCCCCCCTGGGGCCAGGCAGGAGCTTCTGCGGCGAAGGCGGCGGCTGGCTGGAGGCATTGCAGCGTCGCGGCAATGGAAAATTAAAATAAATAGAATTATTGTTCTCCCTGCCAATGTAGGTCACCAACCTGTTGTCAGTGAAGTCCGGATTCACCCGACCGGTTTGAGGCCCGGGCCTTTTCGGGACTAGGGTCCGAAAGACCTCCGTTAGTTGGTGCGCACTGGAGGAAAAATTAAGTAAAAATCATAGAAAAACTAAACTCCTTTCCGGTAATATCCTAGTAAACATATTACATATCAAGTGTTAAAGGTATATTATTCATCTGTAGGCAAGGAAAGTATTTGAGAGGAATGCACTCCCTTAGAGGGCTTTATTTAGTAATGACCTGAAGATTTAGGGAAGGGTAGTAAAATAGGCCCTACCATTTGGTTTCTGGGAACGCAAACGGAACCGAGGACGGGTGACGGGAGCCATGTCCCTCTCAAAGCCATCATTTTTTAAAGATTGTATTCAATATACTGAAAATAATTGTCATATGGAGCGCTCTTAATTTCGAAAGCAGCATTTCCGTTAAGAATATCCTACATTTTTTATATCAGGAGACCAATTTAAAAAAAATTGTGAGAGCACAATCTGAACCCCCCCCCCCTCTCCCTACAACACTTTCTGGATTCGCCTGGATGGAGAAAAATGTGATTCGTTCAATTTAGATCCACAGTAGCGGTTTGCGAGAATCAAAACTACAGTTATAGTCTTAAAGGAGGGTCGTCTACTTCTTAGGGATTTGGAATACATTGTTTTGGGAGATGTTAAATTGGTTTGCATAGAAATCCGTTCTTTGCGAAATATCGCATAAAATGGTTGGCGCCACACAAAGCAAGAAAGGAAGAAACAAGACTGCCACGTAAACGGAAGAAGGAACCCTATGTAAGGTAGAGAATAGTAAGGTTATGGCATAAATGACGTTAAAAATTATGGATACACGGTAATATTTTCTTACATCGTGTGTCCATAGATTAACGGTAAGTGGATGATGTAGGAGATGCATCTCTGGAATCCATACAAAATGCGAAGTCGTTTTCGTAACTGTTTACTTTTACGTGGCGCGGGACCATTGGGATGATTTGATAGATTGATGTTTCTGGGCACGTCAACTGGTATGGTCATTAGTCCCGTTAGGTTAGTAAATGTTTATCCTGGGAGGACCCGATAAACCTCCCCTACTGGAGAGTGAGATATTGCGGACCTACAAGTCGGCTTACAAATGCAGATCCACCATCTTCCCCCAGCGTGGCATCACCCCAACCGGGGTCCTGACGTGTGTGGTAGTGTAGTGCATGTCAATGTTGAGTGTACGTGAGTAAGGGGAGATGTTAGGACAAGGAAAACAGGAAAGATCGCGCATGATCTGTGGCCCGTGTATTAGGGTACTGCTCAAGCATCACGAAAGACAATGAATGAGCGTAGCCGGCCGCTAGAGTTCTCCAGAAAGCGACTGAATTCGGCGCGGCTTATATCCGAAAATGCGCCCCCACCCCCTCGAACCCGTGGCTCCCACAATGGGTCAGTGCTGACTCAACAGCAATCTGAACTAAATTCCGTGGGGATTTGTTAGAGGCGCTTCGCCGTCCATCTGTTTCCCGTTGGAGGCTCGTGAGTCGCATCCAGACCCGCAATCACATCTTAAGAGGTCCAAGGAGCGAATTTTTGAATTTTCATTTCAACATCATCCATACTTCTTTACAAGCGATTCGTTCGTAGTGTGTTGGTGAAGTGGAAGCGTCCGTGGCTGCGCGGGGCGACCTGGGTCGGGCTATCGACCGCGGGGTTGTTGACCCACATTCGCGGCCCAGGCGCAGGACCAGGTCCAGCCCCGGGCACGGAGCAACATTGGCGCCACCCTCAACTAGGTAGGGACCTTGCGTGCGGATTCTTTCTGGAATATACCTGTTGACCCCAAACGACTTGGATACCTTTTAACTGACTTCCATATATCCCATTAAATATTCTAGATAGAATATGTAGGGCATTTGGAAGTTTGTTTTGGTCACGGTCGGAAAGATCTTACATTTTTATTCTATTATGATTACTTGAAGGAAATAATGGAATAGAGCTATTTCCAGACTAAACCTTTTATATTCGCATATTACGAGGTTAGTAGGTATCACACGATTATAAAAACTTTTTTAAAAAATTCGATTCAGGAATCATTACTTCGTTGTTTTTTTTAGCGTTGATACGATGTTCCTTCGAGTTTGATTTTCGAATCCATTACCCTTTCATTTAGTTAATTTTCCCTACGTTGTGAAATTATTTACTTATTTAGTCACTGTTCTTCTGAGAATAATGGATTCTGAATTGGATACTTCTGTGGTGGTTCGATTCCGGTATTGATTCTTGCGTTTAGATTTGTGTATAGATTCCGTCCTGGAACCGTGTGTAGGTGTCGCGTGTCCCTGCCCTACCCCGAGTCTGCGCGCCGCGCGGCGTCCATCCCGCGCTGCGATCGACCCTTCGGCGCCCGCCAATCTCCTGCGCACAATCACGCCGCGCCGCGCCGCGCGCGGGGGCTGAGCGACGCACCTGCCGCGTGCGCAGAAACGCCCGGCCCCGCATGCGAACCGCAGCGGCGAAACGCGGAACTGTGTGTGTGTGGTCGGAGCATCCCGTGTTCGCAAGTGGGCGATAGATGGTGATAGTTCGGGATCGGGTGGTGGGGTATTGGGCTTGGCACGTCGACGATTGATTTTTTTTTGGGGGGGGGATATTATTACTAAAAACTAAGGGCGTCGTTATCCATACATCAGCAGAATTTTCACGGCGTGAATTAAGCGATTGAACTGATGTCAAGGATGATATTCAGCGAAATTCAGACATTTGGGGTCAGGAAAGTTTCATTAGTTGAGAATTCAAAACAAATCCTTTATTATGGCTCTTAGGCTAAGCGATAGATTTAGCATATCGTCAGGATACCACCAGTTATTTTATACTGTGTTAGATCTCTCACTCTGTGCACATGTTGCTCTGAGTAGATAGTCTGAACATCCACATTTGTCCCTTTTATTGGGTACTTGCTTTCCCTTTGTACAGTTACGTTAGCGTCAATATTGATTTTATCACGTATGAAATAATTGTGATGGTTACGCCGCTACTAGATGTATATGAATTGTTTAGTTGATTGTATTCTTTTGATATATTTTGTAATTTGTATTGTCTCTACTAGATTTATTCTGAATTGCGAATGTCGCATTAGAATCGCTGAAAATATTAGTGGGCAGTGTAGGTTCTGCACATCATCTCGCGCGTGGAGCCGTTTACAATGGTTTTCGCGAATAGTCGCGCATTCAGGCAATTTCCTCTGTCACTTGGTTTGATACTTGCCCAAATCGAGGGAGGTAACTTGTTGGATGGGAGTTATGCATGGGGGGGGGGGAGGGGGCATTTGGAGGCCTGAAACAGCTTTCGTTGTCCCGAGCACGAGGGTCGCTCAGTCCGCCTTCGGCATTCGATTCCCCCTCGCCCTCGCGCTCCAATTCGCCCGTAGCGAATGACCTTACGGATGTATTGACTGCCTCCGAACTGCTGGTCTGGCTGCTTCTTTTCGTCAATAAAGAGGTGGGCGACCAGGGAAACCTTTCCGTGTCATTGATAGGGCCGCGTTCTGTCATCTGGAAAGACCTCGCTATTGAAAATAGCGTGATGTATGGGCCGAAGTCGGCTGGTAGTTCGGAGTGATTGATTTGTGCGTGGGAAACGTTGACATTTCAAAATCACGAAAAGGTTTCTCGATGACATTTTACCAGTTTGATTTTTGATTATTTAATAAACAATAAAAACAGAAACTACATGTGACGTATGGAGGGATATATACATTTTGCGCACGCTTTTTTGAAGTCCTGCATCTATTTTCACCCTTTCACTATCCATACTAACAATGATGAATGAAACTACTAACAAAGCGAGGTTAGCGACATTGAAAGAATTGAAATTTTCACTTCTGAGGTATAGAAAACTTAGTATTTTAATCGGCAAACGAACCACAAATCATATCACTATCAAGGAAATAGCAAACCATACCCTCTGCTTTCCTAATACAATTAGCAAAAGGAGAGAGAGCAAAACAAAACGTCTGTTTTGGGAAGCTACATTTAAAAGTGTCCGAGGGAGGTCCGCGGGATGAAAGAGAACTAGATATGGGAGGGGATGAATCTGTGGGCAGGACACTGCCGAGGATGTGAAAGGATTTGTTTTGCATGCTTGTTGCCGAGCGCATGTTTTCCGGCGAGGTTCTTGTGAAGATTAGGCTGGATGAAATATTTTTCTGAGAGAAAAATTAGCTCAAGTAGTTTCACACTTCTGTCCCTCAAATGCAATTTCAATTGGTTCTTTGCGGGCCTAATTTGTATACAGTGTTTGTTGGTTTGTTGTGCCAGTAGAGCAGAGTCGAAACAATTAGGCCAGTCGCAAAATGAGACGCAGTTCCGTGAGGTGACGCAGGGCGACTCATGGCGAGTTTCTACGAACCACTGCTTATTGGCTCCGCGCACGAGAGCACGAGCCGCGGGGAGTGAGAGTACAGGCATAAATGCCCTGGTGCCCACTCTGGGTATCCAGGGGTGTCATAGTAACGAAGTGTGGAGTAGTAGCCCTCGCTGGGAATACGCTGTCGCGTTTGTGAGCGTTTTTGTGTAGGTTCCCAGCTCAATAGTCACGTTGGCAAGTTCTCATTGATGTAAAAAGAATCGCACACACCTTTTCTACACTGTTGGTTTTGCATATATTTATATACTTTATTTTATTTTTGACAGTCTGCATTATTACAATCTTTCAGTCTTAAACGAATTCAGTGAAATTGCGATGTTTCGTCTCGCAAAGAAAAATTCTAGTTGAACTCTTTTGAAATGGGCAACCAGCAATGCAATTAAAACGTGAAGGAAAATATCATTTCGCTCCTGCAGCTCAATTAATTACGAATAAAACTCGAAATCTGCTTGTGTTTATGTTGAGTGATCCCGCTTTTAAAAAACTGTACTATTCAAAAGTTTCATGGTAGTATTATATTGTTCGCATTAAAGCATTATATTCGGTTGTTTCTTGGAATGTTGATTGCATTTTAATACACTTCATGCTGTCTTCTTTCTAATTTTCGAGGAATTTGTTTTTTGCAAGTAAAAAAAATTCAAATTATTAAAATTGATCCTTCAAGATATTTCATCTTACTGTGCGCAAGAACTGTGAGTGAATCTAGCGTCCTGAGCTGATGAAAACTCGAAATTACTTGTTTGCGTGCCCGGAACCGTCTCTTTTGCTTCGCCAGCCTGATACAAGGTTGCGTAACAGTCGTTGCTCATTTTGCCTGGTTCTTCGTGCAAGCAAAGTCAATTCCGTGGCCTTCACGTTGTGGTACGTTGATAGCAGGAATCTTTCGTAATTTATTGCGATAGTTTTTTTTCCTTAAAATGGAAGGAAAAGGGAAGCGTTCCAGGAGGTATTAGTCTGCTTGCTAATTTTTAGACGTGATAATTCCTGATTTGTAATAAAGGAGAGTTAAAGTTATTCCTAATGTATGGAAGATGATTGGAGATTTGTGTAACGTGTGAGGTATGAGAAAGGAAATTTTTGTGATAACATAAGGGAGGGAAGACACAGGGGCTTCGCGTGACAATAATGATGTCCCTTCTTAAGACGTTGAATTGTTTGTGGAGCATAGTTTCATGCAGGTGGTCTGTTTTCTTGAGCTCTGCTTGTCTTCACGGCCTTGTACTCGTAGTTTTCACCTGTTGACATGTTGACCTTTTCCATAGGAGTCGAAGAGTTGACAAGGCTCTACAACCCTGCATTCTAGATCAAAAGTCTCTAGCTGAACTGGACGTTACCACCTTTTTTCTTCAACTACGAATTAGAGACTTTCTTGTATGATAAGGAGATAACTATTCATGGCAGTACTCTATCATGCTTTCTTCAAGGCGTTGAAGAATCAAGTCTCTGGTTTTTTTGTTGACTCTACTACATGTATTATAAAAATTATTATACAGTGTTGATATACGTACGAATTTTGCCCTAGATGAGTCATATCTCGTAGCTCTTGTCAGTAAGGTAAAATTATTGACACAAATAAGAATTTTTGGGTTAAGTGACACCAGTAAGTTTCTCAAGTACTATTTACGTTCATATTTATTGCTATATGATTAAATGTAAATACATGATTTCTACGTATCAGAAATATGTTTGTCTGTCTCAACGTCAGAAAATTGTAAAACTTGCTACTCTTGTAATGTTGACATATTTTGATCTGAATTCAGGAAATGCAGAGTAGCGTATTTTTGTCTCGTTGTTCACCCTCATTCTCCTTATTTTTTTTCATTATGGCAATCACGTACAAACATTTTCTTACTA
The DNA here is from genome assembly GCA_011170035.1 of Teleogryllus occipitalis. NCBI lineage: Eukaryota > Metazoa > Arthropoda > Insecta > Orthoptera > Gryllidae > Teleogryllus > Teleogryllus occipitalis. The sequence goes on along the minus strand of BLKR01000396.1, from coordinate 412,950 downwards.
AGAACTGAGTGGTATATGTTTTTTCCTTCTGTGCGTGCATTTTGCTTCATAATAAGAAATGTTATAGTAGTTCTGTGGTATATTGTGGTACAGTCTTGTGATACATTTTTTCCTCCATACATTTTATGATAATTTTGTAAAGAGATTATTTACTTCATGCATGTATCAGGTGATTTCGCACACGCTCCTTTTTGTCATTCATTAAAAACCGTATTGCAAATGTGCCTTCTAAATAATTTGCTCATTCGCACCGTGCTTTTGGACATAGGTGGAAGAGTATTGAATTCTGTTCGCCATATTTGGGAATCGTATTCATGGTATTCCATATAGAAGCTGAAGTGCATCCGAGAGTTTTCGTGACGGTAATGAGGTAAGTTCGGAAGAGTTTGACTTGCTGAGTTGTCTGAGGTCGAAGTGAAACGGCGTTGGTGAGCTTTGGGCGACGTTTCGTGTGTATCGAGTGGCACCAAATACAGTGCTAACGGCCTGCGGCATGCCTTTGCTCCCTGCCTGGGATTGAACTAAATTGGCCCCCGGGCTCTCCCGGGCCCGCCAGCCTTTGTGATGCGTAATTGCTCGCTTCCCCTCCCGACCTCGCTCCCGCATTCCGTCTTGATGTTCGGGCTTTTGACAGTTGCACCCAGCGCTTTCGAAGCATCGCGTGCCCATCGTTCGGGTTGGATGGCGAGGAGTCTTTGAAGCCTCGAACGCTTTTTCTAGTTCTCCTGTTTCAGAGGTACAGAGAGAGGACGAACCAAATGATGCTGAATTCTAAATTGTATTCCATTGACTTTTTTCATTGCTCATTTTGAACTAAATACTCTTGCTGTTTATTACTACAGATTTAGCTTCAATTTGTTACAACTAGGAAATATGTTTAGTGTTTACGTGTGTGTACCGTTACAATCCGGAATATCAAGTTTTCTTACTTATAAAAAAGTTATAAAATCAATATTTTACCTGGAATAATTGTTCTTTTAAAGAGGTGGTTCTAATACGGGAGTCTTATTTTTCACAAAAAGGTCTATTATTATTATTATTATTATTATTATTATTATTATTATTATTATTAGATATCGGATGTTTAGGGAAGTGCTTGCATATATTTATGAAAAATGAAAAATTGTGACTAAGTTTTATTTTGCCTTTTTGACTTAAATGACTTTATAAATTATATTTACTATATTTCTAAATGCATTAAAATATTTATATATCATTTTCTTGGATACAAAGAGATGTTTAAAGCATTTTAAGTTTTAATCATCTCAATAACAGACCTCCATTTTCAGGGAAATTCTCAAGTTTTTCGGAACCTATTTTCATGTGTAGACTCAATATGTCATTTGGGTATGCATTTTATGACACAGGAGCTCAAAATCTCGGTTTTCTCGCACTTCTTTGCGAAAAAAAAAATCAGGTGATAGTTCGTGGGTGAGCGCAGGTCTCATATTCCGGACGCAACACAAACACTCGCGTGCTAAGGGGCAAGTCGATAACCCCACTTTCGACTTTGATATTCTACCGTACCCGATGTTCTTCCAGGAAAGAAAGCTAAGGGAGGTTCTGTCAGTTGAAAGAATTAACGTTAGGTCACGATCGTATTCGCTGTCTCATTAAAGTAGGTGAATCAAGGGAGCGACCAGCCGCAGTATTATGTCACTGGCCTCTGTTTATTATTACTGGATCCCCCCCCCCCGATGTCCTGAGAACGAAGCTGAGGCACAGGACAAGTACAAAAGAGTTTTACAACGTCGCCAATTTTCATTCAAGTGCTGAAAATCCGGTGTACTGTGTAGTAAAAACAATTTTCCTGAAAATGGTCACTATTGATAAGAGGAAAATGAAAACTGCTGTTAAGGGACTGGTCGGTGGTCGGGGATAGGGGTAGTCTGTTAACAGAGGTTTAATTTGCATACTATGTATGGATTTTAGTGTCCGTTCCAAGAAAAATCTGCCGCTGAAAGGGGTGGTCTTCCAGAAAGGTTTCACTAAACTTGATTTGTTTTATCAACGTTCATGTTTATGCCACACGTTTCATATTCTAGTTGAAGTTGAATTAGCTCATCGTAAGTCGTTAAATATGACTATAGGTTTCTTTGCTATTCTGAATGTACGAAGCACGCAGAGATTGCTGACGTAATTGTGCTAGCGACGTAGGGCGGTGGAGTTCGTAAATCCAGCTCGTCCATTAAGCCGCTTATTACTCGTATCCGTTCACACGCGGCGCCCCGAGGGCGGCGACCGCCAATTAGGCGAGGCCGTCCGGCGCGGCGTGGATCTATCTGGCAGTAGGCGGCTGGCGCTGGTATCTGCGTTGCCTGGCGCGCGGGCGTCGGTGGGCGTCGCCCGTGAGCGCCGTATCGCGCCGCTCTCCCCCACGGCTCGCTGCGCTGCGCTGGTGCAGCAGCTTCCGACCCGCTGCCGCGCGCGCTGCCTGCCATCGCAAATGGCGGTGCTTCTAAAGCCCTTGCGTCACAAGAGTCACGGAGTCAAAAATTGTTATTGTTACTTGGTATAATGCTTTAAAAGTTATTGGATTGCCATCCGATTATTGAACTTCATTTTATAATTCAGAAATAACATGTAGTACTTTTGTAGTTTTCATTATTATTCCGATTACAATTTACAGAAGGTGTTGTACGACTTATAATTTATACGATCGCACCATTTAGCCTTCGCTTCGTTTGACGTGTCAAAATGGCCACACTGCGGCTGCAGTTTATTAGGATTTTTGTGATCGTTGCCGGTCGCGTTAATCGTACGATGTAGATAACATGATTATGAAAGGAAATAGATTTACGGATGGTAATGCTTGTAACATTGAACTAACAAATACACTTTTACTTTATGACGTTTCGATCCATGATTATGCCATTCATAAATTCTTAGCTCTCTTCGAATGTAATAAAAGCAGGCTTGTGTAAAATATTATTTATTTTCTGTATGTGTAACAAATACTGTAATAGTTAAATTTATTCGTGTATGTTTCATTTGCACAAGTTAGAAATGACTACTTTTCCTTATGCTAGCGCCTCGTTTGAATTTGACTTTTTAAAGTTCACACAACTAAGTTTTTAGTATGGCAGAAACGACAGTATTTCAATATTCCGTAAGTATTTTCAATATTGCGAGAAAGTATGTGCTGTTGTAGTACCTCTCATTTCTACTCTCATGGTAGATGACTGCAACTCCTTGCATAATGTTACTCATGATACAGCTGCATTATAGTATAGGTGTTCGACCAATCGCAGAAGTTAACATTTGAGACGTAATCAACCATTGCATTCAGTTCTAGCTGTTTCATTGGATTGTGTAGATTTCTGTGCCGAGACAACCCGTGGGGAGGTGACGTAAACCACACATGCCCTCCTACGAGAACTATCTGTTCCTGTGCTGAGGCAACCCGGGTGTGCCGGTAATCAGTACATGCCCTTCTCTGTTTCTAATACTCAAAAGAAAATTACAAAGCTGAATTCCCCATAAAGATTTTATCAGTTATTAAGCTGATAAGAAATAAGAACACATACGGAATTTTGATGACATTTCATTAATAAATTCACTCATAATTTGACTCGTGTACTGCTCGTTGGAAGTCGGACTGTGCTTATGATTAACCAGTACCACCTGGGAGAGCTTCGTGACTGTACGCTAAATTGAGTTGAACACTTCACGACAATTGCCACGTAACCCTCCAATGTAAAAGTTTAACTTACAATAATACACAACTATTATTAGTCGCAGAAAAAGTACTGTGTACGTCGTAGAGAAACGAGTATGAAGTTTACGATACTCGCGTTTTACGAGTACCCTCTCGCCCATCATTTTATTATCCTTTCGTAATGTATTATTATCATGGGTACTTTTAATGTTTGCGATTTCTCTGTAAGCTCATAAATGTAGGAGAATCATATAGGCTCAGGACATCTGTAGTTACTTCATTAGAGTGTTGCTTGCGTATCCGGATCTGGAAGTTCAGTTCAGTATAGGTTTAAAACCGTCACAAACTCTGTTATCACCTCCACCTTTCCTGAGTGGCCGCCGCCGTCATGAATATGATAGGAGTTACGGTCATTCCTCAAGACGGAGTCGTAGTTGATTGCCTTCGGTCATCGACCTGATGTGAAGTCCCCTCATTTCGTCTCTGCCATTCCCCACGAACCAGGAGTAAGGGACAAAGAGGAACCAGGTTGTCCGCCCATTGACGCAAACAACGTGTTACGTGTTCGTGGCACGAAGTGCTCGTAAGCGCACGTACGCGAGTCCTTGAATGCTTGTTGTCACCTCTCGTATCTCTGAGTACGAGTCATCTGCGCTGCAGTGTTCTTGACCTTCATGTGAATTAGTGCACTTTTGCAGAAGACGTGTCTGGCACTAATTACTTACTGCGGTTTTGTCTCCGTAAGCAGATAAGGCAGCAAGTACTCTTTGTCACAGGCTCTTTGGAGAACCACGTCAAAAATGTTTACGAAGAAAATTAATCTCTGCGGCATGTCCTGTAGCATTACAATATGGTTTGTCTTTTATAAAACCGCATTTGTATTTAATGAATATGTGTGTGCATATTTATAAATATCGAAATACATCATTGTCAGATAAGCCTGTTTTATACGTCGATGTTTTATTAATGACTTTTGGTGAGTAATGTCTGTATTTCATATATTGTGATGTGAAAGGTCATTCGGTATGGCCAAATGGAACTATAATTGTGGTTTGGAAGGGGCCAATGTCAATTTTCAAAGTTTTACAGAATGGGTAGAACCGCATCGAAAAGGCTAAACAGCCCTAGACTAATGTACGTGTAAATCAAATGTGATTAGGAGATATGATCAACATTTCACTTTCGCCTTTCTTGCAATGAAAGAAGAGGCTTTAAAGTACACATTGGTGATACGAACTGAAAATCACTAGAAACTGACATTGGCCCATCTTGCACCAAACCACAGATATATTTATTAGGGATAAATGAAAGTTGAGTCTCTCAATAAATAATGCTCCATACAATTCCTACGTGAGTAACGTCATGCAACAGGTTATTAGCAATTCATGACCGTTGAAAGTAAATTGCGACGTATTTGGAATCGTTTACAACTCCGTTGGTAGTGCGTCAAATAATTGAAGCATGGGCCGCAGCACGTTTTAAGTGATATTGTTTTTAAAAATTACAGAAGCTACAAAAAATTAGCTGGAGACCATATTATGCTATATTTTTGTATTAAATTGCTGAATGTGAAAGATTATAGCATGTTTCCTACTTCCTAGCAATATTTCAGTTTTCAAGCAAAAAATACCTGAAATAATGCAATATTTACATGTAATTTCATGTAACAACGTTGTGTGTAAAGATATTTACAACGTTATTACATGATCAAGTAATAGAATGGGCAACACATTTTTCTAAGTATTGCATTTCATATTTAGCAACAAATTTCAAATTTCAACACAGAAGGTAACCGTGTTGCACAAACATTACAATGTAAGTATCTCTGTCATACATTGTTTGGTAAGTATAGTATGTTTTGATTAAAAATTAGCATTTATATTCAAATCTTCTCTTTTGGTAAGGTTAACACTAAAGGCATAATTTGATCCTGAAAGACCTATTACTTCAACCCAGTGAAATGGCACATTTATTGTTGCATATTTCTTCTTTTCGATTAAGGAAAGAAAGAAAAGAAAACTGTGTCCGCGTGCTACAAATCTTTGGTTATTTTGAGTAAACTATTTGAAGAAAAATAGCAACTGAAACATAAAAAGCATTCGGTAGGCAGTATTTTCCGAAAACTTTTCTCGCAGAACCAATGCCCATTCGACAGTTTTTACTTCCTCGCTACGGAGTAGAGAGACAGTTATGTAATGCTGAGCGAAAAAACTGCGAATTTCCGGCAGAAAAAAAATCGTATTACAGGATCTTTGTAACGAAAAAGTGGATAAATCCAGTTGCTACATTTGGGGTAAATCCTCTATGACATGGTGTAGACAGAATCCATCCTTGATACTGAAAATTCGAATGACGACGAAACGTCTGTGAACAACGCAAGCAGCTAAACCGTTCAGCTGATTTTCTCCAAAATTGATATTTCGCAATCGATCTGGCTGATGTCGCGCCCCCTTGAATTTGAAGCCTATATTTTAATTTTTTTTGGGGGGGGTATACTTTACATGAAGCCGCTGGGTCATTTTCAAAATTAAAAAAAGGCTCCATCGTTTTTTATTAAATTTTGTTGGGTAGCGTGAAGGACGTTTAAGAGAATGGTGCAGATCTCGTGTTCGTTGAAAACCCTGCCTTTTCGAAAATTTCAAAAGTTCAACACTTTTTTCAGCAACTAAAATATTTAAAAAAACGGATTTTTCCCTTAATGAAATCTGTTCCTAAAAGATGGATTTTGAAATAACGTTATGTACAATGTTTCGAAAATATGAGTACTTTTCGCGTAATTGTGCGTGAAAATACGGGCTAGAAATTTCGTGCTGTTTTAGCACCACTACTTGCAGTTTCCGGTGATGAAGTGGAGTGTATTAATCATTTTTTTCACAAAATTTTCACTTTTCGTAAAATTGTAGCTCTATTTCGGCGTTGTTTCGGCCCGTGCTTAGATAGATATTCACAATTCATACGCAGTGAAAAAGTTTGCATTCACGCAAGCAGAATAAAATGAGAACGAGAACTCTCGATGTAAAGAACGTTGGAACATTTACTTTCGTAATGAGAGCAAACATTTTATGAAAATGTGGGTGTGTTCTACAATTGACCAGTATTAATAAACTTTATAGCTTGTCCAGTAAGTGTTTTTCTGTAGGAAGCATAAAAATAATTTGAGCCAGCCATTAACACGTTGCTTGTACAATGGACTTAAGTTTGAAGAGTTCGTTGAAAGGAAATTAATTGCTTGTATTGCTGAAGTTAATATAGTCTGAAAGTCAGAATTCTATTTGTGGTGCTTCTCACTGCTACATATTACGAGTAGCTGTTTTATTAAATGTTTTTTTGCTCCTATAAATGTCTGCAGTTTTTTACCAAAACCAATCGTGTATCCAATCAGATGATCCGACTGATAAACTGTGTTACTAAGTCCCGAAATATTTTGTATCATGCGAAATCTTTATTAGTTTTCCCGTTTCAGATATGAATATTATATTATTAGCAATTGCGCATAAAATCAGTTCTGGCATATTCTGGGTTCTTATTTACTTGTCAGAGCTTTTCCCTCATTCACTGACAAGAGTTCTGAATAGTAAATTTATGGGGTAAGAAAACAGCCTCTTCCACAAGTCGTGACTATATTAGGTTTTCTAGTGGATTTCAACAATCAAATTGGCCCGCTAGATGCGGACTCGCGATCATTTATGTAGGAATAATTACATAATTACCATAAATGTTACAGTTAAGTAACTTACAAAGGCTGCTTCGATCAGGACAAGAAACAATTATGTTTTCGTACGATCATATGTTTAGTTTCTGCTGACTCTTTGGGTAATGATAGTCTTATTTGCCTCTTGTATTCCTTTACATCTTGGAAGGAAAGTGTGATGTGTGAATATTATTTTGGAAAATATGATAGGTGACACTGAGTGTTTCCCTGTTTTACAGTACTTAATATGCATATAATAGATGCAATTCTCATTAATTCATCCCGTATACCTCATTCTCCGTCTTATCACTGTATTTACGAATGATTGACCAGTGAAATAATATTGTTGAATCAAGGCATCGTGAACTGCGAAACTCATTAGTTTAGTTCTTTCTAATGCCCCTGTTCATAATGTCTGTAGGATCATCAAGAGGACTTTCTTTTGCCTCTTTGCACAGATAAATTTATTTCTTTGACACGAGTTTAATATAAGTATGCTATTGTGAGACATGATTGGTGACAGCGGGACAAACGCCTCATGTGTTTGTCATAGACTTCTGTTACTCACACGACCGGACTAGCAATGAATAGAACAAAGGCAACAGTCGGTAGCTAGAACCATGAGTACAGACGCCATTCTTGCAATGCGTAATGCTGGTCGCGAATGGCTGTGCTTGATACGTGAGGTACATACGACCCCGTTCATTGGAATTCTGCTTTAGCCGCCTAGTAAATAGGAAGTGAAACGGCTGTCAGTTTTTGTGTGATATAATGACTTACGATTCTGGTCTTAAAAGAAATAAACTCCGTCCTTCGTTCTTTCTCTCCAGATATATCATCAACAGTACTATTTGGCGGTATTTCGGTCGTGGTTTTATGCTGCAAATACAAGTACGCACTTTGGAAATTTCAAAATCCTACGCACATGTTCTGAATAGAAAATTCGTTCAGTAGATCAATCCGGAAATAATTATTTTTATCTCATAATCGTCTCCTATATTATTTCAGTAGTATACATACCTTTTGCGGCTCTCACTCGCAACCAATATTTATGAACGAGGTCTTGAGGATTCAGGACGTCGTGACGAATTGCACTTTGACTTCAAAAAATATGAAGGATTTGTTGAAACAAATCATCTAAATTTGTCAAATATAACCCGCAACGTATTTTTAATCTGTATCGTTCAATAACTCCTAAACGAAGCGTTCTAGGGCCTTAAAAACTAAAAGTTTGAGACCAAAGGTCAAAGAAACGTCCCTCACACCGTAATTTAAGGAGAGATCTTGATCATTCTATTACATTTTTGCTGGTTCGACGCTTCTCGTTTCTACCCCACCTGTTCGGAGCCTGAAGAATCTGCAAGTGTATGTGAAATTAAACTAATTACTTGATATTCTACGCGATTGAATTACACGGGTGTACCTCTTTGCTTGGTCTTCTTCTTCTGCTTTATGGATTTAGGCTTTAAGGCCTGTTTCCACAAGAAGAGAGTGAGTCTCTCCATCTTGTTAACTGCTGGCCAACATTTCTTTTTCCTTTAGGATTATACTTGTACATTATTACGGGAATTCCGTTTGGAGGCATGCGTTGAATATGATCATGCCAGTTACTCCTAAATGATTGAATTCTGTCCATCAGATTGATTTCGGTTCGGTTCTGTTCTGAGGTCAGTTCGGTTCTGAGGTTCAGTTCGGTTCTGAGGTCATGATTATATTATCTTAGATATTGTAACCTGCTACTGAACATAAGAGTTTCATTTCGGCGCTTTCTATTTTCCTTTTGTCTGTTCTGTTTATTGTCCAGTTTTCGCATGCATAAGTTAGCATGGGTACTGATATGATGCATAAGTTAGCATGGGTACTATTGCTTTGTAAAATTTGAGTTGCGTGGTTTTTAAAGTCTTGTTTTTTAATGTTCTTCTTATTGTCCTACACATGTTATAAAATCTATTTAATTTCCGGCTTATGCCATTTTTGTGGCAGTAAGTACACATTAAAGCCTAAATAGGTTGAATTGTTTGTCTGTTCTATTGATACATTATTAATCACAATTTTACATCTAATGTGGTTTGTTCCTTCAAGGCCTATTGATTTTGTTTTCCTAGTGGAGATTTGCCTATTATATTTGGTTGCCTGTTCGTTTAGTTTCTGTGCTGCAATTTGTAATTCATCTTCTGAGCTACTAAAAATAACTTGGTCGTCTGCAAACAATATGGTATTTAGAGATTTGTCATTTATTTTAAAATGTGTTTTCAATTTCCCATGCCATTGCCGGACAATCTCGTCTATATAAATACTAAATAGTGCTGGCGAAAGTGGGCACCCTTGTTTGACTCTTTGATTTATTTCTACAAATTTATTACTTCCTTGAGATCCTTTATCTATGCATATTTTAGTGTCGAAGTAGAGGCTTTGCATTGCTCTTATTAGGTGGGCTGGGAATCCTTTGACATGCACATCCTTTGACATGCATTATCTCCCAGAGTTTCTTTCGCGACACTTCGTCGAAGGCTTTTACATTGTCTATAAGTAGTATGTATGTCGGTAAGTTAAATTCTCGTCTCTTCTGTATTAGCTGTTCCACTACAAATATGCAGTCGGAACATGAGCGACCTTTCCTAAAATCGCACGGTTCCTCCAATAACATATGCTCATTAATTATATTTAATATCGGAGTTATTATCTTAGCATATATCTTAAAAGCTGTGTTGAGAAGACTTATGCCTCTATAATTTTGGCAATCCTGTCTGCTACCTTTCTTGAAGATAGGGCATATAATTCCTTTCCTCCGACCTTCGGGAATGGTATATCTCCTCCAACACACATTAATTATTTCGAGGAATCTCTTTATTTTATTCGGTGCATACTTCAGTAGTTCAGCATTGCAGCAATGCAGTCAGTTCTTGGTGACTTCTTATTCTTGAACGTTTTAAGTATGTTGTTCAGTTCGTCGAGTTCAATGGGATCCGCTTCTGTTATTGTTTCTGATAAGGGTTTTCCAGGAGTCTCTGTATTTGTCCACAGAGACTGTATGTAAACCATTCTTTCTCGGAGAAGTTGATTTTTAATGTATCTCTTTCTGTCGAGTTTAGATACTTCATTATTTTATAGGCAGTGTCCTGTGATCCATGACAGTCGTTAATATCACGTATGGAGAGCGTGGGGAGGGGTTCAGATACTGACGTGCAGGGGCTACGGGGTCCAGGAAGTTTTAGAATCATCCTAAAGTACAAAAAGGCATTTTGTTTGACAGCAGGGTGCGCATGTTTTTAGAGTTGTTTCACCGTTGCAAGATGTTGCGCAGGAAGGGTGGAGAGGCAATGAGTTCGTGTTTTATGGGAAACACCTCAGAGCTTGATAACACTGTATCTCGTCTAGGAGGTGACGCCTAGTGGACGCTGGGAGAACATCGACGCGTTGGGAAGGATCGTATTGCAGAGTGGGCGTGAGAGGCGGTGGAGCATAGGACCAACGAGACGCCGCGCGCACAGGAGTGCTCAGAGCAGCAGTCTTGAATGCTCCGGAAGTACGCAGTGGCTGCGCCTGCACGTGGCTCGGTTGAAAAGGCCGGCGTCTGCTGGGCTTTTTGCGGACACGACTTAAAAGGGTATCAGTGAGATGCCACGTAGCTGCTTACCACGGCATATTATTCTTAATTGTGAACCGAGATACACGCGTGCCTCTTCGTATTTCTTGGTCTCTCAACATGGTACTTTCCAACATGTTTAAGATAAGAGAAAATTACTTGAATCAATAAGCAAATACGCCAACGTGCGTCTGACTGACGTAAAAAAAGAGTTGCTTCAATGTATTTTTTCGTCAAAAATTTACTCAACGGTTTCTTTATATCGGTAGAACAATTTTTATTCTGGCGCAGTTCTCCCCTGAAGTTCATCATTCAACTTTTCCGATGTAGTTCGACTTATTCGATGTAATTTCTCAACTTCCAACTTTAATCTTCAGCATCCAAACGAGACTTAAAACTAATAACTTTTCCTAAGAAATTGTGGAAATTTCCAGTACGTTTACGTGACGATTGCCGTCACTTCGCACAGCGCATTGACGATAACTCACCTGTTAACAACATTCACCTGTTCTGACCTGTCAACCAAGGAACTTTACATACGTAAGTCAAACGCTCCTAAACTATCAAAAAGACAAAAATAAATCGAAAAAATAAAATATTATATTTATGAATCCTGGATATAATGTCTGAGCAAAAACGATTAGTCAATTTGACATGATCCCGAAAAAATGCGTTGAAAGGCTCAACTCCGTTTCTCCGGCCAAGAGCCTTCTTAATTTAATTTATTGTATTTGTTTTTGTGTACTTGTCATTAATGATATTTTTGGAAAATTAACTTTTTACAACGCGGCATTTAGTTTTTATGTAATTGAATTATTTGATTCCACTTTGCCACTTGCTTCCCTTGCATGAAATCTGTTTGCTTAAACATCTCCTGACCCAGTCGTTTTTCGAGAATTTTTCATTCCAAAAAAATTCAAATTTTCCACTGGGTCTCAAACACTTCAATTTCTTGCACTCCTTTTCCCCTTACCTCCCCCCCCCCCTTGTATCAGGTGTTTCAGGCATTACCCTACAGTCAGTTCGGCACAATTTAATGAGTAGAATACTTTGAAATAAATTGTACCTGCGTCTGGAGGGTCAATTTATCTATTAATTCTGTGCACAAGTATAAAGGTGTATAGGAGGAAGGGTAACAAAGCTTCTCAATGGAAAGCATTGCTGAAAACAAGGAAATTTGAACAGAATATTTCATATATTTGAAAACCAGGCCTGATTGTTTTGTGGTTTTAGGTTGTTGAATGATTCACATTTTTTTTTCTGTTAGGTTTTCGAATGTGTGTTCTGGTGTTATAATGTTGTGGTTGCTACTTCAAATATCTCGTGCTCAGGGGTTTTGGAGATCCCGCTGGTGGACATCGTCCTTGGTATTCTCATATGGATCAGTACCAGAACGCGACCTCGGGAGCCTGTAAAGAGTCCCAGTTAGAAGCTAGTATGTGCTCTGTGGTTCGTCGAGCGAAAAGTTATAGTACTTAACACGACGAATCCCTACGTAATTCCCTTGATGTCGAACACCAATATCTACATCGAATCGGGGATCGCCCGTGTTCATCCCGCCGTCATTTTCCCTTTCCTGAATCCCAGTTGGTCCCCTTTCAGTTGTGGCTAAGTGAGAAGGCATACCGCGATCTTATTCCGGGTTGTGTTTCGGCAGGGGAAAGGAGGAATCAATGCAAGTTTCCAATAATGAGGAACGCAAATAATGTTCTCACATCATTCGAGAGAAAACCTCCAACACAGGTGAACATGGCAGAATCATCGGAACTGTTGTTATCTAACTTGCAATTATTTCAATTCTGCTTATTTTAATTCCTGTAATGCTGCTTATTTTTATGGAAGACCTCTTCCTGAAGCAACCCACAGTATAGGAATAAATCTATTTGAATTAATTATGTAGTAATATTCAATATAGTGTATTCTAAAAAGGTCTCCTTACCCTTGCCATGTTACCAGTAAAAATAAACGAACAGCTTTAAAACGAGTATTAGTGCAACGAGCGTTCTTGGAAGCTCTGAAGCCTGGGCAAGCGGGGTGCAATCGGGCTATGCCTTTTTGGGGGGGGGGGGTGAGGTAAAGGCTTAAGAAAAGTTGACCGAGGGATGCTATCAGGATACATCTGTGGAATCCATTCCCGAAGAGACACCACCATCTGTAGAGATAACACTCTCTGGGGTTCTCTCCTTCACCCCCTTTTGGTATTAACGACCGCCGAAGACTTGGGAAAGCATACGGGGCTCTTCATAAGACTGAAACGCAAGTCGCAGGCCCTCATGCGGCCGGAAATACGAGATGAGTGTCGATGGAATAAGAGACGAGGGACACAGAGTATTCGCCGGAAACCCTGCTGTGAATCTTTTTGGTACGCCACAATCTTCAAAGGGGAAAGTGTTATAGGAACACTGGACTGGCTGAGATGGCTCCGTGCAACAACTGTTGCCACTAGCGTTTCTGCGGAAGGGTCCAAGGTTCGAATCCCGTCGGTGATGGATTTTCGACACTCGCTACATAGCTAGGTCAAATGGAGCCTTTGTCTGGCTGCTTTGATCGGACGTTTTCCGTGATTTCTCCGAACAGCACGACGCGAAAACCGGAGCAGTATCGTAATCAATATAGCTCGCACACGAGCTTTTCCTTCTTCCTTATCCCCTTCTTTCCCCTTATACTTACACTGTAAACACCAGACGCCGGGAGCTTTGAGTTGTCCTGGCCGTACACCGCAGTTGGAGATACCTGGAGGGGGAAAGCCCGCAAGTCGACGTATTGGTTAGAGCTGGATCTGACATTCCAAGGGCGTGGAAGGAACACGGCACCTCCCAACTACGATATACATCACCTTCCCGGGATTAAAGACCAAAGAGGCTGAACCCTGTGTGGCACCGCCGCTCTGCCGGGAGGACGATGGCCAGCGCGTGCTGCGATCCAGTTGGAGTCCCCCGGATGCGTCGAGGGGCGGAGGAAGGGAGGAGGAGGGCGCGCCGGAACATTCCGGAAGCCATTGGGAGCGCGCCGCGTGACCGGGCCGCGGTCTGACGCCCGGGAAGCCCTTGAACGGCGCACTGCGCCACCGCCCGCGCCGCGCCGCGCCGCGCCGCGCGGCGAAAGCGCCGACGCGGCACGCGCGCACGTGACTGGTGACGCGCGACGTGTCGCCGACGCGCGGCCGACATCCAGCGCCCGCGCCTACTGCGCCGCACTGTGCAGTGGGCCCTCACGGAGCCCACTCTCGCGCTATCTTCTAGCAGTTTGAACTGCGCCTATGGGATTACTTTTCCCACAATGTATCCAGAGCCATTCCGTAGTTTAACGAAGAAAATAGTTTTATTTTAGAGATGCATCTATTTATCTTCAGTCCGTGCAAATGAATGCCGTAACGAATTGTTTTGCCTTCTCGAAAATCATTCATTTTCTCGCTATATTTTTCTAAAAAATTGCATTTTGAGCAAACGGACTTAATGACAAAATACTAAACGTAATTTTGCGTGTTTAATCACTGAGCAGTAATTGTAAGAATTGCCTACGACATGCATGTGGAGGACGAAATGTTTCAAGAAAAATGCTGCTGTGTATTTTGTGAATGAATTAAAGACTGAGGAGATACGCACTAATGAAAGGTTTGGTGAAGAGAACGACAGCGCGTGGGTTGTTTGCGTTGGGGCCCAGTGTGCGGCGTGGCTGGCGGCGGAGGCGGTGCCGCAGCTGACGCAACCGCGGCGCGCGGCCGTCGGCCTGCGCGACGCCCGGCCCCGCCTCCCCAGTGGCGCGTCGCGGCGAGTGTGAGAAACGCGCGCCAAAGGACGCACGGATGCTGGGGATGGGTGTGTCATGGTTGCCCGTCGACGCCGTTGCGGGAAGCTCGAGGTGGCCATTGAGACAAAGGACTCAGCTTGAGTTGTCTCAAGAAAACGCAGCGCGCAGTATAACAAGACGCAAACGAGAAATTGTGGGTTTAGTATCCGGTTGCTTCACCACACGGCTCCGGAGCCTTGTTTTCCACGCCTTTGAATGGCTGCTATTCCTTTGGATCAGGAAAATAGACACAACTGAAATTGCAAATTGTTTTATAGCTATCAAATTCAAAATTGTACATATATATACACACACACACACTTAAACATATACACACAATATGTGTATGTATACACACACATATACACGTAACGTCATCACATGGCAGCCAGATTTTCGAACGGCTAGCGGGCGAAGGAGAGCTCACCGCCACATGGGAACAAGGTAGCGCACCAACTGAAGGTGGGTCGTGCCCCCATGACGCAGGGTGAACAGGTAGTGGAGAGTGTCCCCCATGTGAGCGCGCATGTGTTGGCGTCAGGGAGGCTGGAGGGGGATCACGTGACCGCCAAAATACAGGTAAGTCAGCAGAGATGCAGAAGAAAGGACTTCGTTTTCAGAGTGCCTCGCGTACGGGCGCAACTGCTACTCCGGAAGGTGAATATGCATTCCTCGTAACACTGCGTGTGCGTGGCACTGAGTGTTTGGGCACCGGCGCGCCAAAGCGTCTGGGTGGAGGATGCACGAGCAAGGGGATGAGTAGCAATGTGCGTGGGAGAGACGGAGGGACAGCGAAGATAATCTCACAGCTGTACATAGTGTAAAAATCTTATAAATAAACAGATTGTAAATAGAGCTCGTGTCTACCTTCATTTCGCTACCACGACGCTATATACGACAATCAAAACTGCGTGCAATTCGGCCAGAGACATCGACCAGCAATAAAACTACCGTATCGTGGCGTTGCCATTGTAATAGGACCCGATATCTCTTGAAAGACTTAGCAAAAGAAGCGCGAGAAATTCGAATTTGCAATTTCGATGAACGCGAAAATTATGAAACAACCTTGAACCGTATTTAAAGATCTCATTTTGAAGGACAGGATTATTCTTCTGCTTCTTCACCATCTTAAAAGTCTAAGACTTGTTCCTTTCCAAGAATTATAACGGTCTTTCCATTTCCTTCTTGGTCTGCCAGCCTCTCTTCGTCCCCTCAGCCTTTCATCTCTAGCAATCGTCACCATTCTTTTCTCCTCCATTGTCTCAATATGATCATTCAATTCCTTTGTTTTGTCTGCTACACGTTCCGTAATGGGCTTAATTTTCCACACTTCCCTGATGTTTCTGTTTCTTTCCTTATCCAGTAGAGTGTGATTTCTAATTTTTCTTAAAACTCTCATTTCAGCGACCTCAAGTTCTTCTTGGGTGTGTTTTGTTTCGCTTCTTGTTTCTCCTGCATATGTTAATATTGGTCTAATTATTGTTATATTGTAAGCTTAGAGTCCTGTTTTAGATGTTTATTATACCATATTCAGTAGTTGAGATAGCCAGCGATCCAATTGCCCTTTATTATTTGCCCTTTGATTTCTTTCTCCGTTTGCCCTGAGCTTGTTAAAGTTATTCCCAAACACTTCATCTCTAAAACTTGTTCTCTTATTTGATTATCCTCTACCAATTTACACTTAATCTGATTCTTCGCAATTGCCATAGCTTTCGTCTTCTGGGTAGATATTTTTAAGTTAAGAAACTTACAAATGTTACTGAATTCATTTAACAATCATTGTAAGTCATCATTTTCTGCTTTTAACAATGTGTCGTCTGCGTGACATATGATATTTATGTTATATTTTCCCATTCTATATCCTTTTTGTTTTTAGTTTCATAACACAATTCATTATTACATTAAATAAAATGGGCTTAATATTTTCCTCTGGTTGATATATTATATAATATATAACAATTATTAGTTTTAAGAGTTTAGAGAGTACCTTTTCTTGTTCCAGTGTTCTGGTGACCTCAATTAGTTTTATATTGTCAAATGCTTTTCTTAGATCCGCAAAGCATAGGAGGGCTGGTGTGTAAATTCTAGAGTTTTTGTCCACGATTTGCCGGATGATAAAAATTGCATCAGTGCGAGATCTATCGCATCTAAAAGCCTGTTGTTGTTCTTTCCATTCTATCAAATTCATGGGAGTGTTTGGTATATACTTCGTGAGGATTTTCAATGAGCTGCTCAGGAGGTTTATCCCTCTGAAATTATCTGGATCGTGTTTGTCTCCTTTTTTAAGTAAAGATAAGAATGCTTGATTTTCTTTCCTTTGGAATTGTTGCATTATTAAAATGTTTTTAATAAGTTTGGTTATCTTTCGGACAGGATTCATGATGTAAAAAAATCTCGTTTTAAATTTAAAATATTCGTTTCAAATTCCCTGGGCCTTGAATTCGACCAGATCAATTGGGAAACAATTCTGTAGAAAATAGGCTGTTGAGGCTTTGCGGACGGACGGCCAGTCACACGTTTTGACATCAGTCATTTTGTCTGTGGCAAGAACATAAAAAACGTGGATTCTAAGAACACGACGCTGAAGAAAGATTCCTAAACATATAGGAACAAAATGTTTCCACTTTTTCGTTTCAGAGCCCTAAATTACTGTTTACTGTCGAATAATCGTCTTTTTTGCCGCAGCATTGTAATACTTTGTACTAAGTAAGTAGTATGTGAGAAAGTAATATGCGTGTTTATGTTCCAGCTTAACTCTAAAACGCATTGGGTAATTTATGAAACTTACGTGACAATCACTGAATTATATATTTTTGACTCTAAATAATTTTGTGAATTTTAGTTCAAAAAAAGGCATTGATAATATATTTTATCTGCTTCTTAAACGTGAGGTGCCTTCAAGAAAACCATGAGCACCAAGAGTAAAAATTGGGCGCATCCAAACTCGGTACAAATATCACTTAAAATCTGGACAGTAATTTTTGAGGTATGCCACCTCTCTAGCAGGGGCGGGAAGGGCGAACCGTCGAGTCGAAATGGTTATGCAACCCGTGATGCGCATAATGCGGGCGGGGTGGTCGTGAAGTGCTGAGCAGGCGGAGCGAGCAGCGGCTGCGGAAACGTAGCTGCCGGGGGGGCGTGCTGGCTGCGGGGGCAGGCAGGGCCGGAGGCGCTCTTTGTGGATGGTTGGAGAAATATACCCACATGCGCAGGGAATAAGTGGTAGAGTCAAATTCTGTACTTTTACAGGACACAATTCAGCCTATTACGGGTGACAGTAATTACATAGGCCAGGGATCTTCAATCTATTACACCTTTGGACCCCTTCGTGCTCAAGGTTTTCTTGAAGGAACCTAACGTTTAAGTAGCAGATAAAATAGTTTATCAATGCCGTTTTTTGAATTGAAACTCACAAAATTATTTAGAGTCAATATTAGTGATGGGTCAATACTTGAATTTCTCGATACTCGATACCGTTACCTGTCTGATAGCTTCGATACTCGATACCATACTACTTTAAAATCTCAGCAGCAAAAGTGGTTCAATCAGAATTGGAAGGATATATTTTGTTCTTCACACATGCATACATGTACTATTTAAATATTTAAAAACTATTGAAGTGAACGTCAATTTTTTAAAATTTTGAAAGATTCTTATTAAGGAAAACTAACATTCTAACTCTTTCTGGGTCCATTCTATTTTTTTTCTCACATATCAATCGAGCTGTGCTGGAAAGTCTCTCCGAAAACACTGTAGCTGATGGAATGCACAGGTATCGAACGGCACTTTTTCTTAAATTGGGGAGAGTCACTTTGTTTTTCCAGTAAGATAGTACATTTGCATCAGGAGGAAGAAAGTCCGCACATTTAATTCATCTTCTTGTACCGTGGTTTCCTATACACAGCATGATATTTCGTGATCACTCTTCAGAATATTCCTATGAAGAGACCACATGTCAATGCATTTTCGGGGGATCAGTAGCTGAGGATGCCTATAAAATAAATTAAATGAATTAAAATTTTGAACAATAAATGCTTGTCTAATTTGAAATTTCTAATGTAGATAATGAAAATGAGTTATTCGGAATCATATACAGTGATTTAATTTTTTGTTAACTACTGAAATATCAGAGAATCGAAATTGTGATTAAAGGGTTGTTATTTTCATGTAGGCATGGTGTATCTAGAAGTTTAATTAATTCATTAAATGTATTGTCCTCAATAATACTGATCGATTGATTATCTTTGCGTATCATGTAAGCAAATTTTCTTGTTATTGCTTTTGAACGGTTGTCTCCTGATTTAAATTTGTTCTTTGTGGCCAAAAAATCAATGAGTGTTGGTTGATTTGTGTTGGAACTTGATGATCTTGACATGACTGGCCATGAGTCATTAACTTCTACCACTTCACTTGTACGATCTGCGACGATTTCAACGTCCGGTGCAACATGAGTTGGTTTGGTTCTCTTGTGTTCGGTGAAGCTGAATACTACCCGGTGTATTGATGTAACATGTTTTTTTTACTAGTATTGTGTGATTTTCCACCAGGCGAAAATGTTTTTTACATATCCTACAATTAGCACGATTGTCATCTTTCTAGTCCTCTTTAAAATAATTCCACACTTCACTCTTTTTGTTTATGGAATGCACTAATCTAGTCGTCTTTCGGTCACTTTAAAACGCAGACCTGAACTCAAGAGCTCCGTCAGATGCCTTCGCGATGGACTGAGGAGGGGAGTATCGAGGGAAGAAACGCCGTCATCGAGCATTGCTTATCGTGCCTGTCGTCACTAGATTGCCTGCAGCTCACAAGGAAGAGTTTCCGAAAGCTGAATTGGTCGCGAATTGCGTGCTATCTCACGAGATGGTGACAGGCGCGAGTGGGATAAAGAGCGTGGCACGGCGCTCGGACGTTGCAGTGTTGGGTAATTTCAACGACTGTAAGTGAACCCAAACAGACGGACACTTCCTTGTTGTTAACAGAAGAAAAATGGGAGAAAGAGGAATGTAAAGAAGACGATACTTCCATAAAATCAGAAGAGATGGGGAATGGCATAAATAATTAAAAGTATCGAGTCATTTTTTGAATGTATCGATTGCTATCGATACCACCCGAGTATCGAGGGTATCGAGGTATCGAAAGTATCAAGGACCCATCCTTGGTCAAAATATATGATTGATTGATTGACTGTCACGTAAGTTTCAGAAATGAACACTTTTTTGGACAATGAAAGGTCAAAAAATTAAAAATAAGTGTTATTTTTCAGATATTCTGAAACATGACGTTTCGCATAGTATAATTTTACACATCGTCAGGTATGAACAAAATTCATATAATTTCATGTAATTTCATGAAAACGAAAACAAAATCTGAAACTGGAAAAAAATCCTCAGTTTTGCGAATTTTGATTTTATGCTTATAATTTTTAATTGTTTGATCTATCTTTCATGTTTGTACAGTCATTGCCTTTTTACATGCAATTTATATTAATATAGTAATTATTATTTAAATATTATATTAATGTAATGTAATATCTTCGTGGTGGTGTGCTGCATGGCTGAGAGACTTATTCTGGAGGCCAAGACTCTCAGAGAGTTGTAGTGCCAGTAATGATGATGACGACATTACTTGTAAGCTTTAAAAGGCGTGCCCTGAAACGGAGGGAAATTTGACTTAACCACTTTTTCACTGCGCCTACAGATGTACGCAAGCAACGTCTGAAAACTATGTAATATACCTAAGAAATGCAATCTAAGAGAGTAAATTTCGCCATTGGGAAGAGGCTAGGCGAATTTTATTGGCTAAACGGGCAATTGCCAAAGGCGGTTGGTTGTGAGGGCATCTCCCGAATATTTTTTATTCTCTGAATTTAATGAACAAAACTGGTTTTCTGTACAATACTTATCAATAATCTTCCTGATTTCGCTTTGTTTACGGCTTGCCATCTTTTTAGTAAAATTCACAAAATAATGAACAAAGCACTCAGTAGCAATTTATAACACAAACATTTTAAAAATTAATTAGCCGTGATATAAAACTCAAGATTAAACAAGAAAAAAGTTAGGTATATGAATGGTTTATGATGTGCTATCCTCATTTTAATTTAAACAAAACCCAAGAACTTCTATGCTATGTTAATTCGTTTAATCATTGAACATTAACAACAGAATTATAAATGTACAGTAACTCTGTTGTTACAAACTTATGAGTTCGTCTTGCTCAGCTGAGGATAGTATGTGCCTCTTTGAGTTCTGGAATATCTGTAACTAGTAAACATTTTATTCGTTCACGTGGCAATAAGTATTAATTATTGATATAAAGTAAATATTGATTAACAAAGCTCCATGGTACTGAAACATCAGTTCATCTTATTTGTTTCCTTAATGTACGTCAACAATACTTAAAATTGTAACAGTACGGGTGTGCAGTATTCTTCATTAATGAAACAAGTGGTGCTACTTCACATACTTTCTCGCATTATTTTTAACGGCTCCGCAATATTGTAAATCTCTTTTAACTCTACTTTCCCGAAGCTTAAACCAATTATGAACACTTGCATTTGCAATGTTCAAAAATTCAAAAATTTTCATTAACATTATTATAATATCTTGTTTTAACGAATAGATTTCACTAAGGAAACCGTCTCTATCATCAATATTGTAGTTCACAATGTTAATGTTTTGTTTGCAATTTTCGAAAATTTGCTAATTTTTTCGAAAATACAGAGATTTGCCAAAAATGGAACTTGCGATATTTTTAAGCGTCATTTACTCTATCCATAGGAAAAATTTAAAGAAACAATTTGGAGCCATTTTTGAAAAAAATAAATTGTGCGGTATCTCGAAACCTATGTAAATTAATTTACTATTTTGATATACGTGCAATTTAATAGAATCTGATAACGTTTCCGTTTATTAATAAATACGTTGCAATATTAGCTTTTTATGTGATATTAAAAAAGACCTTTTTCATTACAAGTAATCGTTTATAATATGGAATTTTATGGCATAGATTGTATTAGCCGTTTACGGTATTTATAATTGCGTCATCACACATTCAGGCAAGGTGGGTGGTGGCAGTAAATTGCACAACCGAGCAAATTGTGCGGTGGTGGCGGTAATCCACAGTATGCATGACGCCATTATAAAGTTGTTTTCAAAATGAGCTTTAATTCTGTTATAAATTTATAATGGTATTATAAAAAATCACATGTGCAACTAGTTTATAATGTTGCTCTTACCGTCGTTCGCTTTCAAAACGTGTACTTAATCAAAAAAGCTTAGAATTGTAAACTAATTGCATAATATACTTTTTACGCGCGTGCAGTTCAGTGTATGGGCGTTCAATTGGATTTCAATATGAATGTATTTTCATTTTTTAAACCATTAATTAACAAAGTGCGGAACGGTGTACCCCTTACAGTAGGGTCTGATTTTTGTTACGGGGTCTGGACGTCGGTGAGTTGATGCGATTCGCGAAGACCAGGAAAATTAGTTAGAAAAGGAAAGGAAGGCAGGAAAGTTAGAATAGAGGTCACTGAGATTGTTTCCTGTTCGATTTTCACGAAAAGGTGTACATAATTCTGTGTTTTTCCTACGCACTGTGGTTTTAAAGAGAATTCTATACATTTTCATATTGTTCTGTTCATTGCTTACAACTAACAGATTGCCACAGCTGCGTAACTTCTGCAACATCTTGCAACTGCCTTCAGTTATCACGCCCCAAATGGATCGCGTGAGTTTCTTTTCTCCCCTGTTGGAAGCAAAGCCATAGGGCTTCCAAGGCCTCTGACACGGCTTATGTTCCGATGACATCACTGACAGTTTGCAGCAGTTTTGATGAGTTTTTAAAACGTATGTGCCCTATTTTAAGAATGGCGTCAGCGAGAATCCGCCAAGGCTCTGTGAAGAGTTATACTATTTCATTAGTCTATCCACATACATCTAACGATATTACACTCCCCAGTAGTATATGTAAAAATGGTACGTGTTTGGTGTTGAGGTTTTCGTGTTTTATCGACTCATAATCTTTGCTGAATTACAAATATGACACTGAATTTAATGAAGAAGTTTGATTATTTTGGGTGCTCTTTATTTTAAAAAATCAATAATTGGTTAGATATGTTAAATTACCACAATGTCTTAAACAATTTTAATAGTGTGCTTGCAATAACAGTTAACACTTTCTCTGGATCGCCAATTGATTAAAGTATGCATTTTGTAATATCATTATTTTAAAAAAAATAGCAGTAACATTCGCAGCAACGACATTCCGATGTCTAAGATAACCTTTTTGGGAGTGTATATTAACCTTTGCAAATAACTACAAATTGTATTTTGGTAATCACAATTATTACACATGTATTTTTTATTAATGCCGTTTCCTCTCTTGCAGGTGAGTTGCTGTCCGTATGTTCATCTGAATTAATCTTAGACATAAGCTCATTTCAAGAACCTGGTAAGTTTATGAGTAAGAGATTTCTAATTTTACATAGAGCTTTTAGGGGCCTAGGTTCTTATAATGGCGGTCTATATATGATTCCTCCTGGAATACCGCCTCTTCGCCTTCCTTCCTTCCTTCCTTCCTTGTCTTCAAATATATGAAGCACTGAGTGAATTAAGAATTATACAAATGCATTAAATTTTGTATTTCTTTTCTCAATTTGGAATAAATTCATTGTGTCTTGATCAATGTCAGCGCACTTTCGCGTCATTTGCAATCAGGTGTTCAAAAGCAAAATCGGAGCAGCTAATGGTCACTATAACTAACAGAAGGCGTTAGCGAAATAAATGAAAATGGACCTTAATAATTGATCCTCTGTGAATGTATGGGAATGTGTACTGCAACCTCGAAGTATTGAAATTGTTTGTCAATATGTCCGTGGAGATTCGTGTAAGACGAAAGCAATGTTGTTCCGGGACAAGCGCCGTATGAGACAGAGGCGTTGCGTGTTTGTGTGATTGCATGCGTTCAATCAAAGCGATCGCTCGCGTGCTTGGCTCAATCTGCCTGACGTGGCTCTCGTGGAAGCGAACCTCGTAGTACGCCACCGTCACCGCCTGCAGCCGCTCTCCGCGCGTGATTCGCCCATTCAGACGCGCTGTGGGCTGAGAGCGGTGACGCAGCCGCTGCGGGGCCGTGACGAGGACCGCTCGCGAGGCGGCACGCCACCCGCCGCCCGCCGCCCGCCGCCTGCCGCCCGCCGCCCGCCGCCCGCCGCCCGCCGCCCGCCGCCCGCCGCCCGCCGCCCGCCGCCCGCCGCCCGCCGCCCGCCGCCAATTGAATGAAGGCGATTCGCGCGCGCGGTGTTCGCTGTGTGGATCGCCCGGGCCGCCTTGTTGCGAACGCGCCGCGATGATGACAGGAAATTCGAATTCACTGGGTCGCCCGAGCTGCGTAGGATCACATTCGGCATCGATCACACCATGGCTTGAAGAGGTCCTAACAGTCGCTCTTAGCACAAAGGACTCATAGAAACACCTGTTCATGACTTGTCTTGTAGAGATCCCATTTTGGCCTGTTGTACTGAATATGTTCTAATAAATGTGTATAAATTTGATAACAGTAATGAATTATCCTTTTAATCCTGTCACAATCTCTCATTTTTTAAAGGATAATTCAGAATACGTATTACTAACTGCAGGTAGGAATCGAATATCACTTTTTGCGAATGAGCATGCAATGGGAAAACTCATATAAGAAAGTTACACGTCTAATATATTTTACGTGGTGCCCTTGATTGGTTGATAATTCATCCTGCACTGGCATGTGGTTGGTACTGAAACTCAAATGGCGTGATGTCCATTGGCACTGACAATTTCGAGATTTTTGTCATTTCTGCTTTGACTGCGCCAAGACGGGCATCACCGTTGCCATGCGTGCTTCAAACCTCATGGCTGACAAATCGAGAATTTTTTCTAGTGGAAGCTTAAGAAAAAACTCAGTATTGTCGTGGCCAGTGAGGAAGTCATTCCTGAGAGTGTTTGTACCTGACGGACATCAATGCAGAATTAGTTGCTTAGCAATCAGGAGCAAAAGTGATCATCTTCGAATCTTCGCATGCCCTAGAAATTTATTACTTTTATTTTCAGCTGTTTTATGTATATCATACTTTAATGTATATACTGGCGTAAAAGAAAATTTTAACACTAGATCTTTTGGTATTTACATCGTTTCTTCACATTTGTGGCTTTGAAGATGGCCGTCTGAAAAGGTATTTTGCTTCAATACCCCCCACTCCCATGTTAGGAATTTTTATAAAGATGGAAGAATCATATCGTGCACCACTTCCTACTCCATGTACACGCATTATTACGGCAAACTATTGTTAGTGGACGCCCGCCTATGTGTGCGAAGGTGGTTTGCTCCGCTGAGAGGAGGTGCAAACCTTGTCGTAATGATTGTCGCTTCAGAGATTCACTTATAAATATTTGGTTTCTTTGCACGGTTTTCTTATGGATCGACATTATAATTTTTCTTTTAAATCAATAAACTCGGCCAAGGGTCTCGACAGTATACACTTTTTATAATTTTGAGTCTATAAACTCGCGAACCACAGTGGAAATGGATGGGTACCATGTCATGCTTCCAAGAAAAACAATGCAGAATCGTGTGTATTTGATATTCCCCTGGTTGATGCATACTCGTTGACAAGTCTGCTGCCGAGATTCACGTGGCCGTGCACCGCATACACCAGTGCTTGGTTCTGGTGCACATCTGCTCTCCTCTGTGCGTTATCGAACTTTTGGAAATTCGGAGGTGGAGGTTCTCTTCGCGCAGTTCTTAAAAGTACTGGGCGTCCCTCAAGCCTTGTCACGAATCATTAAAGGTCCTACGTGACTGCAATTTCTTTAAGAAAAGCTAGTGCCCACTGCTCTATATTCACTCAGGGATGGAGCGGCGCGTGAACTGCTCCCAGTCACGCAGGCGTTAGTAAGCATGTCAAGGAAAGACGGAGTTTTTGCGTAGCGATAGAACGGCCGAGGCCGTACAGTCCACAGTGATCTCCAGTTTTCCAGAGTTGTTCGCTAAAATGCCTATTGATTAGTTCTTTTAAGACTTGCTTGGAACGGAAGGGTTTTGTAGAATTATTAGGCCTTACGGCAAAAGTCTCCCACCCTGCATGATTTCGGCACTTACTGTTGTAAAAACGAGGTGTTCAGTTAAGTGCTTCTGTGCGAAAGTAAAGAGTAGCGTGGCACGGCTTTCGCTCGTGCTTTAGCCTGTACAAGAAAATAAAGAATAAAAAACTCGACGTAATGATTGATGAAGTGAGATTGCAGATTATAGAGTATGTGTAATGATTGTATATGTTAATGATGGAGGAGTTGTAAAGAATTTAGTGTGATTTGAAAATGCAATTATTATAACATGTTAATGAATAAAATTGTACTGTGTTATTTCCGATGTAAAATCTGCAAAATATATGGTGTGTGAACACCATTCTAAAAGAAGGAAATTGGAGGAGATTATTCCCAAATAGTAACATCGGCAGATATTTTCAGACATAAAAGTTTAAATTCCTGCCTGAAGGCGATCGAGTTTTTGAGCACTTTGGAGGTGTTGGTAGGAGTGGAGGCAGCAGGCCGCCGCAATAGAGCGCGATGACAGCGGGCGGTGGCGAGAGGCGGGGACGGTTGGCGCGCGGCCACGCGGGCGCTTCGCTCGCAGGACACGCGGCCGCGCGGGCTCTGCCGCTTCATGCCTTGCATCCGCCGCGGCGCTTTTACCCTGAGCCAACTTCTCTCATCAGCGGCGGCGGTGCTGCAGTTGCCTTCGCGCCGCCTCGCTTTTGCCAGCCCTGCCTTCCTTAGACTGTGTACTGACCCCTAGAGTTCCATTTACTCTCCTCTTTGTACCTTCTCTCGACGCGCCCAGTTGCCTCCCAGTCCCATGCACGTTCCTCCCAGTCTCCCCCCCCCCAATTCCTTACGCGTTGCCACGCCCTGCTCCACCCAGCCTTTGTTTGGTCGTCTCGCGTTATACTCGTTCTTGCGTGTCGTTCCCTTCCTCCGTTCTATTCTAGATTAAGCGCGTCTCGAGCTATCCCGGTCAGTTCGTTCCAATTCTCGTTGTTGCGTCATCTTTGTTTCCATTCGCCAGGCGATCCCCGTCCCTTGCTCGTGCCGGTGCCCTGCTCCATATCGCCCTGGCGCACCCTTCTCCCCGCGCGGCCGCCGCCGCCTCACCAATCGGGACGGAACGCGCCGGCGGAGCGGCGAGCCACGCCAAAGGGGGCACCCCGCCTCGGCCATCGCCTCCGCCATCCTCGGCCCTCCCCGGCGCGTGCCCGCAGGTGCTTTCGCCTCCGCCTCCTCCGCTGCTGCGGCGAGGCACACATGGCCAGATGCGCATTCCACGCGCGGAGCTTTGCACACGTTTTCTGACTGCGAAGAAAACATTTCAGGCAAAAATCATTAATTTGTGAGGATTAATGAAAATAAAGCTATGCAATATGAATGTGTCCGGTCTTTATAATCATTATTGTTTCCAATTTATTTAGTTTTCTCAGTGAGTGATAACAAAAAGTCACTTGCAAGGATAATTCTTGTTTACGTTCAAAATGAACTAAGAAATGTTTTATTTCTTAATGACGTAAATATATCTTATTGTAGCTTCCCGAAAATTTGTATTTTATGAATAGTATTTTACGTATAATTTAATCTGCTGGAAATTGAAAATTAATTAATTCTTGCAAATTGCAGAATTTTATTTGTCGGAAGCCAATAGTACCTGATATGTGGCTTATGACCTTTATAACGGGTCATAGACTGCGCGTGATTTTTCCCTTCCCTACCCTTCCCTTTCTATTCCCTTCTCTTCCTATACCCTTTCTTTCAAACTCACATCCCCAGTGCAGACTGGGAGGCCATGAGAGTGAGTACGTCTCACGGCTTTCCCTTTCAAGCACCGCGCCGGCTGCGAAGAGGCAACATTCACTAGAGAATGAATAAAAGGTGGTGACGGCGGTGATCACTGGCAATATGAGCATCGTCATCTTCCCTCGCCGTGCGTTTCCGCCCAGGGTGCGTGGGGCGCCGCTAGGAGCACGACACATTGCGTTCGCGACACACCGACCACCGTATGGCAACGGCGCGGGGGCGCACACGGTGCAGAGAGCGATTCAGACGAGCGGCAGGCAGCGGGCGGCCGCCCTCAGGGCTCGGGCGCTGCCAGGCCGACGGGAACGAGGACGAGGATGAGGATGCACGATGAGCGTCCCCAGAGGCGCCCCCGGCCCCCTCCTGGCGAGCGACGGAAGCGGTGGCCGCGTTCCACAGGCCGGACGCAGGAAAAAACACTTGGCGGCTTTCCTGCCATCTTCCGGGTTCCGCTCGCGGCGCTCTGCTGCTCACTTGTTGGCGTTCACGAATAGGAACTGCTTTTTCTCGAATTAAAAGCTGATCTACTGTCGTTTTGCTTCCGCGGAAGGCGTTTTAATTAATTAATACATTTATTTATTTTTAATTATTCTGTGTGAAAAGTTTAAAAAAGATGTGTGTGACAGTGTGGGAAAAGTAAATTCTGCACACGCTTTCTTTAGCTCCAGAATCCCTACCGTCTGTTTTTTAATATACACTTAGCAGAATTGTGAGTAAAGATAGCAACGAGCGATTAGTCAACATGGGATAGCAAAACCTCTTCGCTCCCGTATAATAGATACTGTATCCGCAAACGAACAACACAATTGATTTGATAACATGGCTGAAAAAAACACTATACTCTCACTCCTCTCTTTAAATTGTCATCCCAAATATTGTAAACTGTGGTGATCAGGGGTTTGCTTGTTAGTGCCGTAGGTTAATATCTTTATGTGGAGGATTATTGATACTTAATTATTTGGCCTCTCGTAATCCAAATACGTCTTGAAAATATGTAAGATTCAGTAAGCGGTTGACCACGAAGAATGTAATTAAAAAAACAAAAAACATTTGTGGTTGAATAACATTACTGTAAAACTGATTGATTTGTTTATGAAAGTGGGCTGCTGTGTTTGATTGTTCGGGGTCTTCGGACAGCCTTGATTATGTCTTCGAACAATTATACCATTTCTTTTTAATGTTACAAACAGGCGAAAGAATACAATAAGAAGCATTTCAGAAACTGGCCATATTTACGTCTTTAATGTGTATTGAAGTTAGTTATGACCCACGACGCGTTGAGAAATTTGATTACCTTTAATCTCCTTGAAAAATAAAGTGTTTTGTGGCCGACAGCTTTTGTTTCTTCTTAATAGCCGTTTCGCGATCTCGACAGGGACTGAATTGATCGTAATAATTTTTCCAGATGTACAGTTAGTGTAAAAAGTGAATGGATACCTGTTCTCTTCTCTCAATAATAACTCTGATTTTAGTTTTAGGCGTCAGAAAATTAGAGGAAAAAATTAAATTATTGTAACTTGATTGCTCTCTTCATTTACCAAAAACAAAACAAAAAAAAATAAAATCTCATAATAGGGACGTGTGTGGAGCAAGAATTAACTAGAATGTCATTGTAAAAAGTCTTTGGACAGTGAATGAAAATGTTAGTAAAACTACGTATAATTTTCGAAAATGTACTTCCCAGCTTTCTTTCTACCATTCCAACCGTCACTCCAAATTTTTCTTGATCCCAGTAACAATTGCAGCTTTGCAGCGACAACATCGACTGTGAAAAGAGGCCCAGAAGGAGGGAATTCACTGTCCGTGAACGACAGCTAACAATCAGGTTGCACAATCAGCGCAAATCCATACGGGACGTTTCTAAGACTGCCCGGAGTTCCAAAATCTATGGTTCACGTGATCGTAGCTCGTTTTGGAGAGAGAAAAATCGTAGAAACCAAACCGCGCAATGGTAGCCCTAGAGCGTTAACGTTTCAATAAGAACGGCGTATGCTGTAGGTACTTAAGAGAAACCCAAGAGTGAGTGCCCCGACCTTGGCAGCGGATCTCCTGGAAATCGGGACGCACATTTCTCCAAGTACTGTATGAAACGTGTTGCGGCGAACTGAATATCACGGGCGAGAGAGACGGAAGAAATTTTGGATAAGTTCAACCAACAGGAAGAATCGTCTGAAATTTGCCAAGAAACATTTAAATCTGGCGCTGAATTTGGGTGGAGGGTAATTTTTTCGGATGAGAGCCATTTGTCCGTTTTTGGAACGAATGATCGGCATCTAGTGTAGAGGAAAAAGAACACAGAGTTCGAACCATAGAATTTAATTCCGACCGAAAAACACGGATGTGGTTCGGCCTTAGTATGGGGGGGGGGGTGTCTACGAGTGGTAGTGGAGTCGGGAATTTGCACTTCATAGATGGTATAATGAACCAATATGACAACAGTGACATTTTAAGAAATAATTTGAGAGCCAGTGCTGCTCTAATTAATTTACGACAAGCCTTCATTTTTCAACAGGGCAAAGATCACTGCTTTCACTACAAAACTTTGGTTATTGTACAATACGCCAAAACAACTGCACTCTCCTCCTCACTCATCGCACCTAAATCTGATAGAACATTTATTGAGTTTTCTGAAGAAAAAAATAGAAATCGGCCAATTGCAAACAAAACAAAATTGATGACAGCGTCACGAGAAGAATGGAGTAATATAAAAAATCCTCAAATCCTGAAATTGTGCGAAATCTTGTGAATTCCACGCCAAAGAGACTTAGGGCTGTTATTTGTACAAAGGTAAATCTCACAAAATATTATAATGTATTTTTTTTAGCAAATGTGTTTATTAGAACCATAAGTGTCCAAAGACTTTTTGCGCCCCATTTCGGCACAGTGTTTCTTGTTTTAATCAGTATCAAGGTATTTGTTTGGCTCTGTGAAACTGCTTTTGTGAAAATATGGGAAGAAGTTATTTGTTGTCAAGATTATTTTATTTTATGGATGTTAAATCCCTCTGCAAAGTTTCCTCAGTCCCAAAACAGAAAGATTCGTGTCCACTCAATTTTTACACTCAATGTATATACTTGAAAATACTATAAAAAGGCGAAGTTCTGGGTAGATGCTCCATTCTATAATATCTTTTTCTTGGATTATTGTATTTTTGCGAATACTTCAGCTCGCAAACTCAGCAACATTGTGAAAATTTCACTTTCGTATGTCAGGGCAGAGAAAATGATAATTAATAATTATTAGTGTTAACAAAACAGAAATTATACGTATTAAGCAAATGCATTTGTCTCGGTTAGAAAGAATTTTAATATAGTTTGTTGAAATATGTTATCAAAATGTGCTCATGGATGCTCGGAGAGTAAAATACCTTTTTATTGGGAATCTAAAGAATATGAGCTGAGATGAAGATTACGACTAAGAAATAATTCAGTTGTATTTTTTACATAATCGAGGCATCATAATTGACGATCTTTGCACACGCTCCTACTTTTTGACGTGACTGACATTGGGTACAAACTGTCGTGTCATGATGCCAGAATGGGATACCACCAGCGACACGTCTGAATTTACTTGGCCTGAATATACGACACAACGGGAGTAGGTTGATTTGCCAGTTTCTTTTATCCTATCTAATTAGGCTTTCAACTGAAACGATGAATGCAAATATAGAGCAAGATCCGTCTGAAATATGCATATATCAGGAATATTTCCATGGAACATTATTTGAAAATATTTGAATTAAATTATTCGCTTTTGTAAGTTACGAGCATCTATTGGATATACTCTTATGCTTATTCAATGAGTTTTCAAAACTGAAAGCAGCATCAAATTATGACAAAAAATTATTAATTCATCTTTATATAAATACTGTCACGTAAAAAAATATAAGTTCGTTACTGAAGTTAGGAGTAAATATATTTCTAATTCTTTTACGGAAAGTTTGGCCCATGTGGTTACATTTGGCACTATTTATTGATCTTCGTTAACTAGTAATATTTCGTAGTAATATTTCGTAGATATAGTTTTGTACGCTGCATATCTCCGTTTTGTGAGAATGGAATTGATTCTCATTCCTGTCATGATATTCTTGTAGACGTGTTAAAAAAGGCAGGGCGGTACGAATATAATTATTTGGAGATAGAATTATTTATTTCACGTCGATTGTGTAGTAATTGGAGTTTCCGAATTTAAACAAACACTCTTATCGTGCTGCTACACTCGTTTTTTATCGAACGTTTATATTACGTAAATAATAAATAAGTCGATTGTATTGTCGAAAGGCTAAATAACGAGGAGTGCGAATTATTGACAATTCACAAATACTAATAAAGCAGGACATTCTGCGATATTTTACTGGTAGCTGTAAACTAATGATTCTTCATAATTCAATACAGCCGGGGAGCAGTAATTTGAGGAGTAGCGAAGCACACGCGAGGGCTATTGAGAGAAGAACACGAGCTATTTGCAAGCCTTAGGAAGGCGCTGAAGTCGGAGAGGGCTCGTTGCACGGCTCAGTGAGGAGCGCGTCTCGCGCCGCCCTGGCCCCGGTTGTCGTCCCAAGTGGCCCGCCTCCAACAGGAAAGGTTGCCGCTGGGGCTCCACGCCGAAGCGGTCTGCTGGGGGCAGCTGGCTCGAAAGCAGGCAGGCGCGCGTATCAGTATGAGGAATGTTTGCCGCAAGTTTGGATGGAAAATGCATTTACTTGAGCGACGATCTGCTTCTCGTGGCTGACAGGTCCTTTTTCGAGCTATGACATCAAATTGACTGTTCAGGTTTTAAGGAATATATTTACGTCGGGTATCTTGTTTATTTACGTTAGCATTGTAATGGTTTTCTGACCTCAATAAAAACATACATTTTTTAATAAAATTTTTCTTTTTTGACTTTTCGATTCTAGTTGGGGTCTTTTTCAACAATCTACGGTCCAGGTGTGTTGAAAACACTTAATAAGCAATGAGGTAGCATTTTCATAAAATATTTGTCAATATTATAAAAACACTGGTCAAGTATGTATAGTTGAAAA
The DNA here is from genome assembly GCA_011170035.1 of Teleogryllus occipitalis. Lineage (NCBI taxonomy): Eukaryota > Metazoa > Arthropoda > Insecta > Orthoptera > Gryllidae > Teleogryllus > Teleogryllus occipitalis. Next base: position 380,322 of record BLKR01000396.1, on the reverse strand, counting down.
CAGCATCTCAATGTGATGTACTAATTAATTATGTTGGTTTTCTCACTTTATAATTTTTATTTCGCCTTTTCATAATTGAATGATTTCTTGTCTAAATGTGTTATAGTACCATATATGTGGTATGTAGTACAATTATTAATAAATTAGAAAAATCGTGAATTACACTAATAACGAAGGCGTGATGAAAATGATGATACAATTCGTATCTAGTAGGAAACCAATCAAACAGTACAAACATGTACTTAGCTTACAAACGAATTATTGAATGTATTACTATTCATATTGAAACATTCAGTTTTATGCAGGATTTGAGTTTTCAGTGTAGATACCACTTGCTAGATTGTGATTTAATTTGTTTCATGCAAGTTTTTTTTTTAATTTCAAAATAAGTTTTTGGGCCCGGACGGAAAGGAAGTGGATAAATAATTGGAGTCTTAGAGGTTTTCGCTTTAACAGTTTAATTTTTATAAGTGCAACTGTAGATGACACATTTGTTTGCCGTCGCAATGTTGAATAGCAGTCACAGTGCTGCATGGCGTAGGAAGACGTTTGGGTGAAAGAATTTTTTTATGATGCCTTTATTCATTTTCATATGAATATTCATATTGTTTTCGAAACTGATGCATTGTCATGTGTAAATGAATAAATCACGAAGACAAAGCATGCCTTGTGCGCTGTTATTTTAGTGTTGGAGATAAGCTATAACGTTTAGTATTATTAGCTTACAAGGACGAATAACGACGAACTTTCAACTTGAACAAAGCATCTGCGACATCGATAAACTAAATTTTTAATGCAATAGGTCTGTTGGTGTTGATTTAAATTTCAAGTTGAACAGTAAACGACAGCACTTTGCGGTTAATAGTTAAACGTTAGATATGCTTTGTAAAAGTTATATTTATATAATAATAATAATAATAATAATAATAATAATAATAATAATAATAATAATAATAATAATAATCTATCGTGTAGTTGAACCGAACTATTTCTGAGTATTTTTAGCATAGAGCGTAATGTATTATTGCTCTTCATCACATTATCAAGATTTTCGCTAAGTTTGGGCAAGTAAAAAATGTGAAAATACATAATATGAATCACACCTAGCTTTTAATTATCTAGTTGAAAGAAGAGGGTGGGAGAGTATCACTGAGACAAATTATATATGGGCATTTTCTGATTAGATACGTTAGAATTCCATGTTGAAAAGGCATTCTGTAGTACGGCAGCCCTCCGGAGCGTGTGGGCGAGCGGCTGCGTAATTTCCAAGGCTTGTGGTTGGAAGGTCGAAGGTGAGTAGGAGACGGAGAGGGAGCAGATGTGTCGGGTCGATCACTGGCAAATCGAAACGGAGCGCAGCGCGTGGCAGAGACGTCGCGGCTCTCGCGTGCGCGAATGCCCCCGGCCCTGGCCCCGCCCCCGTGCCACGCGCAGGACAGCGCCCCCGATCCCGGCCTCGGCCAAAACACACGTCTACGCTCTCTCCCTCTCGTCGCTCTTGCAGCTGCGTCTTCTTTCTTTCTTTCTCAGTCTGCCTTCATTCGTTGCCCCTTCCGCATTCTAAGCTCTTTTCATCCCTCGAAACACCTCTCTCCTCCTAATCCTGACACTTTCCCTAACCCTGAGTCTTTCCCTAACCCTGAGTCTTTCCCTAACCCTGAGTCTTTCCCTAACCCTGAGTCTTTCCCTAACCCTGAGTCTTTCCCTAACCCTGAGTCTTTCCCTAACCCTGAGTCTTCCCCTAACCCTGAGTCTTTCCCTAACCCTGAGTCTTTCCCTAACCCTGAGTCTTTCCCTAACCCTGAGTCTTTCCCTAACCCTGAGTCTTTCCCTAATCCTGAGTTTTTCCCTAATCCTGAGTTTTTCCCTAATCCTGAGTCTTTCCCTAATCCTGAGTCTTTCCCTAATCCTGAGTCTTTCCCTAATCCTGAGTCTTTCCCTAATCCTGAGTCTTTCCCTAATCCTAATTGCCATTTTAAAGGGCGGCATTAGAGTGCATATTTCAGCACTAGTGGAACTGCACTATTGATGCGGAAATGATTGATAACGCATCTTTTATGTATCAAATAAGTTTTCTCGCTTGTGATACTTGACAGTATGTTTGCTGATTCGACTTACCTTAATCACAAGCTTCTGATTGGGTCCAAAGTTTTGGACAAGTTGCTGTGCAATAACTAAGTTTCTCAAAATGACATAAGAAACATTATGTTAATCTCATTGAGAAAAACATTGTTGTGTTTTATTTCACCCGAAATTACTCTCTTAATTTTTCGAATCTTATTTTCCCGGTCATTACGATTTTACTTTTTCTATTTTTTTCCCAACCATTTTTCTTTCACAAAATGTTCACCCTTGCATTCTCATCTTTTTGTCCTCGTCGTCTCCTGTCACAGCCTGCTTGTGATGGTCGTCGTATAAGAACTTAACGACTTAGTGTTAATGACGTCCCTCCTAATGACTTTCCGGATATCCGTAAATAATCACGGCATGCTGCATTATGCTTGCTTGGTACACACTGATACTAATACTCATTTGGATAATGGAAACTCATGTTGATGCATTCCGGTAGTGAAGATGTAGGAACTCGTCAGCTAATCAGCATAAAATGTTGCACCCGTTTTCGTCCTTATTCAACAGGACGCAAGCCCCTAGAACTCATAAATCTTTAACTGACCTTCGTGTTTAAAAACGGCGCAGACAAAGTGGACTGTCTTATTTCAGTATAAAATTTCATTATACTATTCGTTAAACTTGAGAAAACGAAGACTTGGAAATTTAGGAGAAAATACCGTTTTCAAAAGTGTAAACAGATGTTATTTTTTATATTAGTGTGTTCAGATTTTAATTCACAATTGCATATAATTTCAATAAGACACATATATCTCGCTAATATATTGCTAAAGAGGGTTCATTTCCTTTCGATTTTAAAAATAATGTGAAGTTCATATTGACCGAACATATATCTTAATATTTCATCTGCTTTGACTTTTTTGTACATTTGTTCTGCAAGTGAATCATGCTGAGAAAATGATTCTAAAGTTATTGCTAATGGCAGACACTACAGTAGATCTGATGAATATATGTGATCTTATCCAATGATGATTTGATTTCTTATATTTTCTTTAAATCTAAGAGTTCACCGACCTCTAGTGCTGAAGGTGGGTTTCCGCAAGAATACTACGTGAAGTAGACGATTCTGGCAACATGTTGCGTATGCCAAAGGAACTACGAACACTATGCAATTTTTAACCACACGTCCGTCTCGCTCATGGCTTACTTCTTTTTGCATCACTTTCTTCGCACTCTATTTTCGCACAGCTATTCTCGAGCCTGAAAGTCACCTGGCAGTTTCGACAAAGACAATGCGATTAGGAGGCTGTGACGCGCGAAAAAGGCGCACGGAAGCTGTCGAACGATGATTTAACAAATCTTGAAAGTTCAAAGGATCTACTTCCTCTTGAAATACTTAGTTCAAATATTTTTTTCAGCTCAATCCGCCTAGATCCTCTTCTTGCATGCAATATTGAAAATTTAATTTCAACGTAAAACGGTTGTGCGAGAACGGGTTCAGAGGGAAGAGGTAGGTGGGGTTTTGTAAATTCTTCTTTTACGCAAAATTACGCGGAAAGTACTCAAGTTTTCGAAAAGTTATACACGACCCTATTTCAAAATCTATCTTTACGGAGCAGATTTCATTAAGGGAAAAAATAATTTTATCTTCATAATCGTAACGTGTGCCAGGAAAGTCTCTCCGCACTGTGCCGAATCATGGGCTCTTACTAACAATTTATATTCATAAAACCAGATCACTGGAAAACAAGTAAAGGGGACATTTCCAGCATCTGTTATGAGTGGGGAGTATGCAATTTACGTTTTCATTTTTTATGAGCTATAATTCGTGCTACCAGCATAATTTCTTTTGCTAGCACTCTCACCTGCCACTAGTTCCACTGCGGAGACACATTCCTGGCGCACTGTAGTTGTAGAAAGATGCCGAAAATTTTTTGAACTTATGCAATTTTCGAATAATCGCGATTTTCAACGAGCAAGAGACCTGCTCCATTCTCCTAAACGTCCTGTACACTATCCAACAACAAAATTTAATCAAAAATGATGAAGCCATATTTTCGAAAATTTTGAAAATGTCTTTGGGGCTACATTTAAGTTACCCCCCAAAATTAAAATGTCAGTTTCAAATTCATGGGACCGCGACATCAGCCAGATCAGCCCGATCAGCCTCATCAGCCCGATTGAGGAATATCAATTTTGGAGAAAACCGGCTGAACACTTTAGCCGCTAGCGTTGTTCACAGATGGACAGACAGACGTTTTGCCGTCATTTGATTTTTCGCTATCAAGAACCTACAAAACATGGATTCTGGCTACACCACATGTTAGGGGATTTTTTTCTAAATTTAGCAACTGGATTTAACCACTTCTTCGTTACCAGGACAATAAGAGTTTTTCTGCTGAAAATTCGCCGTTTTTCCGCGCAGCATTTTGTTACTATCTCTCTATTCCGTAGCGAGAAAGTAAAATATAAAATAATCCACTGTGGACAAATCGTGATGACAAAATAATCGCATTGCTATTCACACGTTTCTATGTTGTTTTTCTTTCGCGTGGTCTGAGACACTCGGTAAACTACTTCCTCTAAGACGTTGTGTTGTCAGAATCTATGTTTTGTGGATCCTCGATACCTACAAATCGATTGACAGCAAAACGTCTATCTGCCCGTTCGTTCGTCCCTCCGTCCATCTGTCTGTCTGTGTGTGTGACTTTTCATTGCGGGAGCCATTTATGGCGGCTGGCCACGCCGCCTTGCTGCGCGCTGCTCCGCCTGGGCTCGCCTGCCTCCCACGCTCCTTTCCGCGTTGCGCCCGCTTCCCACCACGCCCAACCACTCCGCCCCGCCCTGCCCCGCCCTGCACCGCCCCGCCCCGCCGCGAGTCGCGTAGTGTGTGCGGCCCGCACTGGTTCGCGTGGCGTTGTGTCAGGAGCGGGGGCTGGCTATTCTTGAATGACCGTGCGTCAGCGCGCAGCGGGGGCTCGTCCTCGCCCGCATCCCGCGCCCCACGGGCCAACTTCAACGCACCACAACACGCATTTTTTTCGGACATCTTGAAGTTATTGCAGTATATCCTCGTTAGCGCGAACTCGCTTTACACGAATTTCGCCGTAACACGAACAAAGCATCGGTCCCGCCAGGGGATTACGCTAATACGGACATTTATAATTTTCTGATTACACAAATTTTTATAACACGAACTCCGATAATTTCGGTCCCTTGTAATTCGTGTTAATGAGGGTTTATTGTATTATATTATTATTACTGTTATTAGTAAATGGCTGTAATCGTAATATTGTATAGGAAGTTGTCAGTACTTTCTAGATTCTCCTTGCACGGTTTATGGCGCAATGACACCCTTCTGTCCATTGTTGCTTTTATCGACCAGGATCTCTTTTTCCAGCTGGCCGATATGGCTGGTCACTTTTGTAAGCTTATTATCTTCCATTATTTGTTGGTATTGTGTCCACACTGGACGTTTCTCCTTTATTTTGCGTAATATGGAGAAAATGTTTAGGTCTTTTCGATGGCTTTCATTTCTCATCATGTGTAGGATGCTACAGCCTGTTACTGCTCTCAGAAATCTTTTTTCGGAAGGTTGTATTTTACTGCTATTCTTTCTCGTCAATATCTACGTTTCGCCCCCATACAAGGGAAGTCCTAAATCAAATCCCTGTCCGCGAGGTAGGAGGTTGCGCGTGAAGCTAGTATCCTCACCATACTAAAAAACGTTTATTCATAAGCTGCCCAGGAATACATTACGGATTGTCTCTGTTGACAACCACTTTCTAGATTCTTTCACACATTAGAAGCCACTGACTTGACTTTCCCCCTTGGGGACACCTTGCTCATAAATATCATTTCTTGAAAATTATCTTCTACCTTTGGTTAGTATCGTATTTGCAATTTTTAGTCACGGGAGTTAGTTTTAACTAACATACATTTGGATTATTCGTAGCGAGCGCAAAGCATGCAATTTTACCTACAAAGCTCGTTCGCTTGTGCCGGAGCGGTAGCAAGCGCACTGGAGCACAGCGCCGCACCAAGTGATATTCATTTCATTGATATTAGTTTAATTTTATTTGTATTCCTTTTTTGTCTCCAAAACCTGCCACTGGCCACTGGTGACTCGCCCCTGGCGGCCGGGGGGCTGAAATGCGAGTCGTACCGCTGCCATCTCACCTGCGTCAACGAAGCGCGTCACCAAGTTGTGAAAGGCGAGTGCTGGAAACGGGACGCCGCGGTTAAGACGGAGCGTGCGGATGCCTTACGCTGCTACACGACGCTTTTTAAAAATTCTTGCGCCAAACGCATTTGTCAAATTCCGAGGAGAAGACGCTTGCTCGGTTCGCGGTAGAATTATGTAATACAAATGTTGGAACTCATGTTACGATCTTGTAAATCGAGGATGACGTCTAAAGTAGAAGCGGTAATTGGATTGAGAAATGGAAAGTTGTGCTGCAGGGATAATTTCAAACCTTGAATATTTTGAACGAAATATTAAAAAAAAATTAAATTTTCGAATAATGTTTGTAGGTACCAGGCTGATCGTATTCGAATTATTTGCTTCGCATTTTTCAGTCCTAATGGAAGTCATGTGTCTTGGCAATGTTCCCTGTTTTCCGAGACATCTTGACTTGCGAGAGGTTCTGTAAATCTCCCTCTTCCAGGCGGAAACGCTTCATCCACTTCGCTTGGAGCTCTGCCTCGACGGCTTGCCTTGATTTGCCGCGCGTGGCCATCAAAAGCCCAAGAAGAGCCAGGGAATTTCACTTCAGGAAAGTCATGGATTCTGAACGAGAATAGTGAAGTTTGGTAATGCATTGCACTGCATTGTATTACGTTTCATTAAATCTCATGGCCTTGTTCTCCTCTGCACTACATTGCATTACGCGAGTAAAGAATGTAGAGTGAAGTCGAAGAAGTTCTTTTAGCCCTACGTTGACCAGTCATCAAAGAATTTTATTAATAAGGAAGTTCCCATTGTGTATTGTATTTGACTTGCAAAACTGTCGTTATTTTGCATGTCTTATATGTAGAGAAAAACACACTTTTTGTCTTATTTAAACGTTGAATTAATGATTTGAAAATTCTATTAATTGTTTCCTCATTATTTATTTACTTATTTATTTTCCTCATTACAGTACATTTATTTGTTTCCTCATTACAGTATAAAACACCCTTTGTATCTAATTTGCGAACGTTTGATACATAATTTCCGTACTAAGAGACAATTGTAAGAAAAATGAAATAAAATAACTTTTAATTTCATGAAAAATTGTCTGCTTCTTAGCGCCTGTGAAAACGACATTACTAGCGAATAAGAGCGAATAAATAATAATTGAAAAGTCTGCAAATTTGTAGTTGTTTCCCCGAAGAAACCACCCACTTGATGAGGAATGTGTTTTTTACGTTGCTTTTATTTGTAAATCGATTTGTCATCAAATGTAATGTTTGCATTCAAATTACTGTTCCGTGTAGCCTTCAATTTAATCTGAAAAGTACACATAGCCGCACGTCCAATTCTTGTGATCCTGCCCTCGTAAAGTGTAAGCAGGATGTTTAGTGCAGATGTGGACAGCATTTTGCACATGCGATGACCTCAGGTACCACATAAGTGCAATTCAAGTGAAGCCTCGGAAATTTAGAAATGTTTAGTTTTTATCATTTTAAATTTCATTTTTCAAATTAGGAATCAATAAATCAATGAAAGTAATCTAAATTCTCCCGAAAATTGACTGTTAGCGATTCAATCACTATATGCAACTGTGGCGTTACGAGGAATGGCCACTGCAAGAAACAATTAATTTAAGAAAAACAAACAATACCAATCATCACGATTTATTAACAAAGAAAGTCACTAGTAACAAACAATACCAATAAAAGAAATTGAAAAACCATCAAAAAATTCTCAAAACTTTAGACTATTTACAAATCAATTTTAATTTTAAACAAATTCTCACAATACTGATGTCTGATTCCTCCGTCACATGAGTACTACAAGTATAACTTTATCTTCTTTATGCACTCCTCACACAAATAATATACGTTTTTGTGCGCTTTACTTTTTTCACATATAATACTCGTGTAGGTGTCTTTGCTCTCTTTTGTCGCCTTATCTTCAATAGATTGTAATAATATCGAATCTGAATTTTAAAAAAAAATTTAAGTTCACATTCCTTCAAACTTGTGAACATTTCTATGATGCCTCATTTAGCCCGTATAAGCTTCATTGACTAATTAAACTCGCCCACTTACTGACTTCTCAATCTCGAATAATTAGTACATCCGAACTAAAAACTGTCGTGTCTACGAATATACTACGTTCTAACTGTACAGGTATACCAGTAGGAGTACGACCGAAATGTGGACCGGGTTGAACAAAATTCTTTAAATTTAGTACATTTTACCTAATTTAAATAATTTGCCCAAATACTTCGTTAATAAGTATTTAAATACATGTTCAAAATATATCAGGCTTTGAATAGCTAAATATATGTATTTAAAATACTTCATACAGTAAATTCAATATTTTTTTATTTGTTACTTTATATAGTAATAATTTATTGTAATTGTCAATTGCAATAAATTACTAACTGACAGTCATAAATTTCTGAACAATAACTTATAAGTCTTACTCAAATAAGCGGAATTTCCTTTTAAGTCGACTACTTTTTCAAACGAATCATTGGATAATAAACCCCTATTTGGCGAATGTATAAAACCCGCAAAGGAAAACAGTCGTTCAACCTGTGCAGAGGAACGTGAACTAGTGTTATAGGTAGAGCTCGGACGTGTAGGCACTAAAAAGGTTGAAAATAGGCAGGCAAATAGGCTCATAAAAACGTAAAAATACGCAGGGAAATAGGCATTATAGTTGACAATAGGCGTGCACTTATGAAGTAAAAACTTTAAAAAAGGCAGGGAAATGGGTGTTGTGGTTGTATAATATTAAAATCTATACATAATACGTACTACATAATGAATAAACACAATTCTCTAAAAACAAATCGAATTTCTTCGGTTGTCAAAACATATTGCGGAGTTAAATAATATTTTCCGAGTTCACTCGTGTGGAATTTTATATTTTGTTGGTTAAAGTGGTTAAATGATGGATTTTCAAGTTTTGAAAATGGAATCTTTGCGGCATGGCACAAGTCAGTGTTGAAGTTCATTCTTGTCTTCATCTTTTGACTGCATTTGCTGAAGAAGGTTTGAATAGGTTTCCTCACTTTTTTCCGCATTTTTTGCATGAGTTGCGGTGTTTTATGTTGTAAGAAGAATTTTTTTACTCCCTTTTCTCAACACTGGCAAAAAATAGATTTCCAGTCCGCCGATAATCTTTTTCACAAATTCACCGTTTTAGCAATACCCTTCTTGAAACTTTCATTTTTGGCATTGTAACTGACATGCTTAACAGGGGCAGCAAATTTACTGATCTCGAATGCACCTAACTTCGAAACCAATACAAAATTATCGAAGAAAACTCCGCCTATTTTGTGTAATTCTACCTTCTAAAAGCGAAAGATGCCGGGAGCGCTATTTTTGAAGACAGTTGTGTTCCTGTTAAGGAACAGATAGCTCATTAATCTTCGCGAAGATTGGAAAGACGAGAGCAATTTCGTATTCTCTGGAGCGCTCTGGAGGGGTTCGGCGAAGTAGACAAGTTAACCCGCACGGTGTCAAATTCTCGTACTACATCTCTAAGCGGAGTGCCTGCTTGACGCGTTGCAGGCATGAACACACAAGGCATAGAGCTTCTCGATCGGAGGGTACCGTAGCAGATTCTACGCGGTTGTTACTTGTTTGGTAAAAAAATGACCTATCAGTAAGTTCCGAAAAAATGATTGTAGAAAACAAAATATCGGGATGAAAAATATTAAGAATGCGAAAAATTCAATATAGACACTTATAGGCTCTTAACGCTCGATTAGACAATATCTCTAAAATAGGCATGTGTAGGCATTATAAAATCATCGCAAAAAGCCATCTATTTTTACCTGTTCAGTACGTATGATTTTCAGTTATTTTAAATGTTTTGTATGACATTGGGTTGACTTTTACTGTGGGCGAAATAATTTTCGTCAGGGTATTGTTTGTGTCCAACAGTTATTGTTTTTTCATCAATGTACAAATGATAATAGTACATTAGAGGATAATTTTAACTAAAAGATGATGTGAATTTGTGTTCGGGGAAGCGTGAATGGCTACGTAAACGTTCATCTCTTGCTTTTCGTGAATTAAAAATTTGCGAAGAAAGCAGTGCAAAAAAGAAACTGGGAAATATTTTTGTAATGTGTTGCCACTGCAGGTTGTTGGCATTGTTGTTTTATGACCATGTTGAAGTGACGTATGTAAGCGTAGTGAAGGGAGGAGAGTTTAAATTTGTCTGTGCCCTTTTGTCCCTTAGCACCCAGTATGAAGCGGTTGGTCCTCCCCCGCTCCGTGCGGTGGCCGCACCCGTTCCGTTCCCGCCCCGTCCCGCCCCGCCCCGCCCCGCCGCTCAGCGCCCAGCGCCCGGCGCAACCGCGTGGAGGAGTTTATTTTGGCGCTGCACAGCTAGAATAGACCCTTCAGATTTGTTCGCCGCCGCCGCAAGCTCCCGTTTCACTCTCGCAGCACCGCCCTGGTGCTCTTCTTTGCCCCTCTACTAACCCGTAGTGATCTCGTGTAATTGTCAAGGTGGTATGATGGACTCAGGGCGGTACCGGAATCTACAACCGTAATGTCACGCTTTGGTCCCGCGACGTACCTACCTTTCATCATTTATTAATACTGTTGGCTGTTGTAGTCTTACTGAAAACATACGTAGAAAGTGTGATCTTTGTGGATTGTCTTAGAATTTTCTCTTCTTTTGGAAGTTCTATCGTTCGCTTGTGCAGTTTCGTCGATATTCTATTGAATGATTATATGATTATAGTCTGGTCTCCTGCAACTTTATGAACATTTGGGATTGCCTGTATCCGAAGATCATTATATTATTCCTCTATTGTGTTTGTGACAACCACTTCCTAACAATGGCTGTTAAAAATGAAGTACTATATCACGAATGTATGAATTTTAATGTGACCTGTCCACCATAACTACAGGAGTTTAGACAGCGTGAGCTTTGTGTTCGGAATGGAGTGACTGGAAGGCGGCTAACTCGTGGGCCTTTATCTGCGACCTTTGGTCGTCCTCTCCGCGCGACGCGTTGTCCAGTGGCACCTGCGCCGCATGGCCAGCAGAGTCTCACCAGCCTTGTGCGGGACGCGCTATTTGTGTGTTTGTTTGCTGCTCCGGTCCAGAGGCCACTGCGCTGCTCCGTCTCTCGTCGACCTCCAGAAGACGCGGGCCCCGCCCACAGCCGTGCGTACACAAGAAGAAAAGAATAAAAACACGGCGCTCCGCGTCACTTCGGAACTCTCTTGTAGCTCACGGCACTTCCGAAAGGACGTGAGGTGGCCTTTTGAATTGCGCAAATAAACCCTGACAATGCTTTAAAAAGCTATTCAATGTGCAAAGTAAATCACACATTCCGTCAGTGATTTGATATCTGATCGACAATATGTGACAGCGATTTTACTGGGAAGAACGGAGGAGAAAAGTAACATTTTCTAAAAGCAAAAATCTGTTGGATCTTTTACAGCAGGAACAGGATAAAATTGACGCACGAGGTAGGGAAATACTTTTTTCCCAACCTGGAAGTTCAAAGTGGTTTGCGCGAAAGACAATCGAGACAAAACAAGTATCGAGAGCAATTGAAACACTTTCAACTGCGCATCTATAAGAAAATCTAATTATGTTTGACGTTAATTTTTTAATATAAAAATGGTATTTAGTTAAATCTTTTGCGCGGTGAGCTGATAATCCAAATTCTTTTATTTTGGCTCGTTTTTAAATGAATAGATCTTGCACAACGTGGGATCGCTTGTTAATTTAAGAATGTACGCACCGGGAGCGGTAGCTCAGTGCATCAACTGATGTCACTGCAGCGCCTCTGCCCGGGAGGTCCTAGGTACGAGTCCTGACGGCGGCAGGATTTTCGACACTAGCTTTTCAGCTAGGTCGAATTCAGTCGCTGTCTGGAGGAGAATTCTAGTGGCCGGCTGCTCTGATCGGTAGTTTTCCGTGGTTTCTCCGATCAATACCTGGCGAATGCCGGAGCAGTACCCTACCAAACGGACCACGGACCGCACGCGATCTATCCTTCCTCTTCCTTGTCCTATCCTCTCCCCTTATACACACACTTACACTAACATGCACTACATTACCACATATTCCGGGAGACCGGTCGGGAGCTTAGAGCTTGTCCCGGCTGGGACGGTGCCCAGCTGGTGGGAGAGTCCTGGTTAGGGGCAAACCCCACTAGCCGACGGTAGGTCTGTACCGAATCTCGCAATCCAGCGGGGGAAGATCACCACCATCTCTCGAGAAAAAAACATGCACCACACTAACGGGACTAATGACCGAAGCAATTGACGCGCCCGGAAACACGAAAAAATCAATCAATCAAGAATGTACGGGAAGAATAGGAATAGGTATACTAGAGCAGGGGTTTTCAACTTGAGTTCTGCGGAAACCGACGGTTCCCTGGGATATTCATAGGGGTTCCACAAGTATCACTATTTGCTCAGCCAAAAAAATATAAAATGTAAATCATCTATGTAAGGAATTTTCCATGTAGGAACAGGGTAGTGCACTGTCTTACTAAAAAATGGATTAATACGTTAAGTAAAAATTACAATATTAATATAAATTGGATATAAAAAGGGAGTTGATAGTACAAACATGCAAGATTAATCACACAATTTTAAATAAATTATAAGGATAAAACACACAACAATAAATCTTTTATTCATTTTCAGATTTCGATTTTATTTTCAGATATGAAAAATGAATATGAATTTTGTTCCAACCTAATGATGCGTAAAATTACATTCTGCGAAACGTGTTTCAAAATAATGTAATAAGTAAAACGTTTTTGAAAACATTGTACTGTGATTTTCCAAAAAGAAAAAAAAGGGTACGTGAGTGTTAAATTATTATTATTATTATTATTATTATTATTATTATTATTATTATTATTATTATTATTATTATTATTATTATGCGGCAATCATTCTATTTGATACATATTTGACTTTTTAAATAATTTTGGGAATTTGAATAGAAAAGTGCTTTGAGAAACTATTTCATCTGATACTTAAGCAATCAGATTCCTTCAAAACAACAATGAGCTCGAAGGGTTCCCCAAGGTGCAAAATGCTGAAGACCCCTGGACTAGTGGATAGTTAAATTTTCATGTGTAATTCTATATCACATCACGTAATTTTAATTGCATTACTATTGTTAGTGTTAATCTCACTGAGCACAAAAAGTGACACACTTGTACGAGCTCATTTAACCTCTTCTCCTCGTGTTTTGTTTTGTTTTTACAATTTAGATGTATGAAAGAAAGTATGCATTTTAATGGGTAGCGTAGGTCTTTGTGTGACTTTTGAGCGTGTAACAAGTCCGTGTCTCGCCCACCGCTTTATCACGTTTGCGCTGTGCTCTGGGACGCGGCCGGCACACGTGGTCAGGGCGGAGCGTTCCATTGTAGCCTTCTCCGCCCGTTCATCTTGGCACCCCGTCGCCTGTACCCTCCCCACTCTGGCAAGGCGCCCCTCTCATTAGCGCTCCTCAAATCGAGCGCGGCGCCTCTTGGCTCGCCATCGCCACACCATCGCTGCCCTTTGCTGCGGCCACCGCCGACATGCACGCCCCTTCGCACACACTCGCTTACACACATGCGCACGCACACAGAAACACTTTGACTTGCGCGCGCGCAAATGTTCACGCGCAACATGGCATGCACTGTGCCGATTTCCACATTAAAGTCGCCCTTATGATGACCACCATTATTCGTGCCATTGCGATGCCAACGCCAGGGCTCCGTGACTGTGCATTGCCACTTTCATCCCCACCGACGTCCCCGTCCCCGCTGTCGCAGCTGCAGATTCCTCCTGGGCCGCCCCGCGAGGAGCGCGCCAACGCCGCCGCGCCGCTGATCGGGGCCGCGCGACCCCACCCCACCCAGCGCCCTATTCTGGCGGCGGCGCTCGCTAAATCGGGCCGCCTCCGCTGCAGCCGCCCACCTCATTCACGCGGAAAGGAGGCCGCGCCGGCCCTTCACCCACCTTCGTCCCCCCCTCCCGCTCGCCCCCAGACTGGATGGGGACGCTGCAGCCCGGATACAGAGGAAACGGGCGCGGCGCTCACCTTAGCTGCCTACTCGGGAACTCAGGGACTTGTACTGATCTGAAGTCAGGACTCCTGTAACCCTAAAAAAGTAGTATTATACCTAGGGAGATAGCTTTAAAGATTTGCAAGAATTTTTCGAGCAACGAATAATCAAAATTAGCGTAGTTTCAATAAAATGTGTTGCCCCAAAGTGAGCATAAATATTATTGCACGAATGCTTTAGAAAATTTCAGTGTAGCTTTTAGAAAGGGCATGTTATTATTTTTTTTAAATTTAATATGGAACGTGAGAGAGATAGAGTGCGAATGATTGTTTTGTCTGGGTTAACAGTTTCGACTTTCAATCTAAATTAAATGGTATAATATTAATGCTTAGGTTATAGATTTGTGTGAAAATTAGACGTTCTTGAAACTCGTCCTGTGATTATTATGTAACGTGTATAAATATATTTAAAAAATAGAAAGAATTTCCGTTAAATATTGACAATTCGAAGGACAATTACAACAATTAGACCTCTGTCAGCAACTGCTGTAGCAGGAACCTTCAGAAAATCTGTTATTAAGAACCATTGCAGATACAAATTGTCAGAAGGACGATCGTTAGAAGCAACAAACTGATAGCCAAATATCATTCCAAGAACTTTCAACTACGTGATGTACTGAAACTACGTGCGACAACACTACGTAACACGACAAAATGTCATATTGAAACAACAGAAACGAAAAAGACAGTGAACCTCAGCAAGGAACTATTAAGACAATACCAGTCACATAAATCATTTTGCACAAAAACAAATTTGAATATCGCGCTTCAAAAGTACCAGCACACCACTTAGCAAAAATAACGGAATCCAGTGGTGAAACAGTTACAAAATACCTCCCGTCTTTCTACCTAGTATAAAAGAAGAATTTTTTTTAAATATTACATAGAATAACTAAAAAAGTACGCCAAAAAGCTTATAAAACATTTTGAAAATAAATATGTACGATTTCTTGCGAATTAGATCAAAGATGAACATCATTTTAAGTTCTACTCAAATTCTCCGTAATGTGGATGTTGAAGAACTGCAAGAGGAAATCGAAAGCTAGGGCCACAAAGTTTGTCGGATTTTCATGAAACGTAGATTAACGTAAACACATATCCTCTGTTCTTCAAATACCTACTGTCTAGCAACAATAAAAAACATACCTACAACATATTGTTTACTAAACTACAAAAGTAAAATAGAAGCTCCCGAAAGAAGCAAGAAATCGACAACTGAAAAAATCCCAAGAATAGAGGCATAGAAGGAAATATCATTGTGGAAAATGTGCTGATAACCATCCTACCGAAAATGGTAAAAAGAAGAAATAAAACACACCCAAAAGCGCACTTTGTGAACAAAGCAACCTGGCAAATTACAAGGGATGCGAAGTAAATCGGGAGACAAGACGAAGCAAATATCGACAAAAAGTACGTAATTCTTACCGTACGCTTTCAAAACTCCCAAGCAACGAACCTTCAAATAGTTACGTACCTCAGGAATCCCAGCATCGTACTTACGCCCACGTAATCAAGAATCCTCTACCATATCAAAACATAAATGAAACTAACAATATTGAAATTATAATGCGATCAACAGTGCAAGAAACTTTTTAAAAATTCAAATAACAATTGTCAAGCAAAGTGAACAAATATCCAAACTAATTAGTTTCAAGACAGCAGTGATAAGCAAGTTATAAAGGCCTACGAGTATAGTATTGCTATCTGCAATGCTAATGGGCTAACGCAACATTACAGAGAAATTATCAGTTATCTTCAAGATACAAAATTGACATAACGCTCATATCAAAAACCAATTTCAGAGAAAAGCTACCTCAAACTACATATCTACGAAATAAATTATACGAAATATTCAGATGGCATAGCCCTTGGAGGATCATTAGTAAGAAGGCAAAGAAACATGACATTCTCTGAAATCGAACTGAGAAATTATTGTTTGCAAGCCACTCTGGAGGCGAGACGTTGGGCCCAACGGCCGTGCCTGGCAGCGTCTCCAGAGAATCACCTGCACCTGCACATGCACTGTGCTTTGGCGAGGCGTCGACAGCATCGTTCGAAGGGGCCGAAGGAGGCCGGATAGTTCTCCTACCCTACTGCGATCGAGTGGACACCACCGTTTTCCTCTCATGGCAGCAGTGGTTACAGGAAGGCACGCATACATGCCCTGCAGTACCAGGATGTCAGCCACGCTCGCAAAGAGGGATGAAGGATGGAGTGCCCGCTCCTCACGAACGGATCCAGTGTCAACAATACGTGCCATTCAGCGGGCTGCAGCCTGCTTTGCCACATCCTGTAAGCGCCAGTTGCATTGGCAGGCGGTTGCACCTCGCGTGGCACGCCGTACGCCACTCACATTCCAGCAGCGGCCTACAAACTACATAGATATGGGCCCCATCTTCAGTGACGAGTCTCACTGCCTTTCTGGCGACGACCAGCGTCTGGAGGCGCAATTGGAACCGCTACTAAGAACTGTGTGTGGTTTCCCACCAAACGCCCCACCAGTCTGGCGTGGGATGCGGAGTGTGGCGTCATACGGGTGTAATCAGTACACAGACGAGAGTGGGTTGTAATAACAGCAGGTTTATTTACAATTAAGACCGTAGTCACAAATAACCAATGCACTGTATACAATTAACTAACTAAATAGACCCCACTGCTAGGAGAGATATTCACAACGGCTACCACACCGAACATACTACCTAATGTTTCGCCGTGCGTAGTACCGCTTGCCCTGAGACCGACTACATGTCTCACTAGTCACGACAATAACTGCCGGCTCCTTCCAGCGCGCGCGCACGCACGCACGCACCTCTTACCGACGACCTACGCTGTCGATGCCGCTGTCTCAAAGAAGGAAGAGCTATTGTTCCACAGCCATTAAATAGCCCTCGCGACGCTGCCCGCCGCCTCCATTGCCTCCGCCCTAACGCCCGCACACCCCGTCGGAAAAAAACCGTGCGTCATAGCTTCTGCCATTGTCTCTGCATCCGATGGGCACCACGCTGCGTGCCCACGTTGGTTTTAGCGACATGACGCTAAAGGAGCGTCATCCTGAGGTGTCCACGCACCAACAGTGTTTCTAGTGGGCGCCGTGACCCCCGCACGGCATGTTTAGGAGGTCCTGCGACCGTTGACTCTGCTGTTCGTGAACTCCGCCGCCCTTGTCCTGTTTCAACAAGACAGTGCCCATCCTCATACCCCATCCCCCGTCTCTAGTATGTGCCTTGTAGCTGTGGACATTCCGCCATGGCCACCCACATCTCTCGTCATCAGACCTCTCCATTTACCGAGAACGTTTGGGGAGCTTTAGAACGTACGATCAAGATTCCACTCCTATCGACCAATTTTCAAGAACTGCGCGCTCAGGTGCAACATCCACGGGATGGACTATCACAGGAGTCAATTTCAGACCGGTATTGCTCTGTTCCGCGTGGTCTGAATGGCACTACGTTGTCAATTTCAGACTCATGGGTTCGCCAACATGGCGGCCCGTCGCCGTACTACAAACGTGTACGTTTTGTGACTGTGTACTGCAATACATGTTGGTCCTTCAAATGTGAATGTAATTATTTCGTATTTATGTTACCATTTACCTGCTTGAAAACAATAATCGCAATTCCTTTGTCCATTTGGGTGCACCAGGTTTTTTATGACAATGAGGGTATGGAAAATTCTAAACATTTCGTAATACATTGGAAAATAGCTTTGTGGGATTTCATGGGTCAGAAATTTTATTATTACCTAAAGAGGTGTTTCTCTCTTTTTCAAATTCAAAAATTTGTCTCTCTTGCAGAGAATTCACTTAAGTAGACTCGAATCATACTTGTTTCACTTACAAAGACAAATGTTACGAATCAAAACTTTTACAAGAAACTTATAAACAATATGTTAGATATTGCGTTTTAATACTCTTAATACGTCGTGTAACCACCAGAAAAAATCAAAATAAGGGTATGTTTTGGTGTTTTAAATACTTTGTGAACTTCACGTGTATTAACAATTACCTTTAATTTTTCACTCGCTGGCAACAAAATGAATGTTCTGCGTGCATGATCTGCCTACTAGTCAATAGAATTTTTGATTAGTCCATGTGAAGAATTGAAGAACGTGCAGCCAAAAAATTCGCAGAATTCTGTTTCAGAGAAACAGAAGAAGAATCACATGCCCTCTGTTAGCAAACACCGAGAAACTCTGAATGAAAAAGCAATCTTAGGTTTTATGTTGTCACGAACAGAGGTTTTCGTAAAAAAAGGTGTCGGGTATTCATAATTCTCACTAATAGAAGTTTCCCTCTTCTCGAGGTTTGACGTATTAGTTATCAAGGATATGTACTCGATAATATTGTTGTACAATATTTAAAATTTATTTAATTTGTAGCAGAATTCATGACATAAATGGAGAACGGGGGCACAATTCGTGTCAATGGAAGACAACTGTGCTATCAAATAGATAACCGTAGGAAACTCTAATTCCCTTTGTACCTACTTTTCGGGCACAATATTGGAAGCCAGGAGATTATTCCGAATTCTTAAGCACCCACGGAGTTAGTAGATTGGACATGCTTGCGTTTTGAAAATCTCTGCGTCATTGTAAAGGACTCAAAGATCAAAGAACCAAAAAGATAAAAAGAAAACAACAAAACAAGTAGCTTACAAAATTAAACGATTCGTATAGACTATTGTTTTTTCTTGTAAAATACATACCAATTATTATACCTTCTTGATTTTAATATTTTGAGAGTTTAAAATGGGCTAGATATTTCAATAACACAAAGTTCTTTATTCGTTGGGGATATCCTCTTGGCAGCAAGGTGGTCATCATTTAACGTCCTGTCATCAAAGGCGGATCTAACGTCGGTTTCTGGGTGATCTTCAAATGAGCGAGGGCAAATCTAAAATCTGTGAAGTGCCCACATTTCCAAGTTATTAAGACATCCTGCCATGCCAAAGCGTCTTCCCATTTAAATTTATTTTCCCTGGCCCCATCCCAAGAAGCTCGATTTTCGCAGATTCTTTCGCCCTGGACAGGACGTGACTCCACTGGCGACTGTTGAGAGTTCATTGATCTTCTGTTAGAAAATAATTAGTTTTTGTTAGCTACGATGAGAAAGAAAAGAGATATAAGACATTTCGCCTCGTTTTTTGTGAAATTGACGATTTTGATAGGCTTTAATATTCTTTAAAAGAGTTAGATTATTGATTGATTGCTTCCGAACACGCCAACTGCTATGGTCATTCGATTATTGATTGATTGTTTCCGGACACGTCAACTGCTATGGTCATTAACCCCGTTACTGTAGTGAATATTTTTATCCTGAGAGACGGCAGTGATTCCTTTCCCGTTGGATGAGGTGATCCGGCTCCGACCTGCACATCGGCCTGTGGGGGATTTCTCTCTCCAGGTGACCCCAGCAAAGCATCGCCTCAACCGGAACAAGATGTAAGCTCCCGACTGATCTACCGCCATATGTGGGAGTGTAGTGCAGGTAAATGTGTGTATGTGGTTAAGGGGACAGACGAAGAAGAAAAGATCGCATGCATTTATTAGGGTACTGCTCCAGCATTAGCCAGCTGACCGATAGATGTCTCCGCCAATCTGCAGTTGAAATCGACCATGCGCGAAACAGAGCTAGTGTCGAAAAACCGCCACCGTCGGGGCTCAAACCCTAGAATCTCCCGGTTCTATTTTACAGGGATGACTTTTAAATTTTGGTAGCTACAGCCAAACTCTTTTCCTTTCGGGAAATAATGACAAACGAAGTCGTCATGTTGTTTGGTACGATAAGAAAGGTAGGATGCAATGCTCTTAGAATAAAAATGCATGCGGGTGGCGAAATTTATTTTTGTCTACCCTAAAAGCACTGAGCGGAAGTGAATCAATCTTGATGTGGGAGTACGTTCGTTGAGATTTACGTAGTTACACGCCATTAACTATACGATCAAACCATTTGTGTCTGGAAAATAATTATTTAATGATGTCTGAAAATCCATTAAAAGGACCAGCGAATACTACCAGCAAGTTGGACAAATTTACAGAACAGTGTTGCGTTGCTTCCGAATTACAATTTTCGTATTCTCTTTATTGATGTCTATTTTTTATCGTGATGCTGAGCAATGTAGGGACAAGGAAAACTTGGACTTCTACGCATTTTTCGTCATTTCCATAGCTGGACATTCCGGGTCTGGAGTATCCTGTTACGTCACTCGTTTATTATCCTCTTTCACTGCGGCAGCCGCTGCCCCTCCCCCGTGTCCCCCCACCTTCGAGTTCTCCCCGCGCTAGTCCAGCTTCCAATGTCTTTCTCTTGCATCGTGCCTTCCAATTACAATTCGTTTTTGAACCTCTTTACGTAGGGTCCGCAAATGCTCCCTTTACAAAGGCAAAGGAAGGACACAAGACAAAATATTATGCGTTTTAAAGTGGTTATATCATATGATATTTTTTATGTGGATGTAATGTTTTCTACATTATTTAAATGAATTTAATATTGTGATTATGACAGGAATTTCGTCGTTCCCTTACTAACAGCACAAATCTTAAGTTTTTCTTGGAAGTGAGGGTGCATACCATTAAATTCGCTTTCATACGATAGATATACCTATTAAATTAACTCATCAAATGGAGTACTGGTGCATTAGAGATAACACCAATTATCACGCAACATATGGAAATTCCACTCGCCTGTCCATTGGGACTCGGACATATTCTCGGACATAAGCCACTTCGCAAGGTCGAGGGAAATCTTTCTGTTGGAATTTTGGACGTGTCGAAGGTCTCCAGTGTAAATAATTGAAAACTGGTTTTTCAGCTCCTTAAAAATGATTTTAATTGAAATATATCGTTCCAATACATGTAGTTCTATAAGCATTTTAATGTTTCTTTATTAGATATCTCCAAACAATCAAAATGTCCTGAAAAGAAAAAAAAAATGTTTGAAATCAGATAGAATCTTGTCATTGTGAGGGCGCAGTTTGTGTGAAAAGGGAAAAGGAGACAGATGAAGTGGCAAATGAAGAATGTTGGAAGATTGAACGAAAAAACGGGCAAAAGGAGGAGGGGCAAAGAGGAGTGTCAGATTTCCGAAGAAAGAGCCTGTCACGTTGTTTTGCAGACCCCCTCCCCTCGTCTACCGAAACGACTGTTTTTCCTCCCGGGGGTGTGAGCTTAGCGTTGACTTTTTGACTTCGCGAATAGACGTGGATGCGTAGGGGCTCGCTTACCGCCCTAGAGGCTTTTGCAAAACTGTCCTATCGTCGGGGCCGAATGCTCGGAGATGGTTGGCAAACTGACAACTCTAGATTGACGTACACACTGGTGGTTTGCATTAGATTATCATAGTTTTCAAACAGTCAAACGCCCTTGTCTCTTGTGACCGAGACTGAGAAACATTGCGTATTTAAAATTAGTCCCTGTGTCTCTCACGTTCACAAGTGTCATCGTTTATGCGGTAGTGATTTATCTGCCTGTTAATAAGTTTAGGTTCACTTTTATTACCCTAATTTATTTCGCATTGCTCCATCTCAGGGTTATGCTGGACAAAGATAAGAACTATAGATTTAAAAAATTGAAATGATTGCTGAAGCGGAAACAGTTGTGGAGATACGGTAGAAAGTGAGATAAAGGATGGGGAGATATGAGGTAGTTTGCACCCTCTTATTTAAACTGCTGGTTAATCATTGCAGAACAGTCTCAGACCATTTTGCGTTATTTAGTTTTAGAATTATTGCTAGCAGAATTGGGAAAGACGGAATGTATTGTGATATTGTCTTTACAGAAAAGGACACAATAAATACGCGAATGACCTAATCTATGGGAAAATACATTTATTCTTAGGTTAATTTAACGAGATGTTTTCGACCTAGCGTCTTTTATATTTCGAAATTACATAGGTAATTTTAAAAGGGAAATAAGTCCACTTTTTTATAAAAAGAGTTGAGATTTACATTTTCTTTGTTATTCTTCAAGCAATACATCAGTGTAAAAATGAAACTTGTTCAGCTTAAACTTTAATCGTTAAAGTATGTTTTGTTGCCAACTAAAAATTCTAATGTCTGGAAAAGAGAAAGAAGCCCAGGATTAGTGAGCCTGAAGTCAGTGAGGTCTGTGTGAGGACAGTTTCTGTTCCTCACACAGAACTAGTATTATCTAGGGAACACCTAAATGCTTCATGACAACAATAATAGACTCTGAGGACATCAGAGACTTCAAAACCTGGTGATCGAACTATTTTAAGAAGAGAACCAAACCTCTTGCTCGTCCTGGCAGTCCTCATTGTGAGCCTGGTGTGAAGTAAAGCAGCTAAAGTATGATAGAGATTATTTTGGTTACGTCGTGGGACGTGAGTACAAATATTGATGAGCTTATCAAGTACTCATTCATGCTGGAAAAAGAGAAGGCACGTCCAGATTTGCCTTTCAAAAATGTTCGTCTCAGTTGTTACTCCAATCAACGTAAAGAATATAACCGATGTTAAAAAAATAGTAAAATACATCCAGCGTGAATATCTTCATTTCAACCAGAAAATTTTAACATAGCCACAGACTAAAGTGGAAATCGATGACGAGTATATGCTGCTATTATTAATTTTATAAGAGTATTTTTCATGTCCGTAAAGCACAATATGTTAATTCACTCTATTGAATATTTATTCTATGATTATATTGTTTCATAAGTCCAAATATAAAGAAATTAAAAAATTAATAATTAATTAATAAGGAAAATAAGACCAAGGTATATAACTGTTGTGCATCACAGAAATGCAAATTTGACGTTACAGAGTAGAACAAGCAATCAATAATGACCAGTTTAACAATTTTTGTGTAGAACAAGAATGTCCCAGATGTTAACTGCGGATGTTATTGTTTTTTTGTTGTTGTTTTTTTTTTTTTTGTTTTTGTTTTTCTCAGAACTATGTAACGAGAACTTACTTCTCTTTTCAATTCACCGATTCAATTGTTTCACCTTTTAATATAATTTCGTGTAATCTTACGTGAAGACTATAAACGTACTTTCATTGTGAATGTAATTCGTTAATAAATAAGTAGGTAAATCTAAATAAAACAAAATGGAAATATCAAAATATATTACGTACAGCAAATGAACGCAAGTAAAAGCTGCAGATGTATAACATTTAATATATTCAATATTAATGCACATTTTATGATTTTGAAATAGTTTATTGTTCAGAGTATTGGAGAATGATCCTTTGGACCTATTCATCTCGGAAAGAAAAGGACTATTTCAATGCAATGGCTCATTGGTCTTTATCAGGCAAAATTTATAAAAGGAGTATCTTCTAGTACCTCTCGAATAAAAAAGAGCTTATTGTGACTGTGGAAAAAAGTATTTCAGTCTTCATACCGCAAGGAACGGCATTTCCTGTCGTATCGGAACAAACATTGGTTATCGGCGAATAGCTGCACTGACTTTGGCCTCGGCGGTTGTGGTACAGGAAAGGTGGAAGCGGCAAGGGAGGCGGTGGCGGTGCGGCCGTGCCACCGTGCCTGCATGCCTGTATAAGCCGCGGCGACGGTGGCGCTGCTCGGCGGGCCTGGCGTGCGGTAGTCTCGCCTGCATCACCGCCCCCTCCACCGCCTGCTGCGGCACGGCCGGCGCGCCGCGTGGCGAGACGCCGAGGACGCCGCCGCCGCCATCGCCACGGCTTGGCGCGATCAGTGTGCCCGCGGAGACCGCACGTTGCGGATGCTACTCGCTCGCTCGGGTCGTCGTGCGTCGTGACCCCTTTGCAGTGAGAGGCCGGTGCCTGCGTCTGCAGCTGCGGAGTGACCCAAGCCAGGGGGAAAAGGACGTGCAGACGGAAGTAGTAGTTGCTCACACGCTGCCATGAGGCCTACAGAGAACGGACGTGAGTATAACGCACTTGTTCTGTCCTCCCGGTTTTCTTTGGGGGGGGGGATCCCTGCGTGTTCGTTGCAGTCGAATGATTCGCTTGTCGCTCATATTTTAGTTGTGAACTTTATTATACTGTTGAAGATTTCCATTTCTGCCCATTACGCTCGTCTTGCTAACAGACTTCACGGTCTGTGTCCTCGCCGCGGGCTCACTCCGGTTCTTACCCCACATGTGGGCCAATCTGCTTCTTGCCGCCCCCGCGTGGGTGGATGGGTAACGTAGCAGATGTTGTCGGAGTCTGCAAGAGATTTTTTCCCGGGAGACACGCTTGGCTGCTATTCTCGCGCTACAGCAGTGTTGGTATAGTCATTGTTGTTAGGTCCAATTTCCCAGAGTTCATTGAATTTTAAATATTTAAAATTTGAATATTTTTTTTAATATTTCGATAAGATTTATTTTTCTTTTTAATTTTTTAGAAGCACAGATGTACGTATATCAAGATCACGTTAAATTTAACCTATATTACACACTGGTCGTTTAATAGAAACATTGGTGGAATTTTTCTTCAATTTTTTTAACTTGAACGCCTTCCAAGAATTCTTTGTTTGAGGAGATAACAATTTCAAAGAATTTTCAACAAAAATGTAGGATGTCAGACATCGAAAGTAGAAAAAATATTTATTATTTATTTGGTCACAAACAGTAAAACTATGTATGACGGGAGAGAAGATTATTTGCGCACGTTTTCTCGAGTATCACAATCCCATTCCAGCATTTTGACAATAAATAGTTGAAAGATGAAAGTTAAAACAATATATAAAAATTTAAATAACGCGAGATTAGTAACATTTCAAAAACTAGAACTTTTCGTTCCGGAGTTGTAGAAAAACTACTTGCAACGGTAAATTGTTTTTGGAATTAATTTACAATATCAGGAATGAAACTGTTCTTAATGGACGTTCACTGAAAGACGGGAAATGACGGGGAAAACTGAATAAAATATTTTTAATAATATTTATAATCATTAACATATTATTTATTATATAATTTTTAACAATGTAAGAATTATAAATTCGAATCATTATACTGGTAAAAGCGGGATTATTTTGCCGGGTGGCGCTGGCGTGTTCGCTCCGAATGTCGCTAAATTGCGGCGTCCTCTCCGCGTCCTTCCGCCCGAGTCAGTGTCCGCGCGACGCGCGCAGCCTCCTGTCGTCTCTAGAAAGGCGAAACCTGTTTTGTTCTTGCGCGCGAGGCTGCGTTGGGCTAGAAGCGCTGTGCCGCCCGCCCGCCCGCATCAAGTAACGGGCTGCCCTAGCTCTCCCTACGGCAGCCTTCCAGCTGGTTTTTTGAACGAGTAAAGCTGACATTTTTCATTTTAATGGTCTAGAACGGTAGAAATTCTATCGCAGAATGCATTAATTCAGTTTCCTACGAGATGTACGAAACTGATTGAAGTTGTCTACACTGTCAGAACGAAAGTAGTATTTCTTCTGTGTTCTTGATTAATAAAACTATGGTATTAGTTCCTGTTTGCATGTAAATATTCTTCCAATGCGAAGACGAATAGGAAGTAGCGATTTTGTTGCATGGCATTGTGAAATAATTTTGAAGTTTCAGGAATAAGAACTTTCATTGATTTGCTTGTTCAACATTAATTGTCCCCTCCTATTTAACTACAGATTTCACCAATGAAAATTTTTATAGTTTAGATAAACTTTAGGCAACGTAAATGGCTAACGCATTTCAGGGTATTTTTGGAGCACTTATCATTGGGGTAGAAAACCGGAAATGTAAGAGAACAGGTTTCTTTCCTAACCTTTAAACCTCTAGACGAGTAGGATTATTTGGGGACGTGCATTGAGCGATTGCGCATCTTTTTTACCGTAACCTCTGCCAATACCAACGCTTTATCGGCAATTAGAGCTGAACTGCAGACACGCGAAGAAAGCTGGTACGACTGACTCTGCCGCCAAGTACGAGCTGCGTAGTGCTGTTCGTTTTTTTGTTTTTTCTTCTGCCAAGAAAAATGAGAGTACGTAGAGCAGCAGAAATTCACCAGTGAATTAACACAGTATAAGGTGTAAACTTAAAGGAAACGAGGAATGCTGACTTCGGGAGATGTTCTCATTAATAACACCGACCCTCCTAGTGCTGCTGTAGCCAAATATCTGGAGCAGATGGTTCGTGCTTGATCATTCACGATATAGCCCGACTTCGCGGTAAGTTATTTTCATCTCTTCCTGCAATTGAAGAAATGGCTAAGAGGCTAAAGCTTCCAGAGCAATGAGCAGCTTAAAACCAAAATTAAAGTCAATCTCCCATCAGTGGCGGCAATGCTTGACGTACGAGGGAATCGAAAAGCTTGTTCATAGAGAAGACAAATGCCTGAATCATTGGTATTATGTACAAAAGAAACCATGTTTGTACAGAACTTGTAATAAGTTCATTTTTTCCTTTACATAGTTTCTTTTTGGTACAGTCCATCGGAAGTTGACAAAAAAGGCTCTCGTATCTCTTGCACGCGCGATATTGATTGGGCTCGGTACGCAATCCGTATGACTCATAGGAGCGACGGAGGTCCAGCTTTGTCGCGTTTGTTGCTTCTTTTAATAGGACCTACAACACCTACGTTATTTAACATCATTAATAGAGTTCCGCTCTTATCCACGCGTCCGTTTGCGTCGTTCCGTTCCAGCGTTGGACGCGGCGCGCGCTCGCTCGCTGCCTCGTGCTCCTGCACGTGCCGACGCCAAGCCTCGCGCCTCGCACACACCCAGATCGAATCGGATTCCCGGAACAGGGAACGGGGCGAAGTTTGAAGACCACTCCTACTTTTCGACCGGCACGCGACTTCGGCTTGGGTATTGTGACGGACTAACGTAGCAGACCACGTCCGTACAAATTGTCACGCCGTGTGTGCTTTACAGTATTTAACTTCGCTGCTTAAATATTAATTGTGCGTATAATTAAATATGCTTGCTAACAGTCCGTGAAAATTAGAACATCGAATGAAATGAGGCTTATGAGATTTTCTGAAGATCGAACCACATTGTTCTTGAAAATACAATATAATATTTTGAAACCTTCGAACGGACACTGTTTATAGTTGACGCCTGTAGCATGAATTTATAGAATAATAGAATTTTTAGAATGGATATAATATAAAAATGGATTGAAATGACGATGAATCCAATAAAAATCTATCACGAAGACAACGTATTAAGTTTCCTTTGATATATTGACTTCGCTGGAAGAATATATTAATGAACAGTTATAATACTGTCTAGAACAGTACATGAATTATCGTCAATTTGGAACAGAAAGGAACGGCAGAAGTAAAAAATTGTAGTTTTTCAAGCAACAAAAAAATGTCAGAGTAACAAATGATGAAAATATCGAAACAATGTTTTATTAAAGTTTTGATTGTAAAATTCCAAGTTGGGGATGTGAAGTGACTGATTCTCATTTTGCCAATTTCTTTGGAATTGTCATTTTATGAAAATGTTAAATCACTATGTAAATACCTGCAACAATAATTGTGAATCAAGTTTTTTAACGGTATTGGAAAACGTGAGGTAGTCAGAAGTGCTGACTCAAAGTGAAATCTATCGTCTCATGTTGACACGATCACGCCCGCCCTCGACGTTCTGTTCCATCTGGCGCTGTCATGTTACGAGAGCATTTTGCAGATACCGCGAGGTCTATGTATTTAGCCATTCCGGGTTGTTACGTGTCCCAGAGATACTGCTGCGGCATGATACCTGTGCGCGGAAGGAGAGTTCGTTAGGACGAGGCTGTGTCGTAGTGATGACGCACGCAGCTCTGCTTGTGTTCGTTTCAGTCACTGCTGTTAGAAGAGCTTCGGTGGGAACCCGATAACATCTGTTCCTAGGCAGGGACTTCGTACTATCAGCGACTTCTGACTGATTCGAGGGAAAGTGGCTGGAGATGTTTTCTCTAAATGGTGGATATCGAAGACGTGTTTGGATGAAGATATGTTTTTCTACCCCATTTTAAGTGCATCGCGGCCATTCAAATTTAGTGTTTTTTTTCCTTTAAAAAATCATACTTTGTTTCCAAACTATTTGATAGGGCAGAATTCTGATAGAATTCTGAAACCGGATGTTCGCCGCATTAAATCAGGAGAAAATATTAATAATTTCACGTTCAGTTCATATTTTTTCTTGGGAAATATCAGCGTAATACAAACATTAAAGAGATCGAACACAAACATTAAGAACGCGTTGCCCAATTGAATTGTGACCCTCCTAAATACCCCGCCCTGCCTCCGCGGTCTGATTTTGACTTATTGCTGATTTGCACAAGGTGGCTGCTAACCCCGGAAATTTCTCGGCGTCTCTAAACTACCACTTCCAAAATTTCCGCAAATGAAACGTACTGTTCGTTGCAGCTTTCCCAATGGTTCCAGTCCCCAGTCCTTCCCCCCCCCTCCACGTAGCGTCGAGTTTCACCGCTGGACGCTTCTAGAATCCCCCTCGATGCGGGGCCCACTCCGCCAACTGCGGGACTTTCATCCTACAAAGCGAATTGTTATTCATATCTATATTCAAAATGTGACTAATGTGTAAAATAATTCACGGGAACCGTTGGGAGGTGAAGAAAGAACTATATTGTGAAGATGATTCACTTAATCTATGAAAGCGGTGTTGGTGTTCTGCCAATTACCTATGATATTGCACCAACAGAGTTTGCTAAATCTTAATTTTTTATTTCAAACTTCTGGCAGCATTTCTTGCTGTGGCAAAATCTCTGTTAAAATAACCCGCGAGGATTGTAATATACTGGAAAAATTGTTTTGCCTCGTGCGAGAAAATATAACTTTGATTAATTACTTTAATATCATGTGGGGCTTTTATAAACTTTATTCGTGTTCTGGTATGATTCAGTTCAAGTTCAGATACTTGAGGAAATACGATGTTGGATTTTTGGAAAGTTGATACTAAGGAAGTTTGTTGCAGCAACCGAACGCCACCGATCGTTTCATGGAATGTACAGTTTCTCAGAGCTGCCTGTAGGTGGTTCCGATATTTCCTCAAACCTGGCAGCTCTCGTTTCAGTTCTCTTATTGGAAATTCGTGTTTTGAGGCTTCGTATTATTTGGAATGGTCTCTCCTAGAATACTTTTTTGTAGAATTCGAAAAGTTGTTTCATTTCTGAGCCGGCGTTTTGTTAACAATTTTTAAAGTCGTATGTGGCTGGAATGCGGTATGAAGGGTTTTCGTGCTCCAAAACAAGGTTTGCGGGGAAGGATGAATGGAGAGTATTGGGGGAGGGTTGATTCCACCCCCATATATATTTTTCATTTGGTAGCTTGATATAAAATAGTATATTCATAAAAGGACTCCTGGTTTGAAATGTGTTGATGTAAATATGGTAATGTTGAAGAAATTGAATAAAATAAAAAAATGTCAGTTGAGGGAGGGGAGGAATCACCCCTTCATCCGCCCCGATTGTGTTTGTCCGCGTGATCCGAACCAGGTGGCAGAGATAGGAAGCGTGATGCCCCATACTGGGGTGGCGGCGTCCGGCAGCTGCCTCGGGGATCCTCCGCGCAGCGCGCCGCCTGCCTTGCTTTCCAGCGCCCGGAGTGAGCGATTTGCCGTGGGCGCGGAGGGGCGGCGAGGGGGAGGGTGCGAGTGCGTGCGCGGGCGCGGCCTTGCGTGGGGCAGGGTGCCGGCGGCCGGGCTCGCGTGTACGCGTGACCTCGCCTCGTGCCCGCCCCGCCCTGCCCCCTCCCCCCTTAGCGGTCGCGCCGCGTCGTCGTGATTCCCCCTGACCACCGACGCGACGCCCCGGGCCCACGCTCGCTCTGCCGGTTTCTCGCTCTTGTGACAGGCAGGCAGGCGACTTGTGCGCGCGTGCGTCTGCCCGCCACGAGACCGCTCAGCGCGTTTCACTACCCCACACGGCCCCCCTCGCGCGCGAGAAGCCGGGGGAAAGATGACCTGTCAGCGTCACGCGACTATTCCGCATGCGCAAATGAAACGAAAGGAAGAGAAAGTATGAATGCTCGCGAAAAGTATCTAATAGCTTTTCAAGAAGTTTAATATTTGATCCTTTCGTTAGTTAAATCTCATCGGTGCCGATGGAAAATTTTGATGGAATTAACCTAAAGGTGGAAGTAAGTAAATCGCTGGGGGCGTAAACCTCCTGCCCAAGGCTCACAGGAATCTCATTCGAATGCTTTTATGGAGAGATATCGTGACGATGTGAAAATCGTGTTGGGGTCACAGCTAGTCGGAAATCTGTTATAAATCAGGGATGCACAGTGGCCCAACATTGATCTCATTGAAATCTGAAACGTGTATTCTCCTATTCCACTCGTATGTCTTTTATTTTCAGTGTTATTTTGGCAAGCGCGAATTTAAAACAATTTGTTTAGCAATGATATAAACAGTTTGATAAGCTGCTTCTCTTTTCGCACTCGATAGTTTGACTTTCCTTTCGTTAGTTGAATTGACATTTTTCTTAAGTGCTGAACTAGTTACTGATTGATGTACTAATTACAAATTGCGTAGAAATTCAGTTTATAATGTACAAATACATTAAATGCTTGTTGTGGTGTGAATGGGGAGTAGAGCGTGAATGAGGAACCCAGAATTACGCGTGCATTTACACGTGACATGGGCAGAGATTATCGAGCAAGGTGGTTGTGAAGTGCTGAGCGATAATTGGACAAGGTTCCACCTGGCAACGTGCTAAGAGCGCCGGTGTCCAGGAGACGGCGCACAAACGCAGTGTTCTGATTCCAGGCGACAAAGTATGTCGACTCGGCTTAATTTTGCTGTGGAGCTCGAAGAAAGAAACCGGTGCTCTCTTAGATGTACGCATGCGCAGTGAAGTGAAGGCACGGGGAAATACTTTCCGTTTTTCTAAGGAATGCAAATTATTCCAACTGAATTACAGAATACGTGTTTCCTTATTGTACATATTTTTCCTATCCATTTTCGAAGAAAATGGACGTTGTAGTTCTATTGTGTGAAATTCACTATCCATAATGCCATAGAAGAGATGAATGCTGTGAACATTTTTAGCAAATGGATTGATTTACATGCTAATAGGAACAAAATTTTAGGACTTTTAGACTAATAATAACACCAAAACACCACTTTTTGTATGAGGCAGGTACGCGCATGACCTAGAGAAAAAAAGATCCATACAGGTTTGTGCACCAGTTACATGGAATTTGTCGAAACATGCTTATTCATTCAATAGTACACAAGAGAAAACATGAAGATAACGATAAACTTTCAAGTTTGGTAAGATTGTAATGATGGGAATAGATGTGTGTACCGAAAGTTACACAATTAAGGAAATGCTCAAATGAAAACTTGATTTATATGCATGAAGGGATATTGCGAAGTTTGCTTATTTGCAAGCAATGAAACACTCGAGGAAAACCTTCAACGCAAAGGAATCGTGATTCAAGACAACAAATTAATGTCCCACCGTTCTCGGTACTCGTCTCCAGGAAAGAAGTCTGTTTTCCCGAAGTTCTGGAAAAAATTGTCAATCTATGTTTGAATTTTTCAGATTAAATAAATATATCTACGAAGTAACGCATCGGGATTTCCGAGGTCCGAGAAAACTTGGAATCCTTCCTCCGTATGCTATTCTTTCCACGTTGCCTCGGATCTAAGAAACTATATTGAGTCACGTTTGAAGCACCCTCTAGGATCTCGTATAGTTCACTCCCCTATGCAAAAAAGAAAAAGTCCTGACAGAATTTTAGTAATTAATACTCGCCCTGTTTGATACTTTGCCAAGTCTCCACGCTGACTCACAAACCTCCGCGCGGGGGTTAATGCAAGTGCCCCCCTTTCTTTGCGAGTTCTAAAAACCTAACGAGGTGCGGTGGGGTGGAGGTTCTGAGGAAGCGAAGTTAATTTCAGTCACTCGAACTACGGGAATTAACCACAATTAGACTTTCTAGGCGCGTTCTAGGCCTCTAACTTTTTCAACCACTGCTTTCTGAATCTCTTTTCTGATAGTTGATCTTTTTTACTTTGGAAGAGTGTTACATTTGCTATTCTAGTTTATATTAAATCAAAGCTATTAGTTAAAAGCTGTGAGTAGATAAAATTTAGTTAGTTTTTGGAAATCTGTAAATTCCTTGAAAATAATAAACTGGATAATTATAGGATATTATTAGATGGTTTGTGTATTAACCACTGTCGGAAGAACAGCCGTGAACCCGTTGCAATTGCAACAGATCGGACGCCCAAGCCAGAAAATATAGATGTCTGTGTAGAGTTGCGTTCCATGTGCGAGAGGTATTCTCCTGGGTAGTCTAATCCACATCCCCGATCGTGTCGGCTCGGCGTCCCTCTTTGCCTCATCGGCCTTGAGTCCTCCCCCTCATCTACGTCAGTACCGGTTCGGCACCACCCCCTTGCTGCGAGGTTGTGCTCCATCCCCCTCCCCCCACGCGCCACTGGGCCCCGCGCGCCTTTCTAAGGCGGCGATGGTAACCGGTGTGACTACCTCGCTGCCCCCCCCTCTGAAACGCTCGAGAGTTCCCGCATCCCCTAACATTCCACCCGGCTCGGCCCCAATCCGATCTTTCAGCATCTGCTGGAAATAAGAGGCAGAAGTTACGGGGTCGCACTGTTGCCAGTTGGCAAATTTCGTTTGATTGACTAGTGTTTCTGGGCACGTCAGCTATGATCGTCGGTCCCGTTTGTGAAAATGTTTTTGCATAATTGTAATTATCTAAATGTGAAGATTTAAGCGGTTGGAGGAAGAGCAGGCCTTACAACCTGAGCCTCGCCAGAAATAATAATAATAATAATAATAATAATAATAATAATAATAATAATAGTAATAATAATAATTATTATTATGATTATGATTATGATTATTATTATTAATTCCGGGAGGTGTCGGTGGTATTTCCCAGGTGGATGGCGAGATCCGGCGCCGACCTATACGTTGGCTTGAGGTGGATTTCCTCCTCCAGGCATCTCCCCGCAGCGGGGTTACTCCATGCCGTACACTTGCGGCATAGTAGCATTTTGCGGGGCGCATGCCGCAAAGCAAATAAAGATTGGGTACAACAAAGTACACAAAACAATCGAGCGACGGGAATCAACACTGCTGCTGTCTCGCGTGTTGTGAAGGATTTCAGTACTAAACACTACTAGGTTTCTTTGAATTCGTACTAAGAAAAAAATGTAAGGACGAACGTATCTTTGGGATTGATACTCATTTGGGAATGCCGGAATACTCCTAATGTCCGCAAACGTATCATTCGTATGCTAAATAAAATTTCTGTACTGCTTACGTAAATAACTGTTCCAGAAGTGTTATTTTTCCCAGTATTTTGTAGGCACCCTACATGGCAAATTCATAATTTACGATCGTCCAGAATATTATTTTTATTCATTTTCATTTAAATTGCTTGTTTTCATGTTTGTTGCTAGAAGTTTTTCAACATTTTTTCAATCCTTCTGCGTACTCTCTTCAGGATTTCCTGTCTCAGCCTGTGGAAACCTCGGGCGGTCACTCGGCAGCGTGACAAAGATGTACGACGCGCAGGAAGCACGCCCCGAGCTGTGGTGACTTGGCCTTCCACTTAATCGGTACTTGGCTAGAAAATCCTTAAACTTTGATTCACTTTTTGTATGCTCCTGGATTTTTGTTGATTCACCAATCAACTTAAAAATTGTTTATGAACGAATCGTACTTTGTATTGGAGATCGGTGTGAACAATCAGAAGACAGATATTAAGGCGGCGCAGATGCGAGGTGATGAAACTTGTGGGGAGGAACGGAACGAAGCGAAGACGAACAGTAGTAAAACGTGGTGGAATTCTCAGATCTGGGCTCAGGCGATCGGATACGGATCTGCGGTGCCTGGGAAATTCAGTGGGTTGTGAGGTGTTGCTCTTCTGTGATCTTAGTGTGGAAGCCATGTCGAAGAAATTGGCAGCTTGCACGAAGCATCCTCAAAGTTTTCGGCCTTCGCTTAAGTAAAGAAAGGAAACGAATAGTTGGAAGTTTGAGTAACAGTTTCCTAATACGTGTACTATGTACTAATGTAAAAGACGAAATAAAATCAGAATCTTGTGTAGTGAGGAATCTTGATTGACTTAGAGACTTATTGTATCGTATAAAGAATTCCCGGTAATCCCATTTTAAACATTAAATGTACTTCTACAAAATTGACTTTGTTTAACCCCTTTCATCAGGTAGTAACCTCTTTCAGCACCTTGTTTTCAGATCGAAATTACTAGTAACTATTTTTTTCCTTAGAAACTCTGCTGCGAGTTTTCACGCTGCTGCGCAGACCTGTTCTTGATGCCAGTTGTCATTGGGAAAGATCTAGTTGCGATTTCGTAGGAACTTCTTTCAGAGAGTCCAAATTAAACTTATTCGGTGAAAGTATCGCTCACGCGGCTGCCCCGAAAAGAAAATTGTTGGACGTTAGTAGATTTCAGAAGATATTCCGATGACTCTACGGAGACCTATATTAAGTGCACGAAGAAATTAAATAGATTAACAACTCGTGTAGGAAAAACTAAAATGAGATATAAAATTGTAAAAGTTACGAATGTAATTTCAGAGCTTTTACCGGAGTTCAGAATGTAAATATAAGCTCTTGTAGCGTAATCCAAAAATGGTGATTCCTGAAATGGTTTTCCCTTTGTTTTGATATTGGATCTGCCGGACCTCTGAAGGAGGCGAGCGATTGTGCGTCGAAGAATCCGCTCCAGCTGCCCGGAAACGGCGCGAGGGCGCGCGCTCGGTGCGCCACGTGGTGGTAGTGGTGGTCGGGTCTCGCGCCGCACCGCGCCGCGCCTGTCGCGTGCGCGCCCCCGCCCCCGCCACGGACGTCTATTCGGGGCCGAAGAGGGCGGGCGCGGCCGCCTTCCGCGTCTATTTCAGCCAGACCACGCGCACGCGTTCGCCGGCGCGCACGC
Organism: Teleogryllus occipitalis; assembly: GCA_011170035.1. NCBI lineage: Eukaryota > Metazoa > Arthropoda > Insecta > Orthoptera > Gryllidae > Teleogryllus > Teleogryllus occipitalis. The sequence goes on along the minus strand of BLKR01000396.1, from coordinate 345,191 downwards.
ACTCACGCACTCACCTGTCTCCCGTCGACCTTTCGCGGTGCGGCCCTTTCTGGAGGCGGCGCCGCCCCGCCCCCCGCCGCGCCCTTCTCTCTCGGACTGCCCGGGCGGCCCTTGGCACCGGGCCCAGCCCCGCCGCCGCCGCCCCGCCCCCTTTCCCTCCTGTCCTGCTAGTCTCTTTCCCTCTCCTTCTGGAGCCCTCGTTCTTTGCCTCTTCCACGCTAGTTTAGTTTCCTCTCGCAGTCGGTCGCCTGGGAGGGGCCTTCGCTGCCAACCACAAGCTTCAAGAAAGTGAAAGGAATGGGGAAAATTCTCTCCCCAACAAATTTCACGGGACTGGTTTCACCCCCCCCCCCTCGTAAAGCAGTGCTGTAGTAGCTGGCCCTGGCGGCGGCGACGGCGGTGTCGCTCTTAAAGGCGGAGCTAGCTGGTGGGTGGTGGGCTGCGTGGCACTGCTAGAAGGGAAAACGGAAAGGAAAGAAATTCGATGCAGCAACGTTCAAGTATTCTCACTCAGTCTTCCACGTCTTCGTTTTAGAACAGGAAGGAATATCTTACCCTTCTTGTCTCTTAGTGTAGCTTTTACACATTAGAACTTTGGAACGAGTGACACGCGGATTGAGTAGAACGATCCCAATGGCAATTGTTTTCTGCCGCCTAGTGCTGAGTTAAATGCGACAAGACGAAATGAAGTGACCAAATAAAAATGCCAATGAAAGGTACTAGGCATGGGGAAGAAGGATGTGTCGTATTCGCCAAGAGCCAAAGATTAAACACTTGGGTAAGTCGTGGTGAAATCTCGGCTAATAAACTAGCTCGTCATTAATCGCTTTGAGACGAAAATATCATAATAAAATAATAAAATCATTCGTTTTTTCTAGTCACAAACTTGATTTATCTCATAGAGGTACCGGACCAGCATACGCTGCATTACGTAGTATTCCGGAATGTAACTCTTGATGCATTTTCCTTCCGTCTCTCTGGCGGCGGCCGCCGCCGCCGCCGCCGCCGCCGCCGGTTTTACCCGGAGACCCCTCGAATTTTCGTCGCCGCTGGAAGCGCGCCAGCACCGCTGGACTCTTTTCTCCCATCACCTCCGCGCGCCCGCTGTGACACAGGGCGTTGACTCCTCCGAAGTTTGGCGCGCTGGCGACGTGCGATATTGTCTGCCACCACTGTCGTTCAGCGATTTTCGAAATACTGCTTGCAGCTGGTGTGGTTTGGGTTAATTTGTGTGGGATTGGGTGAAGTAACAATGTATTACTTCGTTGAAATGGTCTAGTGTTAAAATATCGGCTAAAGAAGCGGAGTATTTTCATAAATCAAATGAGTAATGAATTAATGTGTTACAATGAAAGCGTAATTGAGCTTAAATTGAGATGAGAATAGCTCGTCTTTGTACAAATGTATTTGCGTGAATGGTTGGTAACAAATTTCTGCAAGAGAAGCATTCAAAAATAAATACAATATCTTATTTCAAGTCTTGTAAGAGTTGCCAATCATGACATTTTTTTTTGGTTATTTTTTTTTTTAACATCTGCTTTATTTGCAATTTGTTCTACATGAACATTCGGCAAATACAATTGTACATAAATTATTGACATGTAAAGAAACCATACAGTTCTGGTTCTTTCTAAATATTATTTTTAAAAAGTTGTCCAACCAGAGAAAGCAAAAAACTAAAAAAAAACAAAAAAAAACACATCTTATTAGAAAAGCATAACAAAAGCAAAAAACAATAACCACAACAAAAATACATACATACAATAAACATGGTGACAAAATGAAAATAGTATAATATAAAATTACAATTATTAAAAAAAAATTATTTAAATCTGTGGTCCAAATCAAGAGGATGTACTCTTTTTAATCTTCTTGTCATTGTGCTGTTGTCTAAGATGTTGATGGCTAGATGATTGCTATGATTTTCGAGTCTGTGTTGGTATTTGAGAGATTTTAGAGTGATTTCCTCTTTAACAGTGGTGATATGGAGATCTTTATGTATAGTGGCGTTTGATACAAACCAGGGAGCATTGCTTAATGATCTGAGACTTTTTGATTGAAATCTTTGAATTATTTCTACATTTGAATGTGAGGCTGTTCCCCAGAGTTCAATTCCATATGTCCATATGGGTTTCAATATTGTTTTGTAAAGTAAGACTTTATTTTCTAGACTTAAAGAAGATTTTCTCCCTATTAACCATGACAGTTGCCTATATTTTAGTTCTGCTTCCTTTCTTTTAATTGAAATATGTTTCTTCCAGGTTAACTTTTTGTCAAGATGTAGTCCCAGATATTTGACGGTGTCTACGTTTTCAATTAGTTTTCTATTTATTTCTATTCTTGTATTTATTGTTTTTCTTAGAGTAAATGTTATACATTTGGACTTTGTTTCATTCAGTCTTATTCTCCATAGATTAAACCATTTGTTTATATGCGCCAGATGATTTTTTAATGTTCTTGTTGCCGTTTCTTGGTTTTCATGCGAAGCTAGCAGGGCTGTGTCATCTGCATATGTTGCAGTGATGACATCCGATGACTGAGGTAAGTCAGAGGTGTACAGCGTATACAGAACTGGTCCGAGGATGCTGCCCTGTGGTACTCCTGATAGTATTGGATGGAACGACGTTATTTCATCTCCGAATTTTATTTGGAAAAATCGATCCAAAATGAAGGAACGAATCATGTTATAGAATGGATGAGGCAGACATTTCTTAATTTTGTATAATAAGCCTTGATGCCACACTTTGTCAAAGGCTTGCGTAATATCTAGAAATAGAGCGGAACAATACATTTTATTTTCTAGAGCTTCGTTGATGGTGTCGACTACTCTATGAATTTGTTCTATTGTAGAATGTTGTTTCCTGAAACCAAACTGATGATCTGGGATTGCATCATTTTCTCCAAGTATAGGATATATGCGGAGTAGTAGTAGTTTCTCAAAAACTTTAGACAACGAAGGCAATAAACTTATTGGTCTGTAGGATGTAACTTCTTGTAGAGGTTTTCCCGGTTTTGGAATTACAATTATTTGTGCCAATTTCCACTGCGAAGGATAATGCCCAATACGTATTATTCCATTAAAAATAGATGTTACGAGGGCAATGAGTTTCTTTGGAAGTTTTTTAAGCATTTCTCCTGTAATTCGATCGTGACCAGGAGCCTTGTGGTTTGGTAGTAATTTCAGTCCTGCTGTGACTTCTTTTGTGGAGAAGAATTTGATTGGTAGCGACATTTGAAGAGGACTTTCCAGGAATTCTATAATTTCTTGTTCTTCTGTGAGTAATGTTGAGGGGTATGGTTGAAATGTTTTTGTAAAATAATTTGCAAATTCTTCTGCCTTTTCTTTCTCTGTTCTGGCCCAGCTTCCATTGATTTTACGGAGGGGGGGAACATGTTTTGTAGGTCTTTTTAAGTTTTTAGTAATTTTCCATAAGGAGTAATCCGTTGCTTTTGAAGGTGACAGCTTTTCTATGCGTTCCTTCATTTCCTCCGAGTGAAATTCTTGCAATTTTCTGGTTAAATGGCGGGAAGTTCTGTTTAGTAGACGTTTGTCGTCCGGATGATGAGTGTGTTGCCATGTCTTCTTCATCTGTCTTTTCTCTTTAATTAACTTCATTATTTCTGCAGGATATTTATTTTTTTCAAACACACTCGTTTTTGGTGTAGCATATACAGCTGCCTGTTGAATGTGTTGTATTAAATATTCAACAGCGTTATCGATGTCTCCTGGAGACTTTAGACGGACCTTGGCAGTGGTGTTGCAGTTAAGCCAGTTGCTGTATTCTTCCCAGTTGGTTTTTCTGTTTGTAAGATATTTATTTTCTTTCTTTTTAATTTCAGAAGAACTGATTGTTAGTATTTCTGGAGAATGATCAGATGAAAGATCAAAAGACGGTTCTATTGTGTGATAGGTTTGAGCCATACCCCTTGTGACGAAGATATCCAATACATCAGGAACTTTATTACCATCCGTTGGCCAGTAGGTGGGATTTCCTGATGAAATTGTTTGGAGTTTTAGTGTTGAAATAGCTCCTTCTAAAGCTCGACCTCTTGTGGTTACCAATCGTGATCCCCACAGTTGATTTTTCGCATTGTAGTCACCTCCAGCGATAAATCTCGGGCCGAGTGTTTTAAAGAACTTGATATATTGATCAGTGGTTATCTTGTATTTTGGAGGGGAGTATATAGCTGAAATCACGAGCGGACCAAACTTATCATATACTTGTATCGATGTTGCTTGCAGATGTTCTTCAGCATTTTCTTCATACAAATTATGTTTCAATTTTGTTTTGATTATTACTGCAGTGCCTCCATGAGCTGTTCCATCTGGGTGATTTGTGCAATAGACGACGTAGTTAGGTATACGTAGATAGCTTCTTTCCGTAAAATGTGATTCGGACACAAGAAGTATATCAATTTTTTCTTGATGTAGAAACACTTCTAACTCTCTACGATGTTGGAGAATTCCGTTGGCATTCCAAGAGCCTATTCGCAATAAATTGTTCATAGTTTCTTCATTATTGCTGTCATGATATTAATCAGGCTGGAAATTTGTTCCGCTTGCTTTGCTAAGATGGACTCGAATTTTTTAAACGATTCTTGAATTATGGATATCAGATTATTTTCATGCGATGAATTTTGATTATTGATTTGCGAAAAATGGGCCGCTTGTGCGTATGTGCGCTGTGTGTCTCTGGTTCCTGTAGATTGTTTACTCTTTGTTGAACTTGAATTGCTATTTTCATTTTTGTTTTCCATCGAGTTTCCACTGTCTTGATTTTCTCTAGGATACTTGCTGTTACGAATTTTTTGATATACTTCGCAACCTTTATAATTTGCTGGATGATCACGGCTACACAAAGCACATGTAGCTGGTGTGTCTCTACTTTTAGTACAGGTCCGACTATCATGATTCTTTCCGCATTTCACACAGCTATACGGAAGCGTACAGTAACGATAACTGTGCTCGTAGGACTGACAACGCTTACATTGAATTATTTCACGTTTTTTGCGCGGTGGTTCAAAACTTATTTTTGCATGAAGTAAATATTCGATATCATAAATTTTGTTGTTGTTGCTTTGAGGTTCTAAGTCCACAAAAAACATTGATAGAGGTGCTTTTGTTAGACGATGTTTAATATTATGAATTTGTCTTACCTTGTGACCTTGTGCTTCTATAGCTTCTTTAAGTTCAGTTTCATCTACTGATGGGTGCATATTTTTTAATACTACCCGAAATGCTCTTTCTTGTTTTAACTGGAATGTATAGTGCGCAATATTTTTTTGATTTAGATGCTTAACAAGTTTTCGATAAATATCTGGTGTTTGAGGTAATATTTTCACATTGTTCATTGTAATTTTGGCTTCATCTTGATATGTTTTGACTAGTTTATACGTGAAATCTTCATCTTCAACCACTTCTTTAATTGATTTGATCATGTTAGATATAGCTCTAACGCCTGGTATGAAAATCGGCGGGGTTCGATATTTATTTTGTTCATGAGTGTTGCCTTTGGTTGTCGTATCATTGATATTCTCAGATTTAGAGGACACTTCTAAATTTTCATCATCACATGTGAGATGCTCATACCTGTTTTTTGACGATAATGTGTCGCTTTCACTGATAATCTTTTTAGAGGGTCCTTTGGGATTGTCATCAATACGTCTTTTTTGTCGACGCAGCGGGACTGTTTGCCATGAGCTGTTCAGGGTTGAGGCCGCTTCCAGCGTCGTAGATGCGTGGCCGTTAGGTCCCATAGCTTCTGACACGATCGCTGGGAACTGTTTTTCATGCAGATGTTGCTGTAGTTGGAGTTGTAAATGTTGATTCTGTTGCACTATTTGTTGTAAATGCTGTTTTAGTAGTTGATGTTCTTGTAGTAACGCTTGGTGCTGTTGCTGAAGGTTATGTGATAAGTCACTGTATTCTAAAGTTGTCGATCCGTCCAGACTGTTGTTAGCGCATATTTCACTGTTGTCTTGATTATTTAGTATTTCTGTTGATTTGGTGATTAGTCCCCCGAAGGGGACATGGTCAGTAAACATTATTCACTTCACTATATTTGTCAGATGTTGATTTGCAATAGTTCTTGTTACACCACTGTTCACTAGTAAATGCAGTCACCTTCGTTCACAAATAAATGCGGTCACCACTTACCAGTAATTTTGAGCGATAACAATTAGAGAATGTTGTTGGTTCACCACTGTTCACAAGTAAATGCACTTTCTGACCCCGGACCGGCACTAGTGGCGGCCGGGGCAGTCGGCCCTTGCGATAAGCGCGAGCGTTCGGGTAACTTGCGGAGCTGCGGAGCACGTCTGCTCGTGACCGCTGCTGAGCGAGAACTCAATCATGCAGATGAGTGTCCGTTGTAATAGATTGTCATAGATTTTCTAATAGAACCGTGTCCAGTGTTAATGGGAAGTTCCCAAGTACCATGTCCACTCTTTTCTCTTATCAATATATGTGAAGCGCCATTAACCAGGACCGCGATACGCTTGTGTTTACAAGTGCGTTTTCTGAAGATAACTTTAGAAATATATTGGATATTCTGGAGTGTTTTCGAAACTGGCGTATTAGTCACTTGGTTATGAGAAGGGATACCATGACCAAATGGTTTCCTATTGAAGTACCCAATAAATACAAGGTTGTAATTGTTGTTGTACCAATAAGCGTAGTCGGCATACTTTTTATCAATTTGAAATGAAAGTGTCGAACTAAATTTCTGGAAATCTTTTCCAAAATAAATAAATTCCAGTCTTTGCATGAAGCCCTTTTTCTGATAATAAATTCGTGCAACAGCGAATAATATTCTAAATTTAATTTTCGATGACTTACATAAAGTGTGTTAATTCCAGGTAAGAATCAGTATGCTTCTGTGGTTTTGTTTTTAGGTGAAAATAAAAATTCATTTAGAGAAGTGTTGCACTCGTGTAGTTTTAATTATTTATGCTACTTCATCCGCTGCTTTAAACTTTGAACGTGGAAGTTCATGTGATATCACAAAAGCGCGCGCAAATTTTGTTGAGGGTCATATTGCTTGTCAGATGCCTGATAATCAGTATCGCCTTATCGATGTGTAATACTTGACCGTCTAAGATGGATAGCGTGTGTTCAGATTCCAAATGATTGTGAAAAGAGAAGTTTACTTGGATATATGGTTTAGAGATGCGAATGTGACCACCTGATTTCACTGGTAAAAAGTCTTCAGAAACTAGGGTAAAGATTAGAAAAAAATGGATAGTAAAGAAATGGACTGATTAATTGATTTTAAACTAAATTGCAGGAGTTGGCATGAAACTCTCCCTGGTTTCACGTGACCTTGGGAGCGAAATGTATTATGTAGTGATTAAAAAAAATTGTCATATGATGGATTATTTGTAAGAATTTTTTTCAACTTCCGATCGTGTTATCCCTACAAATAAAAATTGTTTTTTGTATGCTAGAATTATGAACTATTCGGTTACAACGTTTATATAAAATAGCATTTTATGGCACAGGTTATGATGAATTAGCCGTTTGTGATATGAATAATTACGTCAACACACATGGTGTGTCGCAGCGAGGGAATCGGGAGAGTGACAGTAATCAGCCCAGCCGACCAGTTTTTTTCTTTCCCTCAAGGTCAAATACCAGCGACGTAAAAAGTTTCCAAAAATTAACCTTCTCGTATAAACTTATAATGCTGTTCTACAAAAAATAAGGCGTGCAACTCGTTTATAAGATTTTTCTTGCATTCATACATGTATGAAAACTCGCTATTGTCGCTCGTTTTCAACTTGTACTTATGCACGGCAGCTTTACACAATAAACTAGTTGCATAATATACCAAGTTTCAACTGTAGTCGAACATTTGGGAGTATCCATGCAGTCAAGATGTATTTTTAGAATTCTTCTAATTGCCTGTCGTATTACGTGAAATGTTGCACTGCAAAGCACATTATAGTTTCAGAATTTAGAATTTCGTGAGGATAACATATTGGAATGAAATGACGTTTCAGGAATTCAAATTATTCATAATTACATTTGGCCTACAGAAATAAATAATCGAAGTCTGCGGTCATAATAATTATCATTTAGCATTGAAAACTTCATCTAAAATAATGTAGATTAGTTTCCTTTTGTTAATCAAATTACATTAAAACATTAATTCCCGTTCGACGTAGAGTATGATGAAAATATTTCATCTCATAACAAACATTTTTTTCCAGGCAAAATTACACTACCCGAGTAGATATTGGAACGGTTTAGTTCGGTATTCCTTGTGTGAGCCTCTCCTTCAAATTTGATGGAAAAGCAAAGGAAAGTGTTTCGAGGACGGTCGTAGCCATAACATTTTATTACGTTCTTTACAAGAAAAAAAGAATGCCATGCATTGAGCGTTTAGCCCCGTAATTATATTTACACAAACAGGTTTCAGAGAGGGAGAGAAAAAGGTAAAACGCATGAACTACGTAATACATAACACCTACAACGCTACCAAATAAGCAGCGTCAACAATTTGTTGCTGATCGTTGCAAATGTTTCATTCATGGATGCTACGACAAACTCTGAATCGGTTCAAATTGAGATATATATATATCTTTGCAAATCAGAAACTATTCATTGGAATGTCACTGTTGCGAATACAGTAGGCAAGCAATGCACGGTTTCGATCTGTAGATATGTTTAGATTTTATTTGTTACATCACACGACTGAAGTGCCGTAATTTCTGACGTCAGTTAATAGTCCGTGAAACGTAAACACAGGGTGCGTTCTCACTGGACTTCAGTCGGTTGCCATGTCAACAACGTGACTCATTGGTGTAGGCGCCCTCTGTGTACTCGACATACAACTGCTGCGGCTGTACGTAGTAATGACTGATTAGTGTGAGTGGGGCCTCCTACGCGTTGAGACATGCGAAACGGTGAATCTCTCTGGCCCAAGCGAAAGGACGGTTCTCGTAATCGATGTTCGTAAAAAACTTCGACGGTCGTCCAAGCTGTGTCAATAAGCGCATAGGCGATACGACAGTTTGGGCCCGTTGTCTGATCGTTAACGTTCTGTTAAAATGTTAAAGGTTCATAATTCTTCAGATTTACGGGCATCGTAGTGCATTAAAATATCTCACGCTTCGCAAATAGTAAATTCAATTTTTAGAAAGTCCGATTTTAATTCTTGCTCCGAATTATTTTTGAAACAGGGTGTGGATCTTAGCATGATCTCAAGAAGTACTTTGTGAGTAGCGGCGAATATTTGTGGAATTAGTTATTTCAGTTCATTTCACAATCAGAGAAGAAAGGTGAAATAAACTTCACCTCTAATGTACCGAGATTGTTGCGAGTAATGTAAAGCCGTGGCTTACACATGGCATAAAACTGCAGTTTTAGTCGGTCATTTTCCTATACAGAAAATGGATGGAAAAGGAATATTCGTTTCTATGCAGTTTTGTTTCGGTATCAAAAGTGGATGAACGAGATCTAGCGTCTTACTCCGTCATTAAGTTTTCTGCACGTAATCGTGATGCAAATATTTCTTCGAGAGGTCTCAAAAACAGCTGAACATCGCATCTATAGTTACAAATTAAGGTAGATTATTTTAGGACTGAACACAGAACGAGGCGATATTAGGATGCAGTAAGTTTTATTTCTCACCACGCTAATCACTTCACATTACATTTCAACATTTAATACCCTCTCAAAACTGCACAAAAAGAAAAAAAACAAAAACAAATGGCACCACACGAATAGCGATCGAGGAAAAGTTCCGGAAAGTGACACCTGGAGCGCGGTTGTCAAACTAGATGGAATCTGTAATGCCCATGAAGACCACCCTAAAAATGAAGCATTTGTAGGGGTTTTTGGTACAAATTACATCTGGCCCGAAATTTTTCTGTAGCGATGAAAAACGATTTAAAAATGAGCGTGTAAACCTGACGAAAGATACCAAAAACGATTATTCCTCTTTTATCTCGTTCACTTTGGTAGAAAGGCCATATTACCTCTCAAATTTGTATGAATTACATGGTCTATTTTCGTTGTCTTACTCTCCGTGTCGTCCTTACTACTGTTTTTATCATAGATTTTCTTCTCTTGCCTCAATACCAGTCAGTTTTATTTCTTAATCTAGTCGAACATGTTTCACACACTTTTTCTCAGATTCTTCATTAATTTGTTCCTCTTCCCTTGGCAACATCACCAGTGTCCTTTCCTGGACACTGGCTTTCTTCCGCTGAGTCTTTAGAGCCAAGAAATGTAAGATGAACTTGAGATCCAGTTGGACCCGGTGCGGTTCGCACGAGAGAGACGCTGGAAGCAGAGCGTGTGGCTGTTGTGGCTGCCCCAAGAGGGATCGGGCATGAGACGGGCGGCGCGGGGCCGAAGGGCGGAGATGGCACCGAAATAGCCGCGCGCCGCTGCCCATAAATCGCGAAGCAAGTGAATCCCAGATTCGCGGCGTCTTAGCGTAGGCGTGCGCACAGCGGTGCTGCCAGCTGGCGGTTGGTGGGTTGCGGCAGATTGGTGGCGATTTATGGCCACTAAAAGCGGGGCCGAGGCTTCTCCTGCGCCTGCGCCCGCGCCCGCATGGCGCGGCCGTCGGCGGCCCATCGGCCCCGGGGCAGACCGACATGTAGGAACTATAGCCCTGTCAAATTAGGCCAAAAAATGGCCATCGAAGAAAAAATCCCGGGGTTTTGAAACTTGGCATGATTGTTTGTTGGTACCTACTCTATAGTGGTCGTTGGGCTCAGAGATGACCTCGGTACGAAAATTGATAATCCATATTTTATTTGATAAGAATCGGGTACACATTTTTGGTAAAGAGTTGGGTACACTGCCAACATACAAATTACATAAAACAATACAAATGGAATAATCACGTTTACTGTGAACATTGAGGAACAACTAACACTTGAATGTCAATTACGAACGACCTGAACGTCAATGTTTGGCGAGAGGATCCAATGATTGGTGAATTGGGGAAGCCCCTATATTCCTAAAAGCACTAACGGCTTCGACACTTTTGCAATAAGTTGTTGCTTTCCTAATGACTGCCTCGGTTAATCGAGACATTCGTATTGTTTTATGTAATTTTAATGTTGACAGTGTACTTAATTCTTCACCAAATATTTGCATTCGATCCTTATAAAATAAACCATGAAATCAGTTTTGGAGCCCGTGGTAATCTCGGATCCCAATGGCCACGGATACTCGCAAGTCGGTATACACAATAAGGTTTGTAAAATGTTAGTTTTTGCTTGTCGTAAACAAAAATAAGAACTTTTCAAACCTATAACTCTAAAATGGTTAACTTTGCAACAAACCCTTATAGAAACTTTTTTGTCGGAAATGTTTTCTACTTTAATTTTGTGTAGAACATACTTTTCTGTGGGATTGATAGTTATGGAGATAGGTGCAAAAAAGTCGAAAAAGTACCTTCAAACGATCGCCCCATCCCTGGCTCACCTTCCACAATTCAGGAGATTGAGATTCTTCAACATTAGAAAATATTTTAAATAGTTTTGCTTGCTTTTGACGAACTTTCGTTCTGTGCGGTCCAACTGAATAAACTTTCTTCTTTAGTAGAAAAAAAGTGAAGAATTTAAAATTACGAGTATTAACTAAATACACTTTGTCAAATCATTAGATGTATAATAAAAGGTTTCAATTTCGTGAAAATGGAAAGAATTGCGATTAAATTATTTTTACAAGAGTTTTCAGGGTGTTGTCTGAATAACAAAGTAATTAACAAAGGCAATGCGAAGAGTCTTAAAAAAAGTATTTTGGGAATGACGGTCATGGGTTGGAGTCACACTACTTTATTCAGCAATCTTGCTTGGAGTATTCCAGATAGTGCCAGATTGATCAGATAATGTTTTATTAGAAAGATGTAAGCTAGATCAATTATAAGAGTTTGTTATTGATGCGACGTAAGAGCAGATTTCAGATATGTTGTATAGTTTAGTGAAGGTTAGAGACATTGATTAATTTCCATACGAGAAGCAAATGATGGAAGTGAATCGCTGACTTCACGGGGGCTCTTTTGTTCTCGGAATAGCAAGTACTTGCGACTCAGTTTGTCACCGTGTTAGGCCTCATTCACAATGCAAACTTAAACGTAACGTAAGCCGTAAACTTATGCAGTAAACTTTTCACGTAAAAACGAGCATTCACAATGGCAAACGTAAGCTGGAATGTAGGTTTTGCCTGAACCAATCAGAATTCAACATATTGATCGATTCGTTTCTAGCATTTTTTTCGACTCTCCTATCGATTTCGCCTTTTGCATTTGCGAGCAGCTGTTGCGCCCCTACCTATTGAGGTTATATGCGAGCAGTGAGCTTTAAATTGTGTACCGCAAACTCCACAAACTTCTCTGCTCTACCTTTCGACTATACACACCAATACACACGCATAAACAAGAATCGATCTGGAGTCGACCTTCCTTCTCGCGGATTTTGTTGTGCATTTGTTTTTTTCATGCTGCTCTCTGATTGGTCTTCGGTAGAATTTCGACGTAAACTTAAACGTAGAAGCTTGGAGCTTGCGAGCTCTTTAAGTTTACGTCTCACGTCTACGTTTACGTCAAGGCATTGTGAATGATCTCGCTTTATAATCCATTTCTAGGTTTTGCGGCTACGTTACGGTTACGTTTAAGTTTGCATTGTGAATGAGGCATTACCCTCTACATGCCTGCTTCGGTAACGGAGTCGGCCATTGTACAGATACCCCTGTTGGAGTCGTTCTTTGACGTATCCCCACGCGAGGCCCTCCCTGCCGGGCCCCCGCCACGGCCTGCATGCCTCGGCACCAGGCTCAGGCCAAGTTATAACTCAAGTAAAGCATCTTCCCTTCCCTTCGTTAATTTGGACTTCAGGCAAAATATTTGGCAGGCGACCTGGGAGGCGCCGTGGCTCTACGTGTCGTGCTGAATATGTACCTTGAACTTGTAATCATTTGCTTGGCATGCGTGTTTCACCTCTTTAACTTTTGCTGTAGATCACCGAGAAACAAGTTTGAAGTATCGTACTATTTTGTGGAAATGTGATCTTGTTTAGAGGCAATGTTCTAGTAAAATTCATGTCATATGTCGTCTACATCTTGATGAAAAAAGATCGGAGATTATTGATCCTTCGATGCAGTAATTATTGTTTATATTGAATTTGTTTTAATTTACTTGAATGTCTTGTAAGATCTCCTCCGAACTTCTTTTGGTTGTTAATTGTGCAAGAATGCGGTTAGAGTGATAGCGATAGATATGTTGTGCAAGTTTGGATTGAGAAATAAACAATGAAATAGACATTTTATTAATGCACTGATTCATGACTTAAATATTGTTCGATGAGGGTTTTTTTACTAAACCTCATGGTATGAAGATTGAAGGTATGCAGGCCAAATGTTTTGCATGAAGTCCAAATTAACAAAGGGAAGGGAAGATACTTTACTTGAGTTATAACTTGGCCTGAGCCTGGTGCCGAGGCATGCAGGCCGTGGTTGGGGGCCCGGCAGGGAGGGCCTCACATGGGGACACGTGAAAGAACGACTCCAACAGAGCATGAAAATTGAAGGTGTTCAATAGACAGATAAATATCAATTTGTATAAAAAGGAAATAAGTTCTGTTTCCCGTTCAGAAGTCAAACTTTTTGTTAAGTGACGAATCATCTAGTATTAAGTGTTAACTGGCGGTAAGTGATGGAAAGTCTGTAATGAACAGGAAAACATGAATACATTTTTTAATTTGTGTTACCGTGTTCGTACATAAACTTTATTCGTTGTATTTCTTGGCAATTTATAAGCATCCTTTTTCTTCCTTTTTCTTTTGCCTGTTATTGTTACTGCAGCTGCGAATTGAATAGAACGGACATGAGTATTAACTGCGACGCGTCCGTGCTTGTGAAACGATCACAGGTGGCAGAATTAATCTTAGCGTCAGACTACAGGTGTCTCTCCTCTCTTCTCTATTTTGAGCATGTTTGAACTGCGTCATCTTCAATTTATCGACTTACAGCGTCTGTGGCTCCCATTTGACAGAAAATGCCCCCACCTCAACAAGAAGCTTAATTACCACTCTCCCTCAACCCAACATAGAAACCAACTTCCTTTTCAGCAGATTATCGTGCAATGTGTATACATTGATGATGCAAGTTGCTACTCAAAATCCTAAATTTCTTGTATCATTAACGCATATTTGCAATATCATTAACAATTATTCAGTGGGCTAAAAGATCGTAAACGCAATAGTTTCGACTAATGTTTTCGTAGAAGATTGTAGTGCTTACATAATGTATAACATTTTGAAATACGCACGATATGTCCATTAAATTTGGCGTCAGTGATTGTAGGTACTGGAATATGACATAGGTTTTGACAGAAATAGGTTAGTGTTGCAAGATGACACGAATTTCTGACGTACGTAACTCGTAATCACTCACTTTCTAACGTCCCTTCTGTGCAGCGCAAGGTTGTAAAATTGCTTTAGTCTTTTGGACAAGTGAGCATAGGTATATAGACCTCCGGAATTGAAGGTCGGTGAATGACAGAAACTGGGGTACCTGGCCTATGAGCGAAATGGTTGCTAGTCTTCGTAGGCGATACGGAAATGTGTATAGAAACGGAATGTACAAGTAAAATAGGTGACGTATGAGAGAACGTCGGCGCACATATTCTAGAAACGTTTCACTATGCACTCTCATGGTGCTTAAAGTTTTATACTCGTTGAAAAACCCTAAGTTTTAAACCGCTTAAAAAATTCTTGACGAAAAATTAGTACTTGTAATAATGTATTACATGCTTCTTAATTGTCTCACGACTTGCGATTTGTCTCACGACGTATTCTGGGTCAGATATAACAGTTTTTGCAGAAGTATCACCTTTTCATTTTATTTTCGTAGTATTGTGATGAAGATGCTTATGGTTGTTTTCAGATCCTTACCTTGTTTGTGAATGTTGTTTATTATAGTCGATAACTCAAGCACGTGGGGATCAGGGATCATTTCTCAGACACGTGAATACAGCCTGATAACTCTCAAATTCTAATCTGGAAATCTGCCATGAAATGAAATGATCAATTTCTGACTTGATTTGTGCTCGGGGTAGGAAGCACTTTTTTGTTAAGCTTTAAAGGGGCTATAGATGTAATAATATTAAGCATAATTTTGCGTAACAAACCTTCATTTCACATTGTTAATTATTTTTCTTATCTTATTCTTACTTTCGCATTGCTTATCCACTAGGAAACTATTGAATTTTAGGAGACTTATGGTGAAAAGATTACCTCGGACACTGTAAATAGTTGCTTGTGGAATCTTTCTAGATGTTGCATGGATTGTACCATTCAATCTCTTCGCTGCTGATGCTCTCGCCGATGAAGCAGTTGGCCTATCGAGGAATGAAGCCTCTGTAGCTTTTGCGAATGAACTTGCTAAGAAACCTCCCTTCAGCCTCTCCTCATTACGAGGAAGCCGCTCCCTCTGCACGTAGAGGTCAAAGCAAACCGGAGTTGAACACGGCGTGCGTAGACCTTCGGACGGGACAGCCGGCCACGCGACGCCATTGATTCGCCCGCGCTCCCGCGCGCGCCGGGCGTCGCACGCGGCGCACTCGCCTTGGCGCCCTTGGATCCGCCGTCTCTCTCTGTCCACTCGCTTCCTCCTCCCGCCACTCTTCCGCTCTCTCCCCTCCGGCGCTTGCGCCGTCACAAGGACTTCCTGAGGACTTCGATCGCCTCTGCGCGACATCGACACGACTCTGAAACGCACTTCACGGCCACAGGTGGACAGGCGGCGTTAAGGAGGGGGTGCGGACGTGTCAAGAGGTTGTTCAGTAAATCAGCCTTAAGGGAGTGCAGAAAATTGAAAATATCTTAACTATGGTAAATGGAATTTCCAACAATTTTGTTGTGGGAATAAACAAACTGTTAGAATGCCAGTAATCGCCTTTAATAACTGTAAATTACACTTCATGGCCTTTACATGTTTTAATGGATGACGAAAGTTGCGCTGATTGTGTTCCAAATTTGCTCCCAATGTGTTTGTTTTATTAAGGGGGGAACGTGAAGAGAGAGGTTTTCTCGCCAAGGCTGGGGCTTCCGACCACGCATGCTTGGCGTCGCGTGCCAATGGCTGGTTGAGCCCCGATGAGGTCGTGCTGTTGAGTCGTGCATCGTATTTCAGGGCTTCGTCGCTCGCCCTCCGGAGCGCTGTTGACTTGCGTGGTGGAAAGCCCGTCCGACGCACCTTGGGCTCGCAATCTCCCCCGTCTCCTTTCCACATCGCCGCCTCGCTTCCCCTCCCGCCCTTGTCAGGTCGATAGCGTTGCTAGATGGAAATGGAGACGCCCCCTCTCCTTTCACGCTTCGCCCGCGGAACGGCGTGCGCGCTCGGCTGCAAATAAGGGCCCTCTGCCGAGCAAATGCACCCGCGGATCAACGCGCCGCCGCCGCCGCTCCATTTGCAGCTTACATTAGATAAGGCTTAAAAACCAGAACTTTCGACAGTTGTGCGCGGGAGTTCCGTTAGGTTGTGCGTGACTTTGTCATTCTCCCTTTGCAAGTTGTCGACTTGCGATATAATACTTAATAAAAATTATGATCTGTAGTTGAACAGGCAATTTGGAGTCCCAGAATTGTCTTCTCGCATCCGAAAGCGTTCATGAATGTTTCCCACAAATGATTTACATTTTAATGAGTAATTATATTTGTTCTCTATCGGCTAACAAGCATTAAACAAACTTGTATAGCGCGAAAATCTAGTTTGCTTTTTGGAAACGACAGAATCGTACAATAGGTATTACACGATTTGTATTGTATCGATGCTCTCAGATATATCCTTAAATTTAATTTAGGTTAATGTATTGTACATGAAACTTAATGTAACCGTGTAAATTAAACAGCTTAATATATTTGTACATTAAATTTAATGCAAAAGTTTAAATCAATGTATATTTAATGCAGAGATTCTCCAGCTTCCCCTGCCTCTCGTCATTCATATCGTTTATTCATAATCACCAGTCCGTCAAGATCATTCATTTATGATCATAAAGCTTTGACTCTTGAATCCTAATGTGCATGTGTACATTAAATTTAATGTGCATTCATGATAATTACTTCAGCGTAATTTACATTAAAGTAATACGGAAATTTCTGACAGTGTACTCTACTGTTATTGAAAATACTTCTTGCGTCCTTAACAAGTGTCACGTCACGAGCGTTTGAACATAAAATAAGTCTATCGAGATTGCGTGTTGTGCCCCTCGTTTGGAGAACGTGTTCAAAGGCCAATAAATCCCATAACCCATTGCTACGGGCTGAGACGGCTCAGGACAAGTGCCACTGCAGGGTGTCTGAGTAAGAAGTCGAGGGGTTAGTCCTTGACGGTGGCGGATTTTCGTCACCACGCGTCATGCCAATTCCGAAGTCCAATTCTGCCGTGGCCTGGTGGAGAATTCTAGCGACCGGCTGCTGTGATTGATAGTTTTCCTTCTTTCCCTTATCATGACCAGAGGAATGCCGGAGCTGTACTTCAGCCAACGGGCCTCGCATAGCGACCCTATTCCACCCTGCATCGTTCCTTCCTCAACCTTGTCGGGAGCTGAGTGGTTGTCCCGAGGGGAGGGTTCGTCTTTTAGGTCGCCGCCTCTCACCATCCAAAGAGGAGAAGCCCCGCCCCCTTCCGAGATAGGAGTAGCACTACCCTTGTGAGCAATGAGCACAGCGATGGACGCGCCCGTCAACCCAATCAGGCGCTTTGGTTGTTTCTTCGTGCCGCTGCGTGTGGGGGAGGGGCGATTTGGCGCGCGGCCACCGACTTCGCTCTTGCCGAGCGGTTGCTGCGCCCTCTGCGTCGTAAACCGGCGCCGATATCCCTTGGTCGCGCACCTGTTGCAGCATCGCGGAGCAGACGTCGCGCTGGAGCTGGCCGTTGATTAATCGCACGCCTCATGAAGGTGATGAAGTTGTTGCAGCTGGGGCTCATTGCGGACTTGGAAGATAATCGTTTCGTCGCTTAGGGGTGTCAGATGAATTGGATGAATTGACGCTGTCCCTTCCCGGAGGACAGTTCTTGTCCGTCCGCGTTCTAACTCGTCGCCGTTGGAGGAACTGCGATTACGTTCCTTTTTCTTTTATTTTTTTTTCTTTCATCTTTCTTTCTTCTTTTTCTTTCTTTGTTTGTTTTTAATATTAAATGTGGAGTATTCAGCTTCGAATGGGCTGCGATCGAACGCACGCCTATGAACAAAGATTGATATATCAAAATAATTAGTTTTCAGTACTGTGCGCGGAAACTAGTACTTACCTTCACTCTGGGTTTGGAAAGTAATTTTGCCTTCGCGTTCGGCGAAGTTGAGTCCATACAATAGAACGGAGTACTGCAAAGTTAACAAAACACTAGATGATTTATATCATACTGGCTGCCGTCTCACATTCTGAGAATGATACCATGTGTATGTACTTGTATATTTATTGAATTCGTGATAAAAAATATAAGCGTCTCATAGGAAAGTCTCTTCGGCGCACTCCTTCCAAATGCCAGTCTCGGCTCTTCGTCAGACAACAAATCATTCGTACGCCAAAGACCCCTTTCTCTAGCAGTTACGTAAATAACTATTCGGAAATGGTTATATTAACAGTTCGAAGATTCCACGCTTATATCAGTGTTTTATATCTTTTGTCATCTTTTAAATGTTTGACTACAACTTGTGTAAATGGGAAAGTGCAAGTTCTTATATTCCCTGATCGTAGTGTACACACAGTTCAAAAATAAATGGGATATTTTAGATCCAATCAATGGACTTGATTGAAGCTTTTTGTGAAGGAAGCGATATATATTACGCTGGAACATCAAAGTGCCTTGAGGAAATTTCAGAAACGTTCGAGCAAAAGAACATTGAAGGTTCGCACTTGATCTTCGCTTGTCCTTGGAAATGACGCTTCCAATGCGGCTAGCCGCCAACGCGGACGTCGGAAGTCTGTTTTTGACGACCGTCGTAAAACATCGTACGACGTCAGTTGTACTTTCGAAGTACGTTTGACGAGCAGTGTGGTTTGCGAAGCACTGGAGCAGTAGGTCGTACAAAAGTGATTCTGAGAAATCAATAAATGCGCTCTTGAGCAAATGGCAGTTTTCTTCGTGCCTCGATTTCTAATACGTTGACAGTCTTTGACCTAGTCGTTTTAAAAATGGAAACTACTTTCCTCTTAGTCTTCAGGAAGTTGTAAATGTCATGATTTATTCAAGGATTTTATTTGAATGGGTTACTTTTTTCTTCTTACAAATTGTGAAAAGTTTGTACAGATGCCTTGTATAGTTATAGCGCATAAAATGATTATTACTCAATCATCCTATTCTCTGCACAAATGCGTTTGCGCAGCTATCTAATGTCGCTATCGATTATCTTAGTGTGGTAATCACATTTTGAGGTATATATCTTTTGCCGGAAGAAAATATGATTTCTGTAATTAGTTTGACGATATCGATTGACGATTTGAGAAAATCGTCCTGAGAGCTTTTATTATGATTGTTGTACCAAATGGTAGTCTCTCTCCGTATGAAAAGGAACCTATTAAGATAACTTTTGCAGACAGAGAGGAAAGAACTAAAACACAAGAAACATTTTGTTGCTGGGGTACGGTGAGTTAATGTAAGACTCGGATCTTTGTAATTTTGGCATGAGTAAGCTCGCTTCACGCGCCTTTCTTTTTTTCACGAAGCTAATTCTTCACTTGTCATTCGTAGGTTTAAAGGAGTTTGCCTTTCACGGTGACAGTATCGGTGTCTTTTTCGAAAGGACTGGCTAATGAATAATATTAATTTTTTTTTGCATGAAATGAAAATTTGACTGCGTTCCTCTGCAAGGTTTTTTAATTTTTTAATTTTTTTTAAATTTCCGATTTGTCTGCTTCTGTTAACGCTACACATTCAGTTTTATTGTATCGTGCTTAACGCATAGAAAAATCCTTGCATGAGGTTATTTAGGAACGCAATTACTTTATTTCTTACGTGTTAGTGGAAGGTTAGTGCGTCTACGTAAGCGAAAGTCTTGCATTTCAAACGGAAGGCGGTACTTCTCTCGCTTAGTGATTTTGTCGCCGACTTGCTTTATTTCGTTATACTATTTGAATCAACACACGCATTCTAATGTAGGTTATAATACATATTTGGTTTTTATCATTGACGTTGAAGAAAAGTTTCGTTGAAGTTTCTCTATCCGAAAAATTGGTGAATTCCTCTTAGCGGTAGAAACTGTGATCGCGAACCATTGGAACGAAGGCAAGGAATGTAGACGCGATTGAGATTTGTAGTTCCTAGTTTTAGATTTTCGGCTGTGTGGAAGAAAGCCCGCTTCGATAGCTCAAGGCCGGCTGAGTTTAGCTCGGACCCAGCATTACCGCTGCCTTTGTAGCGACTATGACCGGGAAGGCTTAAGGTTTCCGACACTAGCTAGAGAGAGAAAGAGGTCGAATTCAGTCGCTACCTGGAGAAGAATTCTAGCGGCCGGCTGTTCTCACTTGTAATTTTTCGTGGATTCTCAGATCGACACCAGGCGAATGCCGGAGCATTATCCTAACAAACGGACCACGGACCGCGCGCAATCTTTCCTTCTTCCATGTCATGTTATCTTCCCTAACGGACATACACAAACTTAATTAGACTACACTTCCACACATGCCGGCAGACCAGTCGGGTGCTTGGAGTTTATCCCTGCTGGGGTGGTGCCCCACTGGGGTAGATTATTAGAAGAGGGATTCTCCCGCAAGCCAGCTTATAGGTCGGCACTGAATCTCACATTTCAGTGGAGAGAAACAGACATCTCCAGGCGTAAAAGACATCACTTCATTAACGGGACTAATGACAAGTAGTTGTCGCCGGAAACACCAGTCAATTCGATAGCGCCGAGTCTTGGAGCAACGACCAAACATGCGGAGCCGAAATCGCGGAGTTTGGAGCCCATTTACCTTACCTTAATTCCTTAACCACCTAACCCTTTACTTTTCATGCTCACTGTACCTTCTTTCAAACGGTGGAGAGCAAAGGATCATCTACCTAGAAGGGTTTTTTCTGAACCCCTTGTTTCCATGCAGAAATCGTCAACATTCAGGCTGATCATGTAATCCTGCTGTTCACTATGCTGCAATTGCACTAGGTTGCACAAGGCTGTACGGGAGAGAGGGAAGTTCATATCTCGAGGGTGGCACTCGTTGCGCTGGCCTTATCCTGATCCTCGGGAGCGCATCGTCAGAGCGCTCATTTTCACTTCTACCCAAAGACCTGTGTGGGACCGCTTTGCCAGCTGCAAGCTCAGCAGCTTCCCAGGTTGGCAGAGGGTAGAGGTCCGGGTTCATACACCACCTGCACTCGCATGCGTCCGGAGGAATGTCTCGGCCTCCTGAGTGGGACGCCGCCACGTCGAACCCCACTGGGGCCACCGGAATTGTCTTTCCCCCCAACTCTCGCGGCGCCCTCGTTGGGCGTAACGATGTGCGCCACACCGAGAAACCGGACGGGAGTTTCCAAGGCTTTTGTGATGACGACTAGGCCTCGGACTTTTAGATGCTTAAAGATCGGAAAATATTTCATGTGCTTGAAAAGTAAAAAAAATGTTTTAAAACTACAAAAATATTTATTATTGATATGAAAATCATATCAGCTGGAACACGTGACTTCATCTTCTTTATCCCTCTGCACATTTTATCCGTGCAATCTGAGGAAGTTTCGGAGCTGCTCATGTTAAGAGTATACTATGTTATCGCTCGGAGTGTCATTGTCTGAAACGACAATAGTGTTAGAAATGACCTTCGGACTTTTAGACCAGTCGTGAACCAGGCTCGCTCCACTTCGTGTTACTGTGGGTCTTCTCCGATGATGTGTGACCAACCGCTGCATTCGAAACTGGCACGTCCTTCACCATCTTCCGAAAACTCCAAAACATTAATTTAAAAAATACTCAATCTTTCATTTATATTAAAAATCAGCGAAATGTGTAATATTTCTTGTTTCGACGAAATTTTTTTTAGGTGCTGTACAATTTGGTGTATGGAATCTTGTTGAATTTCCGCCCAACTTTAAAGATAAGAGGAAAGAAGTGTGACGGCGGGTGATGTGTGTGTTGCAGAGCTGGAGCTGGGCGGGCAGGCGGCGATGGTGGAGGGCCGCGCGGAGGCCGAGGCGAACGGCGCGGCGGGGGCCGGCGCGGGCGGCGAGGCGCTGTCCTTCTGCGACGAGCGCCTGCCCGGCGCGGCGCTGCAGGCGCTGCACCTGATGCAGCGCTCGCGGCGCTTCTGCGACGTGGTGCTGCACGTGGGCGGCGGCGCCGAGCTGCACGCGCACCGCGCCGTGCTGGCCGCCGCCAGCCCGCACCTGCTCGAGCTGTTCAGCGCCGACGAGGAGGTGACGGCCATGCGGCCGCAGCAGGCGCCCGCCGCGCAGGCCGCCGCGCTGCGCTCCTACTCGCTCAACGGCGCCTGCGACCGCGCCGCGCTCGAGAAGCTCGTCGACTACGCCTACACCGCACGGTACGACCTTACCTCCATTCGCAATGCGTTCGCGGAAGCATAAGCATGGCGGTAACGTGAAAGTTAGGACCACGTCCATAAGCGGACTCGTTCACAATACGGTCGCATAAGCATAACACGTAAGACATTAAGCAAGTTTGAAGCTTCTGTGCTTATGCTTATGTCAAAAATAAGAAATCAATCAATCGCAGTACGTTAACTCAAAATCGAGTATCGAAATAAATCGATAAACGAAATAACGCAATCCATGGCAAGAGCCACCCTCCCCTTCATGGTCACAGGTGATATCTCGAAATAGATTCTAACATCCAAGCAATTGGAAGCTAGAATGTCTCACAGCCAATGGAAACTCTTATTTTGCTTATGCTTATGTTCGACGTTGTGTGAATATTTGTCTATCACTTAAATGTTTACGTCTATGTGACATGGCTTATGTTTGTTTTTGCATTGTGAATGGACCTTTAGTTTAATGTTCAGGGTACCGTGACATTAGAGTTTTTGCAAGTCGTTGATTTGAAAGACGTAACACAATTCTGTGGAGAACTGAACTACGCATGCGCCGGCATAAAATGACGGGATTTCGATTGACAGGTCCCGACATTCTCCCTGTTTTTGTCGTCTACGGCAAATGTGTTCGGATCTTAAACTTCGTAGTTTTTGCCGCCAAATCTAAGCACGAATTCAACACTAACACACAAGAAGCATGGAAGCAATGAAAAATACAGTATCTATATTACCAATATAATAAGACAGGAACTTAATGGCTAATTTGTTTAAGTTAATTCAAATATGTCAGAAATAAACTAACGTAATTATTAAGGATTTGGAGGTTGTGTATATTGAGGCTCCTTTGATTTCATATAGGAGTCTGTCATACGTTTTACTATCTTGCAATGCTTATAAAAGCAAAAATGCTCTCAGAGATACAGATTAGATTATTGTAGATCCTGTTAGAGGTATTCAGTTCCATTTAGTTCTAGTTTTAACGTATGTTTTAGATTGTACGACATGCAAAAACTCATTTTTCTGAAGGTATGTTAATTCCTATTGACGATAATGTTTACGTACTACAATGGATTTCCCGCTTTGCAAATTATCTATTTTCAGCCATACTTTTCTGTTCTGTTGAGAGGATTGGAGCTTAAGGGATGTGTCAAGTGCCCTAAGTGTAGAATTGAGAAAATAGTTAAACGTTGAGAGATTATAGAAAACACTATGGAAGGCATTTTGCTTTCCGCAGCTAGAACACGGCAAGTGTTGAGATATTGGAATACCATTTGTTCACGAAATAAAATGGGAGTTTTTTATTACACTCCTACTCCAACTCAAAATTTGCACAAATGCACGTATATCACTTGTGCTCTGGATCCCTCAATTGAATGTAGGATATTTCAGACACCGAACACCTCCACTCCATAGTTTGTTTACTCCTACACGCATGTGCAACACTTTACATAGTCGGAAATCGCTATCTAACGTCTCTCATTTATGTAGCTTAGCATTTATTAGTAAAGATGTGTCAAAGATGAGGCTGCGAATTAATTAGAGGTATTCTGCGATTCCGCCCTCTAGAGTTTGATGTCCTCTACTAGAGAAATAATAATGTTCCTGCTAGGGACACAATTATTTAGTCTACCCTCATTTATGATTTGCAAACTGAAATGTTCGAATCAAAGAATTTGAAAACCTTTTCCCGGAAAATTCCTCGAAATTTTGCGAACTTCGCCGCGTACGCCAAGATGATCCTCGTTTCACTTAAGGATTTCTTTTCCCCTTGCAAGTTGAACATCCTCTGAGGAGGGTGGGAAGCTTTAATTCGCGCCCTGTCAGGGATTAAAATATTAAGAGCGAACGGCTCAAGCCTAAATAGTACTAATAAACTATTTAATAAACCGGACCACTTCCAAATTTAATCCCCGTCGCGTGAAGTTCAATAGTTACTAATCCAGTTTTAAAAACATAGATGGTTTTGGATCGATTTTATTTTAACATCAATATTTTACTTCTGAGCATCGATATTCAGAAACATCTATGTTTGTTTGAGATGTCGCATCTAAGTACGCGCAGCCTTGATTTGGTTTCTAAGAAAGCGCCTGTGCTTGTAATGAGATTCTTATATGCTTCCCGCTTTACAGGGCAGTATTTACCTCTAGCGGTTGCTGCGCCCCTGAATTTTTGTTTGGGAAGTTTCATTTTTCACGCGCGGGCTTCTCTCTCTCTTCAGAATTCGCCCGCGAATATTTTGCCAGAAGCTTACAGAGCAAGTAGCATTGAACATGGCCACATCGCCAGCTGCCATTCGCAAATTGAAATGGTAGGGGGCGAGGGAGAGGGGGGGAACGGACATAAATCGTTTCCTTCCACAACACGATGGAGGAGCGTTAGTTCTGCTTGACATTGCCAGGTCACGGAAAAGCGAAGCAGTTAACCGCAAATTCGGTTCTTTAGCCACGCCGTTGGTGGAGCGTGTCTGCGCGGTTTTTAGTGGACGCCGGGAGCGACTGTCCTTGCCGGCGGCCTCGCGGAGGGACGCTGCACCCCACCCCCCCGGGCGGTCGAAGTAGCAGAGAGCGCCGCGCCGCGGCTTCTCGCGAAACTACGACCCCTAGCAGTGGCGTCCCGAAAAGAGTGCGACGGCACAGACGAAAGGAAGTCAAGGAGGGGAAGAAGAGCAGGGGGCGAATGACAAAAGCGGAAGCGTTAAGTGTGCAAATTAAAGATGCTATGAGTTAGAATTTCATATAGATTTGCTTCCTCCTTAAAATGAATTAAAGTACGGAATTAGAAGCACATACAGACAACGGATTAAAAGGCACAAGGACTATGTAAAAAAAATCATTAAAAAAAAATTATAGTAACTTTTGAATTGGAAGCTGGTAAAATAGGAAAGACGGGCACTGGCACTACATAGTTTACACTGGACGCAAATTGTATTTTATTCTTTTTAGGTTGTTAGTTTTCTATCACTATTTAGAATAAGTGACGAAATATCTGTATCAATTAAATGTCATTATGCCGAACAACAGTACGTACAGCGTATGGAATGGAATAGCGTACATTCCATTCACGCTATTCTTGACTGATCACCCCAGAATGACAGGGAATAAGTCAGACGAGAAGAATAATTGCATTGGCGGTGACGCACGAAAGCGTATTTTCTACATTTGCACGACTAGATCTTTATTCTGGCGTGCAATAGAAACTCGTGACACCGGGACTGTGACCCGGCGACGTTACGTGCTATTACGGCGCGTCGGCCGGCACCATACACGCCGAGACCTACACCTTGAAGCCCAGTCGGCGGACCCGTTCTCATGTTTGCGCACTCTCGCCTTTTTACACCGGGATATCCGTACTTACTAATTTATTTATGCATTTAGGTTTAGTAGACCTTCAACTGATTTGTCAGTTGAAGCATGGGAGTGATTATTCTTTATAAGACGCAGCTACTAATGAAATGGTGTTGGAATAAGATCCAGCGAATACGGGAGAAGCAAGAAAAGCTGCCGAGAGCTCGCGCTGTTCACTACACATGGATTGAGCCGGCACTGAACAGTCCCAGCGATGGACAGAGTGCACTAGCCACTATGCCACGCCATGCTGGTGCAAAAGACGGTCTTAAACGGTGGAAACGATGGCAATATTTTCATATTCCTTCAGTGTCTTTTCATACCTTGTCAAGTTACCAATCCCACGAGGAGCCAAACGCATTTAATATTTGAGTGTCAATTTTTATAGTTTGTGTTTTTGTGAGATCTGATCTGTGGACACTCACGTCGCCAGACACACCTATGGCACAAACAGCTGAACCGTACAATAAAATAAACATATGTGGAATGCGCGTAAATTAATTAAATAGAAATACTTTCGTAGTAGCAGTTCCGCGATGGAAGAGAGAAAAGGCAAACATGCATGTTTTGGTATCAAATGCTTTGGAAATTTCACAGAGACCTAATGCCGGATCATCGCCGTCGACCTGGAGATGCGCGAGCTTAAAATCAAACGGACGATAACGATATTTTGGAAAGCTGCCTTAAACTATCTAGCTGAATACTTGAATGTACGTGCTTGAGCGGAGGGCTGGGGCTTGCGCAGGCTGGAGGTGAAGGGGCACCAGGTGGCGTCTGTGTACCGCGCCGCGTCGCTGCTGCGCATGGACCGCTGCGCCAGGGAGTGCGCGCGCCACCTCCTGCGCCACCTCACCGTCGACAACTGCCTGCAGACGCGCGCGCTGCCCGGCCTGGCGCACGACCGCGCCTTCGCAGAGCAGATCGACGCCTTCATCGCTCGCGAGGTGAGCTCAACGCCCCAATATAAGAAAGAGTCGAAAATCGAATCGAGTATTTGCATTTCCAGTCAAAATCAAAAATATTTCATTGTTTTTGGATTATTCTGGATTTCTGGGTATCTACAATACAACACCTCTCAAAACGCTGGAAACAGCAGTTTTCTTTAACTTTTCTTCACTTTGCAATATTTCCAGTGCAGCTGGAACAATAAGGAAGGCATTCATTTAATGTTTCCACAGTGAAACCATTTAAATTTTTTATATATATTTATTTTATTTCTATTTTTTAAACACTTAGTATCTTTAATACTTCAGGTGTGCATCTATGTAGTCAGGGGGTGTTAGGAATCCTCTTATTGCCTTTTCTGATAACTACCCACCTCCATTGCCATCTGTACAGTTACTGTAATGTCTGAATGTGAAAAAAAATTAATTGAAATGTTTGTTATTGGGTTTTTGTGTAGTTTGATGCTGTCTCAAAATCAAAAATTCTGCTTTCACTGGTTTGTGTACGTGTGGAAGTGTTGAACCAGACCCGCCAGGAAATGTCTTTGGTGGTGGGCGATTCTATTAGCCGGCTGGCTCTTGATTGGTTGAAGCGGCAGTTTGCGGATGATGATAATCTGCAACTGGACAAACTTACTGAGAAGGTAAGCATTTCAAAGAAAGTATGCAAGTATGATGAGAGAATTCATTGATAAAATACAAGACGGTGAAAGTTCAACAGCTCTAATAAAATAAACTTTTAATTATAATCCAGCAAAATTAAGAAAAAATCAAATCTGACAAAGTAACATGTACTATGCGACTTTAGAGAGTTTATCTTGAGTAAATAAGAAATAAAAATGCCATTGAGTTTTTTTAAATTTGCTACTTTTTTTCATAATTTAGATTTACATCACCGGTTTTTCAGGCATTCATGATGTGCAGAGCATTGTTAAGCAATATCAACATAGTGTTACCTTAATTTTGGTTTAAAAAAGTTATCCAGAGTCGATTCTTTTGCAGACTCACTTGCTGTATCTAGCGATGGACAATTCACTTCAGGACTGTACTGAAATGCCTACTAGTGATCTCAGTGACACAGAAATTGTTCAAGATTATAAGAAACTTTCACTAAAGAATCATACAAATACAAAGGTAAGTACTGTTTGTTAGAAAGTTTTCTTTTCTTCACGTTCTTTTTTTTTCTTTTCTTTTTTCTCCCTTCCTTCCTTCCTTCCTTCCTTCCTTCTTTTTATCCGTCTTTTTTCCTCTTTCTGTCCTTCCTTCTTTCTTTCTGTCCTTCCTTCTTTCTTTCTTTCTTTCTTTCTGTCCTTCCTTCTTTCTTTCTTTTTTCTGTCCTTCTTTCTTTCTTTCTTTCTTTCTTTCTTTCCTTCTTTTCTTTCTTCTTTCTTTCTTTCTGTCCTTCCTTCTTTCTTTCTTTCTTTCTGTCCTTCCTTCTTTCTTTCTTCTTTCTTTCTGTCCTTCCTTCTTTCTTTCTTTCTTTCTTTCTTTCTGTCCTTCCTTCTTTCTTTCTTTCTTTCTTTCTTTCTGTCCTTCCTTCTTTCTTTCTTTCTTTCTGTCCTTCTTGTGATTGTAAGGACTGAGCTAGTATTAATTAATGCTCTCCACCAGAAACCTGAATTTTAAGTAATTCTTGTGAATTATAACTTGAGTATAATTTTTACTTCGATGTACTTTTGTCGTGAAAAATCTTGATTAACTTCAATGTGTAGTTTGACATTTAAATCTAATACCTTTCTTCATATTTGCAGCAAAATAAACGCAAGACACAATTGCAGCCTGCCAAACCACGTGTGTTGATTTATTCACGTGACATTGGGCCTCGTACTAATCAGGAGAAAGATGATGATTGGAAGCTCATTGCTGCCACAAAAGTTGGAGGTGAGTATATTGCATTCATTGAATTGAAGCCAATGGTACGTGGGGCATTCGGTAATAAAAAAGGCAAATCGGTCTGGAGAAATAAACTTTTATTTTTGCAAAACAGAACTTTTCTTACTTTTCAAGATTATCCTTATCGACATTTATGCACTTGTCCCAGCAGGTTATCAGCTTTTTTATACTGCGGTAAAGAAATCCTTTATCTTGGTGTTTTGGACCAATTTCCCCCAAAGTTTTTGACATCCTCGTTATCCTGGAACTTCCCACATAACGCCGCCTTCAGTGGTCCAAAGAAACGGAAATCAGAGGTGACAAATCAGGCCTATGAGGGGGATGAGGTAGTACTTCCCAACCTATTTTGTTGATGGTTTCACAGGTTTGTTGAGCAGTATGAAGATGAACGTTGTCTTGCTGGAGAATCTCACCTCTCCTCTGAGATCCACAATGTCTCTCGCTCTCTCTTGTGGCAGGATTCACCTTGTTCAGAATCATTCACTGTTCACTGTTCACTTTTCTGTAATCTGTACACAGGTCTTAGAGATAATCGCTAAAGAAAGCACCTACTGCATCCCAAAACACTGTCAACAGGACTTTTCCTGCCGATATGGCCAGAACAATGTTCATCAGTCACAGTGTCATCTATATTTGAACTTCTCTACCCACTTGTAAAAGTTCCTGCAGTTTGTACTACTTTCATCATACACTTTAGTCATTCTAGACTCATATTAGTTGGTTTTTCGCCTTCAGCAAGTAAAGAATGAATCGCAGAACATTATTCAACCAATGTGGAATTTTCTAGTGGACTCGCTATCATTTAACTTATTTTTGAGGTTATGAACACAAAATGATCTGCCAGATGGTCAAGGGTTATCACAGTGGTGCCAACTTAGTCCTAAAATTACCGAACTTCTCCTACCAACTATTTTTTCCCCGGACCAATTTGTCTTTTTAATTATTGAATGACCATTGTAAAACGAATTGAAGAGATTGTGATAAATGGTTTATTTTATAGCCTTCATTTTGAAGTATTTTTCATTTTCTTGAGTGTTAATAAATGCTCTTTTACCAAAACTGTTTTTAACTCTTATTTCTGCCTTTCATTACAAGATATTGAATGTATTGTGTGAATATAATTTGTGTGTCAAAATTGAAGTTTATCGTAGCTCAATGAAGTATAATTTTGTTTTAAAAAATATCTTGAGTATAAATCATATTGTATGCAATAATATTTGTTTTTGGGCTTAAAATTAAATGTGAACTCTTGTTTCCCCACAGAGCACAATTTCTTGGCCCTTGTTGTTTTAAATGGCTATTTGGCAACATTGTCAGTTCAACTCCGGTGCAGCCAGCCCCTCTCTCCTTCGCCTGTGTCCACCCCTATCACAAGCCGGCCGGCCAGTGAAGAGAAACCAGACCTCTATTGTGTGATGCCAAACATGAGCTCAGTCAAATGTGCTGTGGGATGTGCCAATCTGAACAATTCTCTGCTTGTGTGTGGTGAGTATTCACAGGAATAGATTTTATCATGGTTGTTTGTTATGGAATTTCAATACAGTTGTAATACACTGATTGTTGAGAACAAGATTAACGAATTTCTGCATTTTCTGATTTATAGGAGGTTATGATCGTGCAGAGTGTCTGCGCATAGTGGAGGCCTATGATCCTCAGCACAACAGCTGGGCTTCTCTGCCTCCCATGCGTGAGCCACGTGGTCGCTTTGATATTGCTGTGGTTCGTGGGAAGGTGTATGCTGTTGGTGGCAGCAATGGATCCTCGGAATTGAGCACAGTGGAAGTGTTTGACCCGGAGCGGCAGAAGTGGTGCAGCATTGATCCTCTGCCTCTGGCCCGCTGCAACACAGGCATGTGACCCCCTCGAGTGCGCTCCAGGCACTCCCAGGAGTGGCCTTGAGGCACTTCCAGTGACTTCCTCTTTCCTGTTTCCAAGCCCTGTGAGGAACAGAGTATGAGTGTGTGTGTCTGGTGTTGGTGTATCTGCAGATTGATGCGTCATCTTACTAACACATGGCAGGCAGGGCGTTGACTTCTGGAGAGTGTTGCCTTTGCTAATGGATTCTTCATTCAAATTTTCTACCATGAGGCATATTGATTTGTATAATACATGTTTGTAGAATTAAAACACAGGAATAACTGATTCTAATAACGGAAGAACTGGAGACCTGGGGATGAAATTGCAAGATTTTATAGTTCTGTTTTCTTACAGTAATGTTAATTTTTTTGTATTAATGTATAGTAGCTTAATTACATCCTGCGAATATAAATTCTTCCTGATGATAAGGAATATTTAAAATGTTTTTCGTGTAGATGCTATTGCAAAATGTTATAACAAATACTTTTCATTTGCAGTCTCAGCAAATGAAAATATTTTAATTCACATGCTAGTGATGAAACCCGTCTCAAATAATTATGTTCTATACACAAAATAGCAATTAAATTAACATGGAGGAAATGGGTATTTGTCCTTTAGATTGGGAATGAATAGCATTATAGCAAAAGTTTGTTATATCTTGAGGAGTTGAAATAATATGTGGGTAGGTAGGGGAAAGATGTGATTTTAATTTTTGCAGTACACGTTTCTCCGTTTGATAGAACTTGGTGCTGCAATCCAGAAATGCATTGGTCTCGCTCCCAGAAGCTTCTCTGTGGGCCCAGTGGTATGCTAAACAACTTGATTTGATAGTTGTTGATGGTGTTTGTGGGTTTTATTGTCCCTAATGTAATGTACTAACTTATGTCTGTCTGTCAAGACCAGAGGAGATTCCTTCCTTGTTAAACAATGTAGTGGGGAATTACTTCTATGTCATGACATAAAACCTGTGACTTAGCTCTTTGCCCATATTACTTACAGAAAGTCTTCACAATGTAGCACTGTTAATACTTTGATTTCTTTTTACTTTAATAACATTTTACATTGGTATTGGTGCATATAAATATGTGTAGTAATATTGTTTAGAAATTTTGTGAATTTGATTTTTCTCCCTTGCTCAATTTTTGTTGTCTATTTTTAAAGAAACCTTATTCTTGTCAATTTTCTAAGGTTCCTTGAATCGTAGTATTATGTAACCAACTGTACATTACTTGTTTATTAATAAGCCAAGGAAGAAATGCTTTTCTGGTCTGGATGAGGTAGTGTATTCTCATTGCAATTTTTGTTCGAACATGCCATAATGCCATTGTTTAGATTAAGAAAGTACTTGTGAAAGGCAAACAGTCCTTCAGGAGCATTTTCCAGAGTTGAGGCTTGAGAGTTGAATATGTATGGTGTGTTCTTCTGAACGCTTCTGTTCCCAGATCTGGGATGCTTGAATAGGCAAATAGTCTGTTCCAAAGGGCTGGCTGCGCCCGGAACAGTGGTAGGTGCAGGTAAGGTCTCGGAACCAGCTGTTTCATAAGTCATACCCACTGCTCTGTTTTTTCTTAACAAATTCCCTAACTGGAAAGATTGACTGACTGCCTTCGAAATTAGGCCAGTGGTTTGCTAATTATGTGGGTACAGGGTGAAGTTTCATAGTTGTCATTTGTACAATAACTCTTCTGGTTTAAAATTGAAATGTATGTTCACAGCGTACAAATTAAATGATCAACTTAAGTGTTGACTTAAAAATTTTAATTTTTCATAAAATGCTGTTAGTTTTAATGTCTTTATGAATGTTAACAATTCACTATTTTACTGAAAATAGTTGGCAAGTTTCATTGTGCTGCGAACATGCTCTTAAATTTTTCATGAAGAGCTAATGTTTTGAGACATGGACTTGTGACTTATGAAGCAGAGCCCACTTGGGCTCGGCCAAACCTAGTGCTGTAGAAATATCTCTCAGGGCCATGGATCAGCCATGGACGCTGGACGTACCCATGCCAAGCGTTCCATGACAGGTAACGGCTCAGCTGTTGTGTGTGCTCCGTTGCCAGATCGACTCCATTAAAACGTCTGTTTTTCCCATTTGCTTTTCAGCAGTTGTGTTGAGGAGAGCATGGGTGATGAGGTGTGCTGGACGATGATAAGAAGAGCTAGCTGGACGCACGCACGCCTTTTCTAAGCCATTTTGACATTCCACCACACTGAGGCTCTGTGCCTGCTGACAGTTTCTGTTGGGACCCCAAGTGTGTGCGGGGGGAGTGCTTTTGGATTCTGGTGTGTGCTGAATAGTGCAGTACTTCATTATAATTTTTTTTGAGTATTATTTTCTTCACAGCTTTGCATTTGCCCTGGAAACAATACTCTGTGCATCTAAGATTTTTTTTTTTATTTTGTATCTCCTTTATTACAAAATTTCTTTTTGAATTTGTTTCACAGCGCAGAATTTTATTTTAGCTACCCAATATGTTTTTAAATGATTATGATAACATAACATTTTGGTGCAATACATTTCTAAATTATTCTAGGTTTTCAATGAGGAAAGATTGATGGTAGCTGTAAGTTTTCCAGAGTTCAAATTATTTGCATGGTCATTGGAGGATTTGTCAAAGGGAATTCTTGAAATCCATTCAGCCACTTCCCAGTGTCCAAGCGCTCTTCTCCCAGGCACACAGGGGTCCCTACATACCACACACAACCACACCATCCACACTGTCCCATCGCTTGCTGGTGAGTAGTCTCTTGACTTGTTTTTAAGTGTACTGGTATCTCTGTAACCAAAGCCTTGAGCAAAACTTAATGTATGGCCTCAGCCACCCTGTGATATGAGTTTCTACATGGAGGGAAATGCTCCTGAATTTTTTTGAAGAGATTTCCATAAAGAGATATGTTCTGTTCTGTTTTTATTATTGCAGCAGTCAGTAGAAGTGAAGCTTTAATACAGGATTTGTTGACAAACTGTAATTGTGTTAGTGCATAGAATAATTCAGACTGTAGAATTTAAAGCATGCAAAAGTTCTTTCATGTTTTGAGTTTAGTTGGTTGTATTTGTTCTGTTTTTATTTTATTACTGATATTCTGGCGGAAGAGTGTGAGGATGTTCTTGTAGTGCAAGTGCACACGTGTTTGGGTGTGTTCTGAAAGAATGAATGCATCCTTCAAGTTTTTAATTTTTTTCTTTCCATTAAAACTCCTTTGCTCTCTGTTAAGTATAGTATGGAACTGCATTGATTAAACTCTGATAGACTGCTGTTGATTGTCTGTACTCTTTTAGGGCATGGCTGCGACTTACTGTAACATATAGTGTCTTGCCTAGCAGTTCCTGATTCCTTTACTACGTATACAACATTAGACAAAATCTTTAATGAGCATTGAAAAATAACATACTTAGTCATTTTAGTCTTTTACAGAGAGGAACAAGCTTTCATGTCTTATCTGACTTAATGATTTTTTTCTTAATTAATTGCTGCCAAAATATAAAACTATTTTTTTCACACAGTGGTGCATCGTGCTATACTTCATTCTTTATGAATACTTGCTGATACTTTTTCTGTTCGATCATCACTAGTGTTTTTGCAGGCTCCTAGAATAATCATAATGCCAGCATGTTCAAAATGTTCTGTTTTCATGCATGTAAGCTCTTTAGTTGATCTTTGATTTAATTGTTTTACTGTATTTATATTTTCAATATGGACATCTGATGTTTCCTTGCACTTTTTAAAGTCATTCCTTTTTTGTAATGATATCAGAGCTACCCTTTCCCGTTTCTCCTTTCCTATCCTAGGCATTGCATTTTAAGCATTCAGGCTGATGGTCCTTCGAAGAAATAGCTAGGGCAGGCCAACGCACATATGCACATTTGCATTCAGTGCAAATTCTGTTTCTGAACAGCCACCTTGAACATGCGGTGTGCTTTTTGTTCACAGGAGTGTGCGATCTGGATGACAAGGTGTATTGCATTGGGGGCTGGAATGGTCAGGCAGGCATCAAACAGTGTGATGTATATGACCCTGATACCAACAAGTGGGGAAGCATCGCCCAGTTGCTCACAGGTATGGAAGTTATTTTATGCAGTATTAAAATAACCTTTGTTACATTTCTCCTTCAGTAGTGGAATACTTCATTTTCTTACTTCCCTTCATGAGTCATTCTTGTACATTGTGTAAATGCTTTCAGGTCGCTATCAGGCTGGAGTTTGTGCAATGGATGGAAAACTATTTGCTGCTGGTGGCTGTGATGCTTGGAATTGTCTCAATACTGTGGAAGTATATGACCCCAAAGAGAATAAATGGGAATTTGCCAAGAACATGATCACTGCTCGAAGAGGTTGTGGACTTGCTTATTTCAAAGGTGAAAATCCTGAGTTTTTATTTCCTCAATTTTCCCATATTTCAATATATTTTGTAAGAGAAGTTTGATATGTTTATAAATGAAAGAAAAAAAAAGAAAAAAAAGAAGAAAAAAAAAACCAACAACAACAAAATATTTAAAATTTGCTAGAAGAAACTACTAGTTTTGTTCCTAGTAAACTGCTTAATTCTTTGCAAATTGTTCTGTTTTAATAGTAAATATTTACAC
Source organism: Teleogryllus occipitalis (assembly GCA_011170035.1). Classification (NCBI taxonomy): domain Eukaryota; kingdom Metazoa; phylum Arthropoda; class Insecta; order Orthoptera; family Gryllidae; genus Teleogryllus; species Teleogryllus occipitalis. Next base: position 310,072 of record BLKR01000396.1, on the reverse strand, counting down.
TAATCTATTGTAGATGTCCTGTACTAAGGTTTGAGAAATTCTTAAGACAGGGTTGTTAAATTGATAATCTTAGTCACTTGTTTCTTCTGTGGTCTGCAGTAACATACAGAAATATTAACATCTCTTCATGAAAATGAGCCATACATTCACAATCGTTCCCATCATTTGTCCCATTGCCAATAATTAGTAATAAGTATGGAATTTTCGTCTTGTTTATTTTTTTATTGAACACTAAATGCATTCTAAGTATCATTTGCAAAAGTTTTATTTTTCTCTTGAAGTTTGCTTAAAGTGCTTTGCATTTTTTGTAAATGTTTCTCTTATCAATGTTAACTTTTCAATAATAGTTGTAAACTATATGCATATTTTTCAGGCAAGCTGTATGCCGTGGGTGGCTCTGATGGCACCCATTCCCTGTCATCCACCGAGATTTTTGACCCCAAGGACCAGACATGGACACCTGGACCCAGCATGACAACACCTCGAGCCAATGTAGCTGTAGCGGTCATTGGCAACAGGCTATATGCTGTTGGTGGTTTCTCAGGTATGCTACTTCAGTACTTATTTAACAATTTTACTCCATTTCATAAGGAAAAGATGAAAAGAAGGAAAATGTAACTCCTTCAAGTTGTGGTCTTAATTTCTTGATCCATGAATGGCAACCTTGTTTTCACTGTTCCAAACTTGAATTTTGCAATTTAAGATGCTCAAATTATTCTTGTTACTATATCATGACTAGTCTGGATTTTTATGTATTAACATATTTTGTCTTTCTACACACCATTCTCAAAATTGTAATCGTGCAGAATCACCGTCCTAACACAATACCCAATTTTTTTGTTGTTTTTACGTATGTAGTACTATATTACATATTTTACATATTTTGCTATTTTCAAAAAATATTTTTTATTCTATTAATTATCTTTAATTTTATTACAATTTTTTTATGATAAGTATTTTTAAAAAATCAGCTTTTTTCCTGCATTATTACTGTGTGCTGTCTATTCAAGGTAGGCTACATGAACATACATTCGAATATTCTCAGCGCACCTGCTTCAGTTACCTCAGTGGTGGGAAGCAATTGAGATCATTTTCACTCTAGATGTGAAAAGTATCTCTGATGCCATGGTCGTGACCTTTAATCTTAATTTCCGCGAAACTTTTGCGATCAATGACAGGCAACACTTAGATTATAATGCTGTTCACTGAAGATTACTGGTCGTGGATACTGTCAGTTTGTACGATTGCTTCTATTGTCTAGTCTGACATGCTAAATTACAGCCCTGAATAGCAATAAATGAAGCTTTTACTGTTGACAGGAAAGTTGAATGGTGCAAAGTGTGCATCAACTTACGCCCTCCAAATGATTTTTAAAACATTATTTTTAAAATTTGTTTAGGAAATTTTTTATAATTGTAATTTTGTATTTTATAAAAGTGTTCTGTAATTAGTGTATTTTAATATTAAATATTATATCTGATTTTACATATTTATTATAAATTCTTTCTCTTTTCATTACATATTTATGTACATATTTCGACGTTTTCTACTACATATTTTTCCGGTCTCAAATCATGACCATCTCCTTATGTTATGGTTACAGAGAAGCTTTTATTGTAATACCATTCATTAGCCAACATCCTTTGTTATTCCCATTTTAATGACAGAGAAAGAATTGAATTGTAAAAATTTCATACAATAAGTATTATTGAGATTGAGAATTATTAAATGTAAGTTTTAAATTGAAACAGAAGGGTAAATGCATAAGACATCAAATAAATACAGCCATTAGAGAACATTTCTTGTTGTGTTACAGGCAAGACTTTCTTGAACAGTATAGAGTACCTGGATGAGTCTACTGATGAGTGGACAACCTTTGTTCCAAAGATATCGCTCTCAACGGAGGCTGAGCGTGCAAGGCTGCTGGAACACAGTGTTGCAGCTTTTGCAGAATCGCTCAATTCCCATCCTCTTGACATGACGGAAAGCACCCCAGAGGTCCCCTGCTCAGTCCCAAGTTAGAGGCTTGTTATGCCATCGAACACCACCAATCTGTGTTTGTGATAAAAAGACTTACTATTTCTGTGTGTCTCTGTATAAAATGGTCTCCTTGTTTTCTCCCTCTTTGAAATCGAGGTGTTACTTGTATAGTCTGTTGTGCTATCTTCGTACCACTTACTACATCTGACCACAGTATTAAATGCAGTTATTGGCATTGGCTTGACACTAGAAATATTATTGGTTCCTGTAAAACATTTTTGTATGTTCAAGATCGCATTTTATTTTTTTCAAAATTAGTTCCTGTCTGGAACCAAAATTGTTGAGCGGGTAGCCTGTTCGGCCAGAAGAGCCAATATTCAGTGATCTCGATTTGACTTTGTCATAGTATGATTTGATTTGTTTATTGTATGTACATTACCAAACCATGGATTGCATTTATCAGAAAAGAACAGGGTTCGACTGAGTCTCAATTTTATGGATTTCGACAATTGACCACCATTTGTAATTAATCATCAATATTATTTTTCTGAACATGTTTAGTAATTTTCTATGACATCAACCTTTTTACAGAAGAAAAATATATTCTATGTAAAATTGATTTTCAAGTATTAAATAAGTAATCATCATAGGTCTAATGTTGAGATATTATTTGTGAAGTACATGCATTATGATTGTATAATGGATGTAGAGCATGATGCAGTAGTATTACTCCTTGCATTATGAATAAAATTCTAAGGAGTTTTTTGTGATTTTATTTATTTTCCCTATTGCAAGGCCTATTTTCTTAAATTTATTTTGCTAGTGTGAAGTCGGTTATCTTAATTTTTGTTGATAGCATGTGATGGTATTTCATTGACAGGTAAAGATTTTTAAGTTAAAAAGAAACTTCCAGGCAGTCAACCAAATTCCCAGATGAAATTTATGGGCCTTGAATTTGATGCCTAATTAGATCTTGTAATGTACTATTTTTAGTATGGAGCATATTAACATGGGAAGAAAGGGAATGAAATAGATTCTCACTGTAAGGATATACTTCATAAAATACAAGGTTTTCAGAGGAAATAAACTACACACTGCTCACTACCTCCTGAAAAGGGAAGCAAATTGCATCAAATTAAAAATACATCTATTTGAAGAGTGTTAATGATATGAATACAAAAAAAAAAAAAAGGCTTGAGAAATTAAATACAAAATTTACAGACCAATCGCAAAACAAGAAATAAAGGAAGCGGCCAAATGTAAGTTAGGATTCAAAAAACCAAGAAAGAAGAAAGTTAAGTTACTGGTAGGAAATTCAAGAAGCTATTCTAATAAAAAAGAATACTGATGAGAAATAAGAAAGGTGAGGACTTCATAGTGGAGAGAGAGAGAAACAAAAATAGAGGAGAATCGGAGAAGACTGGCAGAAATTGGTAAAATCATTGGAAAAGAACCTCACAGAAACATATACTTGGCTTCAAATGCTAAGAATGCTTGGGGCTGGAACAACAGGCAAGGTGGAGAAGTCAGGGAAGGAACGGATGAAACATACAATACTAGAACACTTCACAATCATAAAACAGATATTGCATCATACAGGGAAATGTAACTAGAACTTCTAAGGCAAACAGAAAAAGTTCTGGAATATAAAAAATTAACACAGATCTTGTTAAATATGGAGGAAGAGAGTTGAAAATAATTTTGGCAGTACTCAATGGAATTTTGTATGATCCTAACAGCATGACACGGAGATAGATAGTAAATATGCATAAAAGAGGAACAAAAACAGATTGTAACAACTAGAAACAGGAATCACTACTTCCAACCACTTCAAAATTATTTGCCAACTTTATACAGAATAAAATGAGCAAATATGATGAGAACTTCATGAGCAAAGAATTATGTGACTTCAGGAAGACCATCAGCATGAAGGATATTATCTTCACTATACAAACAATAGTAGTTGAGAAGAATAAAAGGAATTTGCTAAAATTTATGTTATGCTTAGATTTTTGAAAAGGCTTCAATTTGATTTATTTTCATTAAAGAACAGTAAAGGCTGAATGTGTTGTATGCAGAAGAAGTATAATCCTTTCAAGTTTTCTTGAGCACCACAATCTCTTCCCCACCCTTTTACTATACATAGTTGAATGGTGAATAAAAGCACCAATAAAGCAAGGTTAGCTGCATTTGAAAACATATAATATATGTAAACTATAAAAAACAGATATTCACTCCCAGGATGTGGAAAACTTATTGCATTGGTGAATGAACTACAGACAGGTTTGGGCAGTATTTAAATACTTGTATTTGAAATCCGTATTTTAAATACATTTTGTATTTGAATAACTGTATTTTTGAGTATTTTTGACATGTATTTTAGAGATGCATTTAAATACATAAAATTATTTAAAAAAGGAAATGCTTCAAATACAGATGAAGATAAAGAGGATAGTTTGTTTTTGTTTGATTCTGCTAGTGAATGAACCTCATTGAAACAAAAATAAAAGCCTCTTTCAGCTGTTGAATTTGAATTCTCAACATTTGTAAATTGTAAATCAAAATCATTAAAAATGCTAGACAATTATCTGATAACAAAAAATGCATTTATTCTTTGTAACTAGAGTTTGGACAATGCCCTTTTTGCCTATTTTATTTCTTTGGATGTATTTTTAGGCAACTTACCCCATTATCAATGTGTACCTCAGAAATGCCTTTTGTGAGGTTTTTATAACGCCTATTTTAGAGATAATTGCCTAATCGAGCGTTACGAGCCTATAAGTGTCTATATTGAATTTTCCACATTTTTAATATTTTTTGGTTGCCCTATTTTGTTTTTTACAGTAATTTTTTGAGAAATCATCATTTGAGGAATTTTTTACCAAACAAGTAACAACTGCATAAAATCTTCCAGGGTGTCCTCTGATTGAGAAGCTCTATGCCCTGTGTGTTCTTGCCTGTAAAGCATCGAGCAGGGATGCCACTTAGAGACGTATGAAAATTTGATACTGTGCGGGTTACCTTACATACTTCGGTGAAGTCCATCAGGGCACCCCAGTGATCAAGAAATTACTCTCATCTTTCCAATCTTTGCAATGATTAGTGAGCTATTAGTTCCTTACCAAGAACACAACTGTCTTCAAAAATAGAGCTGCTGTTATAAAGCAGAATATATTGCTTTCACTGTTTTAAGGTAGAATTACACAAGTCAGGCGGAGTTTTCTTTGATAATTTTGTGTTGGTTTTGGAGAAGATTATGGAGAAGATTGACGGCATATTGTAAATGTGTTTTTTTGCCAGTGTTGTGAAAAGGTGGTAAATTGTGCAAAAAAAAATTTCTTATAACACAAAGACGATGCAACTCATGGAAAAAATGCGCAAGAAAAGTGAGAAAAACTATTCAAACTTTCTTCAGCCTGAACAGCAAAAGATGAAGGCAAGAATGTATTTTAACCCTGTCTTGGAAATATTATTAGGAAATATTATTTAACTCCGCAATATGTTTTGAGAATCAAAGAACTTTCATTTGTTTTTACAGAATTGTGTTCATCCTTTGTGTAGTACATATTACGTATAAATTGTAATATTATTCAACAATAATGCCCATTTCGCTACTTAGTTTTAAGTTTTCATTTCATAAGTACCTACCTATTGTCAACTACAATGCCTATTTCCCTACCAATTTTTAGTTTTTACGTGCCTATTTGCCTGTTTGCCAAAACACGTACTGTATTTTGAGTATTTTAAATATGTATGTATTTATCTATTCAAAACCCAATGTATTTTGAGTATGTATTTAAATACTTATTTATGAAGTATGTATTTAAATACTAAATTTAAAGTACTTTGCCCTGATTACAGATTTAATTTTTGTGAATTTTTAATAAAATAGTTACTCAACCCCAAACTCTACTATTACCATGACTTGCAAAAGGAGACTTTAATTAAATGTGGACATTACGAAGCTTTATTTATGACCAGAAGCAAAACAAGAGGCTTTTGCTTTTTATATAGTGAGGTTTACATATTCAATATTTGTTTTAACATTGGTTATATACACAGAATAGTGATTACAATAGCAGTGAGATTATTTTAAAAATTCATAACTTTGCACCCAATCTTGGTTAGCATGATAAAATGTACTTATATTTTATTATCAGATCATTTATATTTTATTAAATATTTTAGCATTCTGGCAAAATCTTATAATATCCATTGGAAATGGCTTGGAATGGATGATTGCTTCAAATTGTTTCTCTGGTGGTAGGTATTCCCTTTCCTCTTGAAACTTAGAGCAGACATTCACTATGTACGACACAGTTCAATCGTACATGTCACACAGGTAGTTCGTGGAACAGGTGTGAATGTGTTATGTTAGTATGTCCAGAGAATAGTCTAGATAGCACTATTTGTACTCTCTTAGTCATTTGTTTATCTATATGTATTTCTTATATGCATATTTAGTCTTTAAAGTTACACAGTACAAATGTTAACTTTGCATGATATGTAATATTGTTAAAATAAATATTACCTACTTTTCTTTTTGGTCTTGTGAGGTTTATGATGTGTTAAGCTGGGTAAAATGTCGGAAATTATACAAGGATTACAAGAAGAATTCTGAAAAGGAATTCTCAGTAAAAACTAAGAAATCACGTAAACAATGGGACCATCAAACAACCACTCAGAGATGATTCGTAGACCCAGATTAAGTAATTTAACCCAAATTGTATATTTTAGGCTAAGTTTAGAAGGTTCACAATAATCATGCGGAAAATTTAATGTCAAGAGCTCAAAGTATAAGTTTATTTTAGTGAACGTAACGCCAATAACACGTCGAGAAACTGTTAACTTTTCTTTGTGAGGACGGGGGATGCCATTACACTGACTGCATGTACGCGAAAGAAAATCGTTTTGACATGAATCTGCGCAATGTTAGGTTGTCACGGAACAATTCAAAGTCGTGACGAACAAATTATCCAATAAGCCCTCGTCTGTGAATAATCAACCTGAGCCAAGGAGAAATATGATATTCCTTCATGATCCGGAACGAAGACTGGGGTGAGTGGTAGTGGCAGGCAGATCATCGCGAAAAGTGACGAATGGGCCACGAGCGTTGGCGGGTTGTGAAGTCAGAAAGTATTAAATGTAAATAAAAGTTGGTTGGAACACATGTTTGGTATATAGGTAGGCTAATACGGTAGGGAATGACGATACCATTTGGGAGTCGTGGATTGCCGGATCGTCATCAAGCAGGCTGTGCACTTACGCCGAAAGGTGAGTATTTTGAACTGAGTGATTGACAAAATGCACGAGACCAAGTGCTGTCGTACCGTAATTGGGTTCAAATGAATTAGGTTTTATAGCCTACTAGCTGGACCAACGCGAACATTCGCCACTTTGTAAATCATTTTAAGTGAAAATACTTTCATACGGTATCTCAACTTCAGGCCAACTATGAACTGTACATTAAACATTGTTGACGGGCCTACTAACGCATCAGTTTAATTTTAACTCTACATAGATTTGTAGTTTCTGTTTGTACAGGGTGACTAGACCCTCATTGATTGAAAGGAGAACATTTGGTGAAAAAAAAACCTTCATAATATTTTCAATAATATAATATGTGAGACCTACTGTATACAAGTTGCATTATATTTTTATGGATATATATATGACAGATGTGAAGTACTGATACACGCAAAAACTAACGAACCTTTACTTGAAACAGACATTTATTGTATATAGAGACAGATTTCAGGTACACAAACTTTGCATTCAGTTTCAGAATCCTTCATTATTTGAATGCAGGATATTTGCTGACTAGGGCGTAGTCAAACTTGCTTTTGCGTTTTGGAATTTTAACTATCACAATATAACTTTATCAATTATGTGTCTTGAGAAAATATCGCGTACGTTTCCTATCTCGACAATCACCACCAACAGTTCACAAAACTATTAAGAACAAGAATGAGTGAGCGTTTCGAATTGCACGAAGAACAGAGAATATTCCGGTGATAGGGTTGCCACCTACAGACATTAGTGTAAACAAAAGTAAAAACAAATAATTTCAAAATATCGAGCTCTCACACGAGCAAGTTAAAAAAAGGAGGACTTTTCGCGAGTTTTAAAAAATCCACCCGGATCTCGGACAGAAACCTAAAAGGGAGGACATAACAGGATAAAAGAGGATCTGGTCATCCAATGTTTGTATTACGACAGAGAGGTAAGTAATATTTAGGGAACGGGATTTATTGTAATAAAAAAGCATAATATGTTTATATTTAAGTATTTTTTAAAAAACTATTTAAGAAAAAATAGAAAATTCAAGTTCAATTTTCTGCATTTATTTTCTTTTTTGGGACAAAATTCGATTGATCACACATTTCCCCGCAAGAAAGTATTCGTTACATTACGTCAATTAAACGAATTAAAAAACCTTGCTTACACTGGTAAATGGTTTCAAGACAAACTCATCATAAACACCAGTAAGACAGTCTCTAAATTTCATGAATCCCCGATCCAAAGAAAACTCTTACAGCATTTGTTCATAAATAATAACCCTATAACGATATCTCATGAAACTTTCTTCCTCGGTCTAACAATCCAAGAAAAACCTAAAATGGAATGCACACATTTCAAATCTTAATAAAAAGCTCACCAAATCTTGCTATGCCCTCTACGCCCTCAGGTCGAGCTCCAACATTGAGACACTTCAGACAATGTAATTTGCAAATGTGCACTCCCACCTGAAATATAGAATAATATTTTTGGGAAATGCCCAAATTTTGTAATAATAATAATAATAATAATAATTATTATTATTATTATTATTATTATTATTATTATTATTATTATTATTATTATTACGACTACTATCATTAGTAGCAAGCATTATAATTCAGCAAGTATTGTAATATCAATGACACCAACTTGATCAGAGTTTTTGTCCAGTTTCCCTTGATCCTTTGAGCAAATACTGAGATGGCCCCCTTGCTTTGATTTCTGGACAGTAAATGTAACTTCACTCTGCCCAAGTCTTCTTGAGCTCCCTTGAGTCAGACATGAGAGAGAGCTTCCACATAGAGGTGAACATTTCGTATCTTATAACACTGCTTTTACCTTTACTAATAATAGTGTGTAGAAAGAGAAAGGGAGAAATCTGGAGCCCAGGAAGACGTGCACCTGCATACATCACATCTGACTCGTCATACACGATTGAAATTGTATATACGTATGTCTCAATAATAATAATAATAATAATAATAATAATAATAATAATAATAATAATAATAATAAATAAAAATCAGCGTACAATTAGAGAAAAAGAAACAGATGCAAAGAAAATAAAATAAACGTGTACACATTGTATTTCTCACACGTTATGATGAACTCTTTAAAGCATACAATTTTACTGTTTTCAGTGAATTTTCTCCAACTGTAATATATTTTACAGTAATTACGCTTTACAACAATTATTATTATTTAAATTATAATTAGGTTAAATTGATATTACGTTAAATAACATGTAACATTTAGAACAGTCATGGAGACCCCCATCTTCTAAAAGTTCGCCCCCTATTTCCCTGAATATTTCATGCCGTCGACAGTCCTATTTTCTCGGCGCTCAACGCAATTGCGATCAGGCGTTTCCGCATCCTCGACCCCACTCATTTCCACAACTGATGGCGTCCAATCCCCTGGCGCGTCGTAACGACCCCCGGGTGAGGTGTCCCCCTCCCCCTCGTTAGCTAGAGCGCAGGGCGCAAAGTGGCGCAGGGGTTAGGGGGCGGGGCGGGAGCGTTCCTCGCAGAAGCGGCGTGTTTACCTTCTGGCAGAGAGCCAGCGGCCATCGTCTGCGACCCCAAGTGTCTCGGTGGAAGCTCGCTTCGCGCTTCGAACTCGCTCTTTCGGGTCTTCGAATCGGAGCTACGGACATCGCCTTTGTGGCTTGATTGTGTGATTAGTAGTTCCGGGAGCGTCAACGTTTAAGTCAACACCTAAGTAAGTGGATGTTTTTATCGCGGGAGGTGGTGGTGATCTTCTCCCGCTGGTCGGCGAGATCCGACGCCGACCTACCCGGCGGTTTGCGGGGTAGGTCCCACTAGCGGGGCATCACCCCGGTCCAGACAAGCCTTAGGTTCCCTACTGGTCTCCGTCATTTGTAGTAGTGTAGTGCATGTGTGTGTGCGTGTAAGTAAGAGATAAGAATAGGAAAAATAAAGTGGAAGGAAAGATAGCGCGCGGTACGTGGCTTGTTTGTTCGAGTACTGCTCTGGCATTCGCCTGCCGTTGATCGTAAAAACCATGGAAAACTACCGATCATAGCAGCCGACCGCTAGATTTCTCTTCCAGACAGCGGCTGAATTCGATTTAACTCTGCAGCTCGTGTCGAAAATGCTGCCACCGGCGGGAATCGAGCCCTATGCCCTCCAGGTCAGAGGCACTGCAGTGACATCAATTGATGCCCCGAGCCACCTAAGCCGATCGTCTTTGTCGCGTATTAGTAAGGCCTTCCCTCTAATGAATGGTACACTCATTTCTGAGCGTAAGAGGGGGGGGGGCAGGTTCGAGCCCTGGTGTCTTCCCTTGTTGGGTCATTGTCAGACAATGACTTTCTTGTACGAAGGATGGTAAGGAGGTCATGAAGGGGTGAATAATTATGACAAATAATGATATTTGGATGCTATTTAGATAGGATAATTGAATAGTAAGAGATTGTATGAGGAGCCACGAACTCAAAGCGGAAACGCACATGCCGTACGGGGTACTCCAAACTGCAGCCTTCGATTCCGCACACGTGAACCGTGTTGGAAATCCTTGCTTCGAAGCGACAGACCACTCACACGTAGTACTTAAATATTCACTCGAAAATGGACGGTGGAAAACTGAAATATTTTTTAAAATTTTATAGACATAATTGCATATTTCCATATTATGGACATAATTGCATTTCTTGATAACTATGTGGCCAGGCCGCAGGCTTCTTACTACAACTGAACTCAACTTCATACATCTATGAATTAATGGGATCATTTTTTAATAACCACGTACGTTTTTGATTGATTTATTTTTTTGTTTCCGGGCGCGTCAACGGATTTGGTCATTAGTCCCGTAAGTGTAGTGAATGTTTTTTCTCGGGAGATGGTGGTGATCTTCCCCCGCTGGATGGTGAAATCCAGCGCCGACCTACCGTCGGCTAGTAGGGTTTCCCTCTAATCAGGACTCTCCCACCAGCGGGGCACCGCCCCACCCGGGACGAGCTCTAAGCTCCCGACCGGTCTCCCGGTATATGTGGAAGTGTAGTGCATGTTAGTGTGTGTATATAAGGGGAGAGGATAGGACAAGGAAGAGGAAGGAAAGATCGTGCGCGGGCCGTGGCTCGCTTGTTAGGGTACTGCTTCGGCTTTGTTGATCGGAGAAACCACGGAAAACTACACCACGCAGGTAATGCTGCGAAATTGCGTGGGAGGTTGTGGCGAGAGAGGGAAGGTACGAGGAACGAGGTGTTTATACATACTTGAGTTTTCGTATTGTGGCGCATGAGGGTTTGGCACGACTTTTTCTCGGTCGTGCCGCAAGATGTCAAATAATCGCGACTGCATCAAACAATGCTGCAGATCAAGCGATTGTGGCGGCACGATCGAGAAAGACGCAAAAAGCCGTGCCATATTCCATCTTGAAGATATCCTCAGACGCCACGTTACAAAAACCCTAGTATACTCGCGAAGTGGCACTGGCTATCGTGCGTCATTGCGGGCCCAAGAGCTTCTTCCTTCGGAGAGTTGGAGGGAGAGCCTTTGGAAGCGTTCGCGGTAGTTTTGCTTTTTGGGAGGAGCTTTTGGATTGACGCAGCAGGCTGAGTCGTCTTCTTTATTTAAGGCGAGATGAGAAGCCCTATTTGATTCCTAATTGCTATGATTTACCGTTTTGGGAGGAGCGTTTGGATTGACGCAGCAGGCTGAGTCGTCTTCCATATTTGAGGCGAGATGGGAAGCCCTATTTGATTCCTAATTGCTGTGATTTACCTTTTTGGGAGAAGCTTTTGGATTAACGCAGCAGGCTGAGTCGTCTTCCTTATTTAAGGCGAGATGGGAAGCCCTATTTGATTCCTAATTGCTATGATTTACCTTTTTGGGAGGAGCTTTTGAATTGACGCAGCAGGCTGAGTCGTCTTCCTTATTTGAGGTGAGGTGGGAAGCCCTATTTGATTCCTAATTGCTATGATTTACCTTTTTGGGAGGAGCTTTTGGATTAACGCAGCAGGCTGAGTCGTCTTCCTTATTTAAGGCGAGATGGGAAGCCCTATTTGATTCCTAATTGCTCTGATTTACCTTTTTGGGAGGAGCTTTTGGATTAACGCAGCGGGCTGAGTCGTCTTCCTTATTTAAGGCGAGATGGGAAGCCCTATTTGATTCCTAATTGCTATGATTTACCTTTTTGGGAGGAGCTTTTGGATTAACGCAGCAGGCTGAGTCGTCTTCCTTATTTAAGGAGAGATGGGAAGCCCTATTTGATTCCTAATTGCTATGATTTACCTTTTTGGGAGGAGCTTTTGGATTAACGCAGCAAACTGAGACGTCTTCCTTATTTAAGGAGAGATGGGAAGCCCTATTTGATTCCGAATTGCTATGATTTACCTTTTTGGGAGGAGCTTTTGGATTAACGCAGCAAACTGAGTCGTCTTCCTTATTAAAGGAGAGATGGGAAGCCCTGTTTGATTCCTAATTGCTATGATTTACCTTTTTGGGAGGAGCTTTTGGATTGACGCAGCAGGCTGAGTCGTCTTCCTTATTTAAGGAGAGATGGGAAGCCCTATTTGATTCCTAATTGCTATGATTTACCTTTTTGGGAGGAGCTTTTGGATTGACGCAGCAGGCTGAGTCGTCTTCCTTATTTAAGGCGAGATGGGAAGCCCTATTTGATTCCTAATTGCTATGATTTACCTTTTTGGGAGGAGCTTTTGGATTGACGCAGCAGGCTGAGTCGTCTTCCTTATTTAAGGCGAAATGGGAAGTCCTATTTGATTCCTAATTGCTATGATTTACCTTTTTGGGAGGAGCTTTTGGATTGACGCAGCAGGCTGAGTCGTCTTCCTTATTTAAGGCGAGATGGGAAGTCCTATTTGATTCCTAATTGCAATGATTTACCTTTTTGGGAGGAGATTTTGGATTGACGCAGCAGGCTGAGGTGTCTTCCTTATTTAAGGCGAGATGGGAAGCCCTATTTGATTCTTAATTTGCTATGATTTATGACTGTGAGAGCGTGCCATGGACCAGACGCAAAGAGCGACCAGAACGACAACATTGCGTATTGTCAACATATTCCGAGAATCACACGCATTTATAAATAAAGACGCGATGGGATCGCTTTGTTTGAAAAGCAGGTCGTCTAAAGTTTCGTGGTCATTCGCCTCGCTCGAGTAATAAGCAGTTAATGCTCATGTATCTATCCTACCGAGGGTACTGATAGTCAATTCAATTGTGTATGGTTGGTGTTGGGATCCCAGGAGGATTATTGACGCGCAAGCTTAGCTCTCACGCACGAATTACGAGAGAAAAAGACTTTCTTTTGTGCACAGACAACGTAATACCGACAACGTTTTTTCCTTTTTTTCTAGGGCTTTTATCCAGCCAACAGGTCTAGTGTTGGTCTAGTGGTGGGTCTAGTGTTGGTCTAGTGTATGGTAGAATATGCGCCCCAATGGGACGCATATTCTATCATACACTAGACCAACACACTTGCGGGCTCCTCTGATCTGGGGTCAGCAGAACGCGAGGGCTTCCGCGACAACACATACAAAGTCAAGGGACAAACAACCAAGCCCAAGGCGGGACTTGAACCCGCAACCCTTCGGACCGAAGCGCTGAGTCGGTACTCGCTCTTAGCCACCTCGGCCATTCAGGTCGGCGACAACTTCTTAATACTCAATAATTCTTACGTTGAGGTATACAAATAGTTCTTAAATAATTAGTTTTCAGATTTTTCCCTTCTGTCAAAGAATTAAAAGGCGGCAGGAGTCTTGTTTTCAACGTGAAACATCTACAGCAGCTCTTCAAAAAAACTCATGCTATATTTGCAGCTTCAACAGCCACTTATCTTTTACTTCTTTACCGAACCTAAATCCGCAACATCTTGTACAGAGGGGGAAGATTTCTCGACGTGCCAATCAATTCCTGACCGCCTCGCTGGATGTCATCACAACGCTGTTTTTCTCAAGCGATTGATTCATTAGTGATTTCGGACGCGTCAATGGCTAAGGGCATAATTTCGTAAGTGTAGTGCATGTTTTTTTCGAGGGAGGTGGAGGTATTCTTCCCTTGCTGGATGGCGAGATCGGGCCCGACCTACCCGTCGACTTGCGGGAATTCTCCCCAATAAGCTGTCTCCCACCAGCGAGATACCACCCCAGCCGAATCAAGCTCTAAGCTCCAGACTGGTATCCCGGCATGTGTGTAGAGCATGTAAGTGAAATATATGTAAGTCAGGGGTAAGCGTAGGAAAAGGGAAGGGTGGAAAGATTGCGCATGGTCCGTGGCCCATTTGTTAAAGTACAGCTCCGACATTCGCCTGGTTTTGAGGGAGAAACCACGGAAAACTACCGACCAGAGCAGCCGGCCGCTATAATTCTTCTCGCGTGACTGAATTCGACCTAGCTGTCCAGCTAGTGTCGAAAATCCTGCCACCGCCGCACCCTAGAACCTCCCGGTCAGAAGCGCTGCAGTGTCATCAATTGATGCACTTAGCCACCTAATCCAGCACCTTTCTGTGGAAGCTTTCCTCGCGCAGGATCGGAATGCTGTTAAGCAGTTAGGAACGATCTGTGAAAAATAAGTGAACAATTATAGAGCATGAAATTTCTCTTCCAGAAATCTTCTATGTTTATCTCAACTCCTTCCTTGTTTTTTTCCTTGCTGTCTTATCACTTCTATTTAATAGAATAGAGAGGAAAAGTTATGAAAGCAACTCAACAATACGATCGCGAATTTTTAACTTCGCACACGCGCTAGAATTAAGTTATATTAGTGATGTTCCAAAGATGTTTAAAATTGGAGCAGGAGGCGAAATACTTGCAGTTTTGTACCCCAAACTCGGGTTGTCTCTTCTGATGGATGAATGGATGGATATGTGATGTGTAACTGCCAAATTACAGGCTTTAGCACTGAAACTCGATAAACGCTTCTGGAGTAAGAGGTAATTGTGACTTTCCGAAGATTATTAAAATATTTTTTTGTAATTTTACGGAGTACCTGTGACGACGTTTTATGAAAAATCGCTGCATTTTATTTTCTCGCTTACAACTTACAACATATAGAGAAAATATTGCAATGCTGCATCAAAAACAGCAATTTGGCCAAAGAAAAACTAATTTTTGATATTGAAAAAGTGGAAAATTCTTATTCCTGTATTTAGTAAGTTATTTCCTCTTTCTCCATTTCCTCTACCTCCTTTCCTCCCTACCTGATGATTGGAGGTCCGAACATTCAGCTAGATCAATCACTGTTCAGCCTCTCAGGATTATTAGCCCTTCTAAGACTCTAGTGAGCCAAATCAGTAAGCTGATTTCTTCTCCCCCCCGGTATCGTAGGCCTAACTGTAAGACCGGAAGAATGTCAACCCCTGTTCTGACATCTATCCAGAGGGGGCAGAAACGTGATTACAGGGAGAGGTAAGCAAACGGTCTTGTACTGATTCTCTTGCAAAAACTCGCCCGATAGGTAGTGGCCCCGAGGAACTTGTAGTGGTAAATATTGCCACCTCGAAAGCGAAAACGATGCGATCCTTCATCAAGAGGCCGTTAGAGTGTCAGATATGAATAAAAACTTTTTCGAAAATGTGTGTAGTTTTAATGAAATTTTGCGTGAAATATAGGCAGTTTTTAAATCCTTTTTCTCAAACACGGCTCCAAATTTTTTCTTTAAATTACCTCCTCTCATATATCAGTAGATAGTATAAAAATTTGTGTTAAGTCCCGTTTTCGGCGCGCTCTCTCTCTATATTTTCGAAAATTGCAAAAAGTTTAACATTTCAAGATTGATTAAAGAACGCTTAATGAATGGTTTCCGTTGAACTCTTTGAATCTTTGAAAATTACAAAAGTTAAAAATAATGGGAGAAAGTATGTGATATCCCACTAGTTTAATTATTTTAAACCGTCAAATATTAAAATTGACTGAAAGCATCATTTAAACAGTTGATGTAATTGGAATTTTTTCGTGACCTAAAAACTGACTTGGAATTCTTCAAATGAAATTTTCGGAAACTCAAAATAGTCCTTTAAAATTGATTTCAATTCACGTTTCAAAGGGAATAAACTTTACTGTAAATAATACGTTATCTATTTACTCAGAGTTTAATATATCATTCAGGTCTTTGATGTCTTTAATCTCGCTGTACTGACCATGTAATTTTGAAACATATGAGTAGCGAGGAGGTATTTCCGTTTTCAGGTCGTTTGAAATTATATGCTTGTGTCCTCTTATGCAGTATCATCCAAAGATCAGCTCTTCGTGAATTCGAGGGCAGTGAAACTTGACGAGTTCAATCGATACCATCGACGATTGTGCGACTGTCAGGTTCCCGTCTCTGCTTTTATAGATGCAGCTCTTTTGTGCGTTTGGTGATGATTGGACATCTCTGAAATTTACATCCACGGAATCCTTTGTAATCCGAAAGTTCGCTCTTGTGCGCATTGCTTCGATAGAGTGTTATTTGACAAGTGAATTCGTTAACGTCTTCACGAGCAGCCAGTATTAGTTCTTACTAAACTCTTTTGGTGATTTGTCATAACCGACATATTGCCGCAAAATATTATGACTTATACGCCAGTGAATAAACGTGTTTTGTGCAATCACGTCTACATTCAATTGAATTCGGAAGCAGTCCTGGTAACCTGAAATCCATGAACCGTACAAACTAAGTCATCAGAATGGTTACATACTGACAAGCACGAACAACCTAAATAAAATTTAGTTCACTAATTCATCGTTAGTGCAAAGCGGTCTGTACACTAAGAGGATAAGTGCAATCTGTGCATGGTTTCTTGAGCTCTGGGATGTGTCATATCTCTAAACGTATTAGACTGAATTATTAATACATGTAGCAACGAGCGTTTTTCGAAAGAATTGGTATGAAAATACTCGCTCCGGTGTAATCGAAATTCCCAAAACATTGTTTCAAGACCTTCAGTACTTCTTATTGTCTTAGAGTAATAAAATGACGCATTCGTGAGTAATTCAGTCACTTTTCTCAATGGATAAAGAGTTCAAAGTGTTTCTCAAAATTTAATGGAAATGTTTTATTTTTACCAAAAGGTGACTATATATGTTGTATTGAACTAAAGCAGGAATTCCCACTATCTAAATCGTAATTCACCTCATATAATTATAATAACTGATTTTTTTTGTAAATGGACGCCTGTGTCAGACATTGCGTTTATACTCGCTAACTATTCTTTGCATTTTAATACACTCAATCTCTGAACTTGAAGACTCGTAATCTGCGTGTTGCTAAATATTCACCCACACGTAGCCTGATCCTTACACGCTACCTCGCGCTGGCTGATGAAAAGTCGACTATTTTCGATAGATCTATTGCAACTCGCACAACAAATTATCGTAATGAACAAATTGTACTAATAGACGTCACTATTTCTACTAATAAATTATAAAATTTTAAAATGTAGTGTTTATTCTAAAAAAATGGTTAATAAGATAACATATTTAGGGCCCATTACATTTCATTTAAAGAAAGAAATTCACGAAATTTGATTGATTAGAAAGATCAAACTTCTTTTTAAACGAAATATAGGAATATGCCTTTGCTTATGACCAAGTTCAGGCGATGGAACTTGCCCTTCCTCCAAACACTTTAATGAATTTACATTCTGATAGTTACAATTGAGGTGTTTGAGAATAAACAATGGAAACTGACATTACATGGTTCTCATGAATAAGCAATCCGACGCCTCTGCATGTAATGAATGAGCTGCACTTTTCAAACCGTATGAGTGAATCATCATTGCTATTTAGTGGTTTCAAACTGCTGTAAAATCGAACTATTATGACTCTTTCATAAAATATACAAATCTTGATTTGTCAGATAGTCCAAAAAATCTATTAAATCAGTGTCACGTTAAAAACATTAGCCAATAGTTTTCCGTTAATACATTACAGACATTTTTTTGCGGGTAAAGGCGTATATAACTCGCGTATAATTTCCTTAATAAAATCATTTACACACACCTATCCCACGCGTATCCCCGTTAATTTTGTCTGGAAGTAAAGGGATATTTCACAGCGCTTTTCTCAAAGAAATTACATTTTTTATATTATTATACTTCCCGAAAAAGAAAATACGAATTAAAGAGATGAGTTGTAAAGTTTAATTCCCCCCTCAAAAAATAACTGCAATCTTATTTTACTTATCCACAAAGAAGAAAGTCCTGAAATGTGAAATTTTATGTCGTCGGTTCAGAATACGTAAAATGCATACAAACAAACCTGTACAAATAAAATAATCTATGTGCAAACGATAAAATATGTACAAACCTGTAAAACAAAATTTAATTAAAATGATCCGGATGTAGAAATTCGAATATATTCTTGTTTTCCCAGCATCTAAATTGTACGCAACAAAATATGGTCGTCGATAGACAACCTCCTGTCAAGAAAAAACAACAAAACAATGAAGTTTTATCCGAGAAAGGAAAAACACTTTTTGATGTTAATTATGTGCAGTTGGCTAAGTTTAGGCATTCTACACTTTCTACATAATAATATTAAATATTTATGTATTGTAATATATTTCTGAAAGCACCTTATGAAATCCACCAGATGTCTCTTACTACATACGAGATATTCTATCATCGATAAATTGTAATGGCTACATACTAGGTTTATTTTCTATTTTAAGACCTCAATTTTTAGTTTTCTTCGTAATCGAAACCTTTCTATTTTAAGACCACAATTTCTAGTTTTCTTTGGAAATTTTCTTATCAAACTAATTAGGAACAAGTAAATTCTGAATCATTGATACCAAAATGTAAAAATCTCCAGTTACGTCACATAGGAGGTTGTCTATTATGACAACGATTACTTAATTAAACATTCCGGTTCTAGTGATAACTGCTCGCCACTCTGGCGTTACATCCGTTAGCCGCCTCCGCTGGGGTTGACTATTCCCGACGGTGGCTCGGAGCGAAGGGACCGCACTTAGCGGAGCAACATTTCAAAGTGTCTGCTCAGTTCCCTCCCTGGGCAGAGACCTATTCTCGATTCTGTGAAGATTTTTCTTGGCATATCTGCAAACACAGATATTTTTAACACTCGCGTTATACCACGTGTGTAAAGGAACAACGTAATAGGTTAAGCAACTAAATGGTAAATACGAATATCTTTCTTGTGATAGAGCATATTCACACGATTATCTCCATAATCGAAGTCTAATACCAACACAATTGCTTCGTCTTATCAGACTAAATCACATACTTCTATAATGCATTTTATATATTCTGTTACGTTATGAAGTGAAACATTGTCGTAAACCTGAATCTATAGGTATTATAGGTTTCAAAACATACCGATCTTAAAAGACATGTAACCAATACTTCCAGTTGTTATGATTCCGTTCTTAAATAATGGGGCAATTAGAAAATTGACTGCCAAAAAATGGAAAGGCTTAGCTCATAAGAAAGATGGGGGAGAGCAAATTTACTGTTTGGTAAAGAATTGCACCTCCTAGTCCAGAGATGCGGACATTGACACCTGAACTCTCGCAGTGATCGATGACTGCATAAGGTTCTGAATAAGAGCTATAACAAAACGAACCGAATCTGTTCTTCCATTGGCTAAATCCAGACTCAAACCACTTTGGTACGTTTCGTGCGGTTTTACGTTATTTTACTTTCCATTTCAATGTATTTTCTTTACCTCCTTGCCTCGAGAAAAATGTAATTAACTACCTCACACGATCCCTCCTTCAAGAATTGGGATTTACTAATGCTTGGATTATCTGACAAGTTTTATAAGATTTCGGTTTATTTATTACAACTCGGATTTAGGATACATCATTAAAATATAAAACGATCTTAAAGCCTACGATATGACATTATTTTTGAATGTGAAAGAAAGTTACCGAGAGAATACAAACGTAAAACTCACTAGTTGTTAAACTTTTACCAATTTACGTATCTCAGAGTGTTTGATTTAATTTTACAGTTTCTATATCAGAAAGTAATTACAGTTGAGTTTACTTCTCATTCGAAGTCATTCTGCGAAACGTTATTCATGTGAACTGAAAGGGAAAAAAGAGGCGAAAGCGCGTGACTTAAGCTTCTTTACTCAAAGATTTTTCTCACGTCGAGTGTCTTCTCTCTCTCCATTACCATTTTGCCAACGCAAAATATTCCGCCGAGTCGCGCTCCAACAATTTGTGTGTAAAAATATCCATGGAAAAGAAAATGCTACAAGTATAAGTTTTGAATATAACTGATACAGTTAATTACTTAAGTTTAACGCTAGTCAAAAACGCCGCTGTGTGAAACATTGAATTAAGAAAGAATATATTGTAAACAATGACTCCTACGTATGCCATATCAACAAATGTAAACTAGCGAACCCGTGCGAGAACTCTTGCATGGTAAAACCCACCATCTTGCCCATTTTTCTATTTCCATATTAAGCGTGCAATATATATTTTTCTTCAAGACCTTCTTATCCTCCGTCACTTGTTCTACATATATTCCATTTAATTGATTACAATACAACATTGTCAATGATAAGTATTCTTATTTAACTTTATTACCGAACAGAGAATTACACTCGTGCAATTTAATCACCTACAATATCAAGTAATTAGTTTAATTTCACATATACCTGCGAGTTCTGCACGGCTCTGAGCAGGTGGGTAGAATCGAGAGGCGTCGAACCAGCAAAAATGTAATAGAATGTCCAAGAAGATCTCATTCTATAGATTACGGCATGACGACAGATTATTTTGAGGCCTTTGGTCTCTAAAAGTTTGTTTTAAGGCCCTAGAATTCTTCGTTTAGGAATTATTTAACAACATAGATTCACAAAATGCTGAAAGTGTTGCGGGTTGCATTTGACATGATTTATTTGATTCATTTGGTAAAAAAGAATAAAGAAAAGAGTAAAAACTGTATATGACGTATGGGGGAGAAGAATATTTGCTCATGAATATGTGGTTACGTTTTTTAAACAAATACTTCATATTTTAAAGTCAAAGTGGAATTCGTCACGTCTACGTGAAATTTCCTTTCTTTAGAGACCTCAGGCATAAAGGTTGGTTGTGTGTGAGAGGCGCAAAAATAATATATACTACTGAAATAATCTCGGAGATGATGATGATAATAAATAAGCTACTATATAATTATTGAAATTATGATGATTCACAGATAAATAACAAATCCTACGACGGATACAAAATATTGCACGTTGTAAACTTAGAAAGAAAAGTGTTCAGTTAAAAATGACTATTTAAGAGATAAATGTTAGCACTGAAAACGGATAGTCATGAAATAGAAACAAAGTAGTATTGGGAAGAAATAATTAGTTACCTATAAGAGACCATTTTCGAAATGCTCAATGGAACCATGGGATGGGGGCAGTAAAGTAAATATTTTGAAATCATTTTAGTTTTTGTCACGACGATAAAACGGAACACTATTACGTTAAACGTTAAACACTATTTTATCACAAATATTTAGGTTTGGAAACTAAGATTAAATAAGTGAATAAATAAATAATTACGTATAACTTACATGATGTAGTTGCATTCAATTTACGCCAACCAAAGAATCCCTTAAAACATTAGAAATAAAAAAAATTCGCATTTGTTTTATTTGCACTTTCATTCATTGCGAAGTACGTCATTATTTCTCAATTAAGATTGCATACTAAGTCGCACAGAAACTCTCAGAAGTAGGAGGAGCGGATTATTAAAATCTCCATAGCAATATCGTTAGCTCTAAAGGATATACAAAGTTGAAATGACATCATGGATGCATTTTCTCTTCCTAGAAACCACACCCGACTCTCTAAACACTCTTGTTACGTGGCACATGAGCACAATATCTTGTCGCATTTGTTTTTTATAACCAAATGAGAAACAAACGGAATATATTACGATAAATTTAATAGTGTTGACGGCATTTTACGGTGACAAGTCACTGTCACAAAAAAGGGACATTTTATCGTCCCGATTTCCATCAAAAAATTTCGGAACATGGACTCAAAGTAAGAGACTATCGTGATTAATACGGGACGTCTGGTCACCTTAGGGGGTAGTGAAATTGAATTTGGTAATGTGAGAAATTGTAGAGGAATATCCAGGTTTGGGCAGTATTGAAAGATTAGTATTTGAAATATGTATTTTAAATACATTTTGTATTTGAAAAACTCAATTTTGATTTTTTTTGATGTGCATTTTAGAAACATATTTAAATACATAAAATAGGTGTATTTAAAAAGAAATACTTTCAATATAGACGGAGATTACAAGGATACTTTCTTTTTGCTTGATTCTGCTAGTGAATGGATCTCATTGAAGCTATTGAATTTGAATTCTCTTAATTTTTAATGATAAATCTAAATCATTAAAAATGCAGGATAATTATCTGACAACAAAAAAAAGCATTTATTCCTTATAACACTAGTTTATGTTCATCTGCGCCAGTTCGTTTTCCTTCGCGGGTTTTATACATTCGCCTACTAGGGCTTTATTGTCTGATAATTTGTTTGGAAAACCAGTCGTTTAAAAGGAAATACCGTTCGAGTTTAATGTATTTTTGATATCGTTTTATATTTACAATACAATATGTGACTGTAATTATAGTATTACCTCGTAATTATAGTATCGTAAATATGTGGTACTAATTGACAGTCATACATTTCTGAGTAATTTATTGTAATTAACAATTACAAAACATTGTTGCAATAATTAAGTTATAATACAAAATTATTGTATTTACTGTTTTTCTAGTAATTTGAAGTATTTTAAATACGTATGTATTTATCAATTCAAAACCTAATGTATTTCGAGTATCTATTTAAATGCTTATTTGTAAAGTAGTTTGGCAAAGTATTTAAATCCAAATTTAAAGTATTTTTCCCAACCTGGGAATATTGTATAGAAGAAACGCCAACCAGCCTGAACTAAGTGATGGAAACATGAGTATTTTTAATGTTTCCTTGATTTTTTATGGTTTATTGATATAAACCTAATTGGAATAGAATTTGGCGAATGTGTTTTAATATTAGACCAGAGTAATAAGTCTTGACGGCGATAGTGGTGTTTTGTGAAGAGTTTATTTACGAAATGTCCGGGAAATGATATACATATGTTTTCAGGTTGGACTGTAGGCATCGAACGTGGCTTCGTGTACTACCTTGGGGGTTGACGGTCGGCACGTGAGAAAATGAATGCAAGTTTTAAAGTATTGCAGGACAAGAACGAAAGCCAGGAAATGCACTAGATGCATATTAATTATTTATTTCTTTGATTATATTGTAAAAAACGTCATGCTGGTTATTTATCATCTAACAGACCATCAGAGCTACATCACGTATAGTTTTCTTTTAAAATCCAATGCTGAGATCAACAGTCATCTCTTACTTCCTCAGGTTATCACGTAGTGGGCCAGAGAAACAAACAAAAAGTTATATAAAAGGGCCAAAGCTGAAAATAATTTTACAATAAATTATCACTAATAGACTGAAGCTGTAAGCAACTACATTAACGAGTCTACAAGTTTCCAAACTTACAAACTTATTTCGTGAAAAAAACTTTCGTTTCAGATACAAATTATGAATCTTCTTCAGATGAGTGATGAGGACCCAATAACATGATCAATGCAAATGGAAGAGGGTCGCACTATTACAAAGGCGCAGAGTGACGTCACTGTAGTGACGTGTAAGCTCCCGATTGGATGAGACCGTAACAGCTGATGATCTGTCAAATGAAGCTCTAAACAAATCGAAGTACAGGATTCTGGGCTTCCGTCAGTAATTATTGATTCAATTGCATGCTAAATAGTTTGAATGAATTTCATATGGTACATCTTTGTTTGGGCAATGTCCCTGTATTTTGCCCCCTCCCTTGCAAGTCCTGCCATGCCAGGAGAGGCGCCTGCTGCGGGGGGGCGGGGGGGCGTCGTGCAGGGGGCCGTGGCGTCGCGGCGCCGCGCCGTCGGCGGACAGCTGGGGGCTGCTTTGGGCGGGCGGGCGGCCCGCGGCCTGGAGGTGGCCCGCGGAGCCAAACCGCCGAATGAATCGATCGATAAGGGAGATTTTCGCGTCGCGACGCACGGCGTCGCCTCCTCGTGGCGCTTTCCGCCCCCCCACCCCTCTCCCCCTCCCGGGGTCCCCTCCCCTGCCAGGCATCGCGCACCTGTAGGTTCGCCAGGGCTGCCAACCGGAGCGTGCTAAGAACCCTCGTGGGAACGGGTGTGGAGATTGGTTGTTAGGAACGTTCTGTCCCGATGGACTACGAAGGACCTTTCGGTGTTTATAAAAGCATGATTCTACTTACGCTGGAAAATATCAAAATTTCATAAATAAATTCGCAGAGCACAGATCTTGTGTCCTCTGTATAGCAATTTATTTATAATATGTTCATGTTATATCCAGTATGTGCACCAGAAGCGGTGGCTCAGTGCATCAACTGATGTCACTGCAGTGCCTCTGACCGGGAGGTCCTAGGTTCGAGTCCCGACGTCGAGTTTTTCGACACTAGGTTTTCAGCTAGGTCGAATTCAGTCGCTGTCTGGAGGAGAATTCTAGCGGCCGGCTGCTCTGATCGGTAGTTTTCCGTGGTTTCTCCGATAAACACCAGGTGAATGCTGGAGCAGTACCCTAACAAACGGGCCACGGGCCGCGCGCGATATTTGTTTCCTCTTTCTTGTCTTATTCTCACCCCTTACACACACACACACACACACACACACACACACACACACACTTACACTAACATGCACTACATTACCACACATACCGGGAGACCGGTCGGGGACTTAGAACTTGTCTCGGCTGCGGTGGCGGCCCGCTGGTGGGAGATACGTAGTCGACGGTAGGTCGGCGCCGGATCTCGCCATCCAGTGGGAGAATATCACCGCCACCTTCCGATGAAAAACGTGCACTACACCTACGGGACTAATGACCTCAGTAGTTGACGCGCCCGTTATCACTAACAACCAATCAATCAATCCTGGATGTGCAATAAAAATCATTCTTTCTCTTCTTTTTTAGTTGGCTTAATATAACTGAATTATGGTTCAAATGATCTTCCTCGGTGGGGAAGACTACTGTATCAGAAGAACGATAATGAATCACACTCTGAAACGACTCAAAACTCCCTTCGAATTTTGTCTTCTCAAAAATCTCTACTCAGAATTAAACTGAACACATCTTGTAGTGTAGTAAATTCTTCGTCGATGAGCATTTTTTAAGCAGAAACGTACTTATCATCTGCATCTTTTCTCATCGACAACAGCATTTGGGAAAACAATTTTGTGACCTGCAGGTGCGGAGAGATTACAGAAACATTTCTTGAAAAAATGATCTGTCCAGAAAATTTCTAACAATGTGAGTTCCGAAAACAATTTATACGTCTGTTCAGTTACTGAACTGAAATTCTACGGAACGAGAAGTGAACATATTTTTAAAATGTATGGAAATAATATTAATTACTTTACCTGTTGTTGGCTTATGCCTCTGAAAGAATTTTTCTTTATCACACCAGATATGCGTTCGTGTTCTGCTTGGATATGGGTGTTTACCCTAGCGGCGTGGCAGAGTGGGCACTCTCACGCGCCATGCATCTCCTTTCTAACCCCACCCCTACTTTCCTGGCTCCTCCGGGCGAAGTAGGGGCGCAGTGAGTAGTGATTTTCAAAACACCAATATTTCGATACATCGCTAAAGGATTTCGATGTCGATGAAAACATCGACGTTTTAATTATAGACTAATAAACATGCTATTTTCCTATCCATTTTTTAGTTCAGTACGTAAAAGGGATACATTTTATTGCTTGATTACCAGCATGTTAGTGAAACACGAAATCGATAGCGAAACACAATGTCCCTTATTGTTAATTTTATTCTTTTCATTCGATAATAATTTTTACATACATATTTTACAGTAGTATGTAAAAGTTATTATCGAATGTAAAGAATAAAATTAACAATCAGAAAATTGTGTTTCGCTATCGATTTCGTGTTTCACTGTCGATTCAGGGAATGACACGCCTGGTGATAACACACATTCATAACACGAGCAGCTCCCAAACTTCCTCAGATTGCACAGACGAAATGTGCAACGTGATAAAGAGGATGACGCAAAACAACGATATTGCTGTGGATTGTTGCTACTCTACAACGTCCTTAAACCCCTTTATTTTGAAAAAAAAAAATAAAAAATAAAAAAAAAATAAAAAAAGAATCGATGTTTTTGCAACAAAAAGAAGAAAATATCAAAAGCCAAATATCGATGTTTCTGGTGGTAAACATCGATGTTTTTTTGCCATCCCTAATAGTGGGCAGCATCATTTCCCAAGGATCTTTGGTTCGGTGGTACCAGGTGGCGCGCATGACAGGTATAAGGCGGAACATCTGGTGCAACCAAGTGGCGGGAGGGGGCGTTTGTCTCCCCATTCTGCTCGTACCTCTCCAACACGATAGGGTTAGGTTAAAAAGAACAACAAGAACACTTGAGTGTTAGGGCGCGTGGGTCTCATCAGGTGATGTAATGGAGGAAAATTGGAGGTACCACAGTGGTCGCACCTGGAAGACCCGGCGGTGAGTGGGATGCAAGAGTCCTGAGTAGTGATTCATTCTAAGATTCAGAGGTAAACGCACGAAAAAGTACTAATCGCACACTTTTTCTTGATACTCCACATCGGGGGGTGCGGGGAGAGGCGGGTTCTGTGTACGTCACGGTAGTGCAGGGCTGTCAAATATATTGACAGAAAACTCGGAGTAATAACTCGTCTTGGAGTAGATAGCTATGAGAAACAACGGAAGATTTTTTAAATTCTGAAGAAATAATTGATAGTTATAGAAATAATTGAGGTACAAGAAGGAACATGGTACGCACAGGTCGATAGAAGGAGACCGAAAACTAGGAAGTCCGCATTCGAAAGGAAGAAGGTGGGCAGGACTGCAAACTGAGCCGTGACGTTCCGAGTGGAGCTCATATTTTCTACCGGGCCGTGCTATGCCGGGCTGAGCGAGGACTAGGGAGCTCGAGGATTAAGAAAAAGTGCGAGTACATTACTCGTAATCGAAGGAAATATATGACATCTCCTTTCCCAACCCAGTTCACGATAAGTTGCCTTCCAATCAAAGGCAAATGTCACATGGAGGCCTCTCAGCGACTCACTTTTATTACATTTTACTTTCTCACCCTTACGAAGGTACTTCCTAAGAAGAGAAAGTTATGTAATCTTGCGACGGGAAACGACAAATTTTCGTTAGAAAAACTCCCATTGTAAGTGGTTACTAAGTGCTTGGCGATTTTTGGTTTGATCTAACAGAATACGTTTGATGACTTTGACCATGTACTAAGTAAACATTTTGAGTTTTTGTCTATAAGATGACGGGATAAATACATTTTCATTTTTACAAAAGTTTGTTATTATTTGTTGTTGTTTATAATTAATGTTTTTCGAGGAATCTGGAGGAGGATTTTTGCCAGGAGGGGCGCAATGCGATTAAGTGCTTGGGGTTCTTGCAGTACCTAATTCCAGCCCTGCCTGAAGGGTTTGCTGAAAATTGATTGATTGATTAGTGATTCCGGGCGCGTCAACTGCCAAGTCTCGTAAATGTAATACATGTTTAATCGTGAGAAGTGACTGTGATCGAATGGTGAGATCCGACGTCGACCTATAAGTTGGTTAGCTGTGTTTTCCCAAGCCAGATATCTCCCACCGTTTGCTGCAAAGAATTGTGTGTCAGCTTTAGTGACCTAAGAGAATGAGATGCTATTTTTTGCTTTTTCGCACGTACGTCGTATGAAGAGAAAGTTATGTAATCGTGCACCAGAAAACACCAAATTTTCGGCATAAAAACTCTTTATTGCTGGATACTGATAACGAAAAAGTGGATAAATCCTGTTGCTCTGTTTAGCAAATTACTTCCTCTAACAGGAGATGTAACCAGAATCCATTTTGTGAATTCTTGATAAGGAAAAATCCATTGACGGCAAAACGTGTCCATCCGTCCGTCCGTTCCTCTGTCTGTTCGTTCGAAAGACGAAAGACCGTTCATAAATACGAAATGACTCTAAAAAGAAACCTCTAGTGAAGCTCTTACTTTGTTCAAAGATAGATCTACACAAACAAGGAAGGTACTGAGTCTCTGGAAGTGTAGACACAACAATCAGTGATTGTTGCACAATATTTCGTAGTCAACTTACCAGCTCGGTATGTCAGACCGTGATACCAATTGAAGATTAAGAGTGCAGGACTAATGTTCGTTGGTATCCCAGATTTTTCGAAAATTGCACAAGTGAAACTTATATTGAAGAAAATATTTTTTCTTTAATGAAATTTGTTCCTTAAAGATAGATTTTCAAATAACTTCTTGTTCAATTTTTCAAAAATTGAAGTTGTTTTCGTCTAATTTTGCACGAAAAGTAGGTAATTACAATTTTTTAAAATAATTTTTTCTCAAAAACCGCTGTAATTTTTTTGTTAAATTTTCTCCTCTAACGTATGCATGGACGGTAACATGTATGGTGCTAGTCCAATTTTCGACTCTCGTTCCGTTTTTTTCGAAAATTGCAAAAAGTGCAAAAAGATTCAAAATCACACAATTGAAGATAAAGATTTTTGCGTCAAACAATGTCTGGTGTAAACTAGTGGTGCTAAAACAGGACGTACTTTCTCGTCGTATTTTCACGCAAAATTATGTGAAAAGTACTCAAATTTTCGAAAAATTGTACATGCCCTTATTTCAAAATCAATCTTTAAGAAACATTTCATTATGAGAAAAATCTCTGTCTTTAATATTTCAGTTGTAGGAAGACGCCGAAAAAGTTTTTAACTTCTGCAATTTTCGAAAAATCAGAATTTTCAACGAACATGAGACCTACACCATTCTCTTCAACGTCCGCCACACTATCCAGCAACCAAATTTAATTAAAAACTATGGAACCATTTGTTGATAATTTTGAAAATGTCTCAGGGGCTTCATGTAAAGTACTCCCAAAATTAAAATATTGGTTTTAAATTCAAGGGAAAACGACATCAGCTAGATTGATTGGTTAATATCAATTTTTGAGAAAATCGGCTGAACGGTTTAGTCGCTAGCGTTGTTCACAGACAGACAGACGTTTTGCCGTCAACCGATTTTTAGGTATCAAAGACCAACAAAACATCGCTTCCGGTTACATCACGTGTTATCGAATTTTTTCTAAATTAAGCAACTGGATTTATCCACTTTTTTGTTACCAGGGCCTTTTAATAAGAGTTTTTTCTGCCGCAAATTCGCCGTTTTTCGCGCAGCATTATATAACTTTCTTTCAACTTCGTAGCGCTTTAAAAAAGGTCACGCACTTTTTTTAAAAAAACTAGTACCCAGTTTTTGCGTGATTTATACTTGAAACTTATGGGATTTCTAATTTTTTTCTCAAACATCGCGCCAATTTCTATTCTTTAATTTTTTCCAAGGATAGAAGAAGGGTTCCCAATGTTCGAAGGAAAAAAGTGGCCAACCGACGAAGCTACCTAAGATGGATCTTTGGCCCTGAAAAAAATCCAAATACCTGATATTTCTTTCGCCCTTTCGAGTAAAACGATCTGAAGGTTGCGCCGGGCCCTAGATCGCCTAACGAGAATTTCTTAATGACCGAATAAATACCCTACAAATTACAATGTTTGTTTTCCGGGTCTCAAATTTTGTCAGTGATTCGGTAAACTTTGTGTTAAGGGAGTACATTCTGATGAGGGTTTACTGTACAATTTCTTAAATAATTTAATTATTAATTCATACGTACGCTTTAGTAAGAATAATTATGACTTACTATTTACTAATATTTTCGGACAAGAATACTCACTTTTTGACAATTTTTAACTTCATAGAGCGCAGAGAGAACTGCAAATATGTAACTTGTTATTTGAATTTCCCGCCACAAATTCATTAGCAAAATGTACTTCGTAAGGAGAGAAAGTAAAAAATATTCTGACGACCCTTCCCCAGCGCGTCCTAGAAGTTGTAAGATTGAACTGAGTAATCCTTAGAGTATTCCAGATGATCATGTTTAACATACTCTCGCGGTTACAGAATTCGTACATGACTTGAGAAAATTTCTTTTCGAAGTTTTCGTTTCAAAATCTCTATTCGCACACGAGTAAATATTTTCCTCCATTGTGAGCTAGCGAAATCTGCTGTCGAAAAGCAGGACATACGAGACCCCCTTGTATTATATTTCATAAAATATATATATATATATATATATATATATATATATATTATGATAGATTTCTAAACGGAAAAACAAGTGTCAGTGCATCCAAATATTGTACGTTTTCGAAGTTATATATATATATATATATATATATATATATATATATATATATATATATATATATATATATATAATTTCGAAAACGTACAATATTTGATGCACTGACACTTGTTTTTCCGTTTAGAAATCTAGAGTTGACATAGTGACACCAACGTTCGGTTCAACAACTCCAGAATAATGTTAGAAGTTTGAATAGTGTAAATGTGTATCGTTAAGAGGAAGTCACTGGTGACTCTTCGAAATTCACCTATCCATAAGGTATCTCGGCAAATGAAGAAACGTGAGATGAAATGAATTCTCAGCTTCCTCCTCAATTTCAAACTCATTAAAACTTCGAAAATTGGTCGAGGTTGGCAATTTTGGGAACGGCAAGTCGAACAATGTGAGCATGATAACTTGTGTCTGGATCAATTCACGTGAAAGGAACGTGTCAGGTTGACGCGAAATTTTGTTCTGGTTCTCTCTGTGAGCATTATTTTATAAGTGAACATGTAATGGAAGACTTGGTAAATAATAATTTCGTTAGTGTTCGTATTTTCTTCAGCAGGAACAATTCTTTTAAATGTATTTGACCACCCAATTATGTTATTATTTACCAAAAATTACTAGTATTGTTAATTTCAAGAAATGTGGAATCTTTCCGTTTTGAGGATGAATGTGACTTTGTGCTAATGCTTTGTTATTCACTTTGTAGAGTAGTTTCGTTCTCAAAAACCCTGCGAGTCAGGAGGTACGTACAAATTCATATACGTCATATTATTCTTTATTTATATTGTTCCTTACATTTAAAATCTGCAAATTTTGGTTTCATTCTCTTATTACGTTGTCAAAATAGAAATTAAAAGAAAGTGAGACCAGGGTGATCTCACAACTTAGCCGTAAGAACCATTTCGTTCTTTGTCTCAGATTTGAGTTATGCCGTACATATCATTTAAAACCTGTGCGAGGGTTTAGACCGTGTGCATTAACGCAAACAATAATTTATGCAAGTCAAATTTTTGTGGCTTTGAGCAGGTCAGTCTAGAGGTCTCCAGACAAGAGGCAGTCTAGGTCCGAGCTCCAACAGTGGCAGATGTTCGACACGAGCTAAGTAGCGAGATCCAATTACACAACTATCCCATTACAATCTTGGCAAAGCGCCCATAAACCCCACCAGAATAAAAAATAGATTTCCCAAACATGTATTTTACATTCAATTTGCAGATTTAGATGATTCTTTGTGAGGCACTCAGTGCGTTTCCTTTCCCTAAGAAATAATTGTAAAGAAATGATGGTTTAGTTTCTTAAAATAGATCATAAGCGTCAAAAACATAGTACATATGGTCCCCTGATGGGCTGTCGGCTTCGACGTGGCACTGGCCCGATTTTGTGGGCAAAGAGGAGGAACTTGTTCACGGCGCAAGTGAGTAGCGCATTATTCGGACTCCGTCACTAGCCTGGATAGCTAGTAGCTCGGAGCTAGCAGGGCGGCCCCACTCAGGAATTGTATGGGGAGGTTGCCATGAGGACAAACTGCGTTCCGGCGGAATCCGGATACCAGCTTGTCGGTGAACTTGTGAGTTGGGGAGGGGTGCCGATAGAGGCGAGTGCCCAGGTGCCCACCCCGTGGATTGATTGATTGATTGATTGATTTTTCGTGTTTCCGGGCGCGGCAACTACTTTGGTCATTAGTCCCGTTAGTGTAGTGCATGTTTTTATCGGGAGATGGCGGAGATCTTCCCATGCTGGATGGCGAGATCCGGCGCCGACCTACCGACGGCTAGTGGGGTTTCCCCCTAACCAGGACTCTCCCACCAGCGGGGCGCCGCCCCAGCCGGGACAAGCTGTAAGCTCCCGACCGGTCTCCCGAAATATGTGGTAGTGTAGTGCATGTTAGTGTGTGTGTGTGTAAGGGGAAAGGATAGGACAAGGAATAGGAAGGACAGATCGCGCGCGGTCCGTGGCCCGTTTGGTAGAGTACTGCTCCGGCATTCGCCTGGTGTTGATCGGAGAAACCACGGAAAACTACCGATCAGAGCAGCCGGCCGCTAGAATTCTCCTCCAGACAGCGACTGAATTCGACCTAGCTGAAAAGCCAGTGTCGAAAATCCTGCCACCATCAGGACTCGAACGTAGGACCTCCCGGTCAGAGGCGCTGCAGTGACATCAGTTGATGCACTAAGCTACCGCTCCCGGTGTTTCGCATGCATTTACGTCATTTTCCATTGTACAGAAATCACAAACGCCTCATCTGAAAGCCTCATTTGTTGAACGTCATAACAGACGAACGGCAAGCGTTAGGATTTGACGCAATTTGATGCAACATGCGATTTCAGCTCTAAATTTTGAGAGCAATTTTATCAACTCAACTGCAGGCAGGTTATGGATGCTGAGGTACTGGCATTCCCTGTGGCTTTTTGAATGGCTATTTTGAAATATATCTCTACGAGATATATTTCAAAAGAATAATGCACGCCCACTTGTGCCAAAAAGATGCAAGTTTTTTCCTAGATCGACCAGTACCACTAATTTCATTGCCTGCAAGTGTCCCATCCAACATCCATGTCCCTTCCCTCCCTTGTTCTATCCTGTCCTCTTACACACATTTATACGTATATACGAGTTGTTGATAGAAAAAATGGGTCTGATTTTTTGTAAGAGAAACACCGCAAGCCCTAAGATCAAACGTCCCCTGACATCCCCTTTCACATTCCAGCTGGTGTGAGGACCGTAGCCTGCTCAGTTGTGCCAGGGCCTTAGTAGGTAACGACTCGTGTACCTGTCGCTCGTCGGAAAAATGGTAGGCATCTCAATAGAGCAACGTGTATAAAGCATAAAAGGTTCCAAGAACGAGAAGAAATAGAAGATTATCCATGTCTGTGACGTCCTTCCATTACGAAAACAGTCAAAAACATTTAAAAAAATAGGCAATCTTATCCTTGAAGCCCGTCATTTGAATATCCCTGCAGTTGCCGAGACTGCAGGAGTCGACAAAGTATGAGTTTGACAGATTTTACATGAACATTTTAACATGAGAAAAGTTTGTTCCAAAACGATTCCCAAGATTCTCACGCCTGAACAAAAGGTCTCACAGATGAACATTTGTTCTGATATTTTAAAAACATCGAAAAGGATCCTAAATTATCGGAATTTTTAATTATGTGTGACGAATCGCGTTGTTTTACCTAGGACCCCGAAACTAAGCGCCAATCCATGCACTGCAAGAGCCCACACTCACTAGGAATGAAGAAAACTTGAATGTTCAAATCAAAATGCAAAGCCATGCCGATTGTTTATTTCGACATCCGTGGGATTCTGTATGTAAATTGGATACCTGAAGGTCAAACAGTAAATAAGGAATATTATCTTTATGTTCTAAATACTCTCCATGAGCAAGTAAGAAGAAAGCGACGTGATATTACGGTAGGAGCGAGTATCGTAAACTTTACACGAGTGTATTAATACCCATTCAATCAAGTTTCATACGGTACTTTTTCTACGACTTTTATCATGGCAGTTGACATGTAGGATTCAGCCAAGGCCACCTAACCCTAGCCTCACATGCTGCCGCAAGTGGCTGTGGTTACCAGTCCGCCTGTGAGGGAGTACTGCGCTAGTCAAATAGGACTAAAGTGAAATTACGATCCAATTTATTTTAAATAATATTTCACGAAAAAAATACTCATAAGAAAAGAAATTAAAACTGTCAAGCATAATTTAATATCAAATGCAATTTTAATGTACACAGTCGAACGAAACATTTACTAGAACGATTCTCAATGATTAATTAAGTGACAATACTTCGTTTGTAAACTTCCCTGTGATTGGTGAAGAACCTGGATTATAATGAAATATGTATCTTAATGAGTATCATTATGCAACTGGTTGCAGCCAACAAATGACAGCGTTGTACAATGGGAGTAGAAAAAGTTTATTTCAGTCATATGTTCTTCGTGGCCCAATTTTCGTAAACAGCGTGGTTTTATGTAATCTCGTCGCACTGATATCGGCGGGGATGTGTCATCCCTCTCTCCAGCGCCCCCATTGCTCTTCTTCGCCTCTCCCCCCCCCCCACCGAGGCAGACGGACACGAACCGCTGCGGCGGGGACGCCATTTTTCTGACGCGTCTTTGCGACGGCGCGCGGGGACACGCGATGGAGGCAAAGGGGAGGATGTATGACCCCGGTGAAACTGATATTTTTCCTTCCCACACTGTATAATTCTGTTATTTGATCTCTGCAACCTGTTGCATAATGATACTCATTACGACGCAGATTTCATTATGATACAGGTTCTTGACTAATCACACAGAAGTTTACAAACCGAGTATTGGTACTTAATTAATCAATGACAATCGCTTGAGTAAATGTTTCGTTCGATTGTGTACATTAAGAATAGCTTTTAATACAGTAAAATTTGCTTAAGCCGGAATCGATCGGAACACAAAAAATTCCAGTTTAGCAAGGTTTCCGTTTTATGCAAGGTTGTCCATTTTATGACCTGATTTTGACGTCTCTGCCCTGAAAGCAATTACATGACTTCATTATATTTATCAAAATACATTATCATATAACGTATTTAAAGAATCATAAATAAATAATTATTAAACACTCGTCATTGCCAGCTTCTCATTTTAGTTGAAAAATACACACCTTCCTGGCTGTATTCGGACTAGTGGCAGACTCTTTCAACGGCCAATGCGTCACAACCCAGTAATGTGACTTTATGATGCACTCGCATGACCTTGCGCAATGTGTATCTGGTCTATAGGTTATGCTTTTCAATGCAGAGCAGGGAGACGGGTGAATAGAAGCCTTGCCCTACACCTTCCAGCGCTCCGAGAGTCAGGAGAGAGAGAATTCCACTAAGACCTAAACCTTTAGAGAAAAGCGTCCCCAAGGTCGAATTCAACGCTGACAGCTGAAGTCCGTGTCCTTCAATGTCCGGCTGCCAGAACTAAATCGCAGGGCTAGAGAATTTACAACAATATTGCAGATGCATTCATTTCATCAAGAACATCTCGCGTCTCTCTGCTCATCGCATTCAATTCACAGACATTTCGTTTAATAAGGATTTTTTCCCCGCAAGACATGAAAAACCGTTCCATTTCCGCATTGAAGAGGTTCTATTTTATTCTGTGTAAAATGCCATTTAACTTCACGGGCCGGAGAAATTTTCCGGTTTAGGCAGGTTTCCGGCTTATACAAGTTCCTTTCTAGAGAGATTTTACTGAATTATATTATGCTTGCCAGTTTTAATTTATTTTATAATCAGTAATTTTTTACGGGGAATATTATTTATTATAAATAGGATTGTAATTTCACCATGATCCTATTTGACTAGCGCAGTGAACCAAAGCCACATGTTGTAGGGTAGGGAGGGAGCTGAGCGTTAGGTGGCCTTGGCTGAATCCTACATGTCAACTGCCAGAAAACGATTCAATGTAAATGGTTAACTTATAAAAGTAACCATAAGGTGCAGAAAAAGTACCGTATGAAACTCGATGTAATGGGTATTAATACACTCGTGTAAAGTTCACGATACCCGCTTGTTCCGCGCTCGTATCGTAATATCACACTCGTGTATTAATTCCCATCATTGCATCATCGTTTCCTAATGTACTATTCAGGGGTGGAAGTGGTAATAAAGAATGATGGCGGCGAAGAACCTAGAGGAAGAGGTAGAAGAACCTATTTCGAACAGTGTTTCGTTTTCGAGTGGGTGTGACTTATTCAGGATGGAAATATTGGGTGAACCATTTCAAGTGTGAAAGCACACACACAAACGTTCAGCGCAAGGAGATGCTCAACTGTTTCCAATGCCATTTTGCTGAGAAACGTTTTCTTGCTGTGCAGCAGGTCGTTGATAAACTGTATTGTTCCATAACGGGGCCAGATAGTCCAGTCATTTGTTACTCAAAAGGGCCTAATCTAAGAAACAATTCCAAAAGTTTTCTTTATCATCTGTTTTTTCTGATGATAAATTCAAATTTTCTGTTTGTCACTTCGAAAAATGAAATGAAAGCAAAAATCTGAAAAAAGTGCAAGCTTTTTAGCGACTTTTGCAATTTTCTATGCGAAGCAATATTTTTCGAGGTGCAAAATACAAAATTCCGGTTCAACATCGAAAAATTAAACATTGAGAAAAAACTTCGTTTTTTCCCGGAGTCGAATAGGTGAATGAACCAACAAGTCTTCTTGTAGGAGATAAATACATTTTTCGATGAAAAACAACAAAAAATACATCGTAGACTGATGGAGTTGCGGTGTGATTAAACCCTGTATCTGAGCGTGATATAGACATTTGGCACAGACGCAGTATGTTGTGCGATGTACAGGAGATATCGAATTCGAAATTCTGCAGGTGCCATGTTTCTGAGGCCGAGATGGTGAAGATATTATTGAGTAATTATTTTATTGATATAAAAGGGAATTTTGTGGCGTTGAGTTGTTGCGATTGAAATGTATCACTCCGAATATACGAGTATATCATCATTTTCGGAATTTATTACATTTATCATTATTGCTCGGTTGTCTCGAAATTTTTCTTAATTATTTTTAGTCATCAACCATTTGCTGTTGATAAGATGCTCTTCACTCAACGTTTCCATGAAGTGCCAAAATCAGCTCGTATTGAACCATCGCCGTCTTTCAAGTCTGTTGACTGCAAAACCGTCAAAAGCCAAAACCGTCAAATTCCCATAAATGTACACTGATGTTTTCTACCAGTTTTGGAAGAGAAACGTAAAATTGTCCTCTCAAACATTGGTAGGCTTGCGTTTCAAATATAATATTACCTTGACACTTACTTTTCCTACGGCACTACAGCTCATTTCGAGTCTGACAGCAGCGTAATGGCAATCATACCAATGAACTGTGGTGAATGTGCAATGTGAGGGTGGCTAATGCTCAGGGTGGCTGATCTAAGGATGAAAATGAGGACAAGCGAGGGAGATGAAGGATGATGTGCGCTCTATGGATCATCGTTTGGGATCTCCCTCCAGTATCCGCCGGATATTGACTGAATCGCAGCCGGCCGCTGGAACCCCCATCCAGACACTGCCATCCATCCATCCATCCTACGCAGGCCATCGTAGTACTGTATCGCTGCACAAACCGACATTGTCATAGAATGTACTGAGCTTCTGCCGGTCTCGATGGTAAACTGCTCTGGAAATAGGACGACGTGAGTAGTAAGCTTTCTCCTTCGTACAGGCCTGTTATAATACATTTACTGTGTATCTCGGAATTGTAGTGTAATTGGTGCCTTTCGGTGTACTGTTTCTACCTAAAGGTGTTAATTAATTGTATTTTTAACCTAATATAAGAACTAAATCGTTATTAAACCAACCCGCTGGTGTAGCTCAGAGGCCAAACTATTGCGTCTGTGGCATCGTTGACCAGGAAGCCCTAGACTTTGCATACCGACAGTGGTAATTTGTAGATACCTACTGGGTCGAATTCAGAAACAGTATCGAGGAGGAATTCTAGCTACCGGCTGCTCTATTCGATAGTTTCTCAGGCCAAAACCACGCGAATGTCGGAGCAGTATCCTAAGCCACAGACTACAGGTAGCGCGATCTCTCCTTCCTCATCTTTGTCCCCTTCTCTCCCCTTACACACTCTTACACTGACATGCACAACTGCACCATATATTTTGGGAGTCAGTCTAGAACTTTGAGCTCATTCTGGTTGAAGAGGTACCCTACTGAATAACTGAAGGGGGAAAACACGGAAAGCCGTCGTGCAGGTTTGGCGCCGGATTTCACGTTTCAGCAAAGGAGAAAAAACACCACTTTCCAGAATATCCACTACAACTTTCTGGACTAATAATTCAAGTAGTAGATGTACCAAGAAACATTAAGTAATCTCTTGATTAAACAAATGTCTATTATTGTACTTCGTAAGAAATTACCTTTCCGGTGTAGATTGTCAGATGTAGATTTGAAGGCGTAGTTGAATCTCTCTCTCTTCCAACTCTCTGCGCGTGTTTAATTCTGTAAGTGTAGTTTCTTATAGCAATTAACAGTCAGCGCATATCTCGCGATTGGATTCTGTGCGTGTGATGCAATCGTTCTCGAAGATCATCTACTGTTACTGACACCAAACGCGTGACGACATCGCATTGAACAACAGAAGTAACAGAATAACAGAAGTGGCAGCTAACGGAAACTAGGGGGGGGGGGCAACTGCCCATCAACACTATACCGCGATTTTTACATAGCTGCTTGTGACATTTCATCGGCTGTTACGGTGCCATCCAACAGGGAGCTTACACGTTACTGCAGTGTCGTCACTATGGTGGCGTTCAACCTTCCGATTGAATGAAACCGTAACAGCTGTTTTACTTCAAAGGCAGCTCTGTAAAAACAACAGTATAGCGAGTATGTAGTAGAAGTATTATTCCTCTCTGTGGTTCTTACCGGCTTTGGTGGCTCAGGGCATCAATTGATGTCACTGCAGAGCGTCTGACTGTAAGATACTAGAATTCGAGACGGGTGCAGGATTGTCGCCACTGCCTACATGGCTAGGTGGAATTCATTCGCTCTCTGGAGGGGAATTCTACTGGTCTACTGCTGTGATCGGTAGTTTTTCATGGTTTCTTCGATCAACAGAGGGCGAATGCCGGAGCAGTACCCTAACAAATGGACCACAAACTGTGCGCAATCTTTTATTTCTTTCCCTTACTTATACACACACATACATGTGCTACACTACCACACATATCGGGAGCTTAGCGCTTGTGCCAGCTGGTACAGGGCCCTACTGGTTGGCAGATACCTGGTTGAGAGAAACCCCGCAAGTCGAAGCATAGGTCGGCACCGAATATCACCGTCTAAGTGGGGAAGATCATCACCTCCTGCCGCGATAATTGATTGATTGATTGATTTTTTCGTGTTTCCGGGCTCGTCAACTGCTATGGTCATTAGTCCCGTTAGTG
The DNA here is from genome assembly GCA_011170035.1 of Teleogryllus occipitalis. NCBI lineage: Eukaryota > Metazoa > Arthropoda > Insecta > Orthoptera > Gryllidae > Teleogryllus > Teleogryllus occipitalis. Next base: position 270,631 of record BLKR01000396.1, on the reverse strand, counting down.
TAGTGCATTTTTCTCTCTCGGGAGATGACGGTGATCTTTCCCCGCTGGATGGCGAGATCCGGTGCCGACCTACCGTCGAGTAGTGGGGTTTCCCCCTAACCTGGACTCTCCCACCAGCGGGGCACCGCCCCAGCCGGGACTAGCTCTAAGCTCCCGACCGGTCTCCCGGGATACGTGGTAGTGTAGTGCATGTTAGTGTAAGTGTGTGTGTAAGGGAAGAGGATAGGACAAGGAAGTGGAAGGAAAGATCGCGCGCGGTCCGTGGCCCGTTTGGTGGGTACTGCTCCGGCATTCGCCTGGTGTTGATCGGAGAAACCACGGGAAACTACCGATGAGAGCAACCGGCGCCGCGATAAAAACATGCACTACACTAACGGGGTGAATGACCTTTGCAGTAAATGCAATCGGGGAAGAGCAACTGGGCGCGCGGCCGGGGGTTGGCAGCGCCGGCGCGGCGGGGCGGGGCGCGCGGGGGCGGAGGCGGGGCAGCGCGGTGCGTCTCCCGCGCCGACGCGCTCGCAGGAGCGGCAGCGGCGCGGCGGCCGCGCTCGGCGACAGCGCCAGTCGCGGCGCGCCGGCCCGCCCGCCCGGACGCCGCGCCGCCGCCGCCCCGCCCCGCCTCGCCTCGCCTCGCCTCGCCTCGCCCCGCCCCCTCCGTCACAGCCACCCTCACCCACACCGCGCCGCGTCGCGCCCACCGCCCAGCCGCAGCCACCAGCAGCAGCAGCATGTCCGTGAGCAGCCCCGGCTTCTGCGCCAGCCCGCGCAGCCCGCGCAGCCCGCGCTCGCCGCGCAGCCCCGCCGCGCCGCCCGGAGGCCACTTCTCGTTCGCCGCCAAGAGCCCGCGCAGCCCCAGGAGCCCGCGCAGCCCGCGCAGCCCCAAGGTGAGCCCTCGCCTCGCCTCGCGCCCGGCACGTGCGCCGCGCTCTTCCATACCACCTGGCACCCCGCTCTACCAAGCACTACAGCTCGTTTCGGGTCTGACAGACGCATCAGGGAAATAATATCACTCAACTGTGGGGAATGAGCAACGGTGATGTATCACCGGCCGCCGTTACCTCCCAATGACCTCGGGCTCCCCGATGGCCGAACCTGCAAAGAAAGGCCGTTGGCGATCACGTCTATCAAGACGGGAAGAAAATATTTTTGTCGCAACACTAGGTGTTGATTATTTACCCGTCTCAACTACAGCTCTGAAGAAACACCCGTTACCAATTAGGGCGTCGTACTAAACAAAAATTTTAATTTTACAATCAGCCCTTGATCTAATTGGATGAGTCTCAAGAAGCTAGAAGTGTCTGGCGCCGTAATCTCCCAATTGCCGGAAGTTCTACGCCCTAGCAAGCTAACTCTGTTGGTGGCCACGTCTTTAAAGGAGGGTAACAAAATACATTCCACGTAACACCTGTTTTAAACTGCTTTCTTCAATATTTTGAAAAACTCTCCTGCCGTCTGGCTCTGCGCCAACATTGGTTACGGAAGACGGTTTACGTTTTCTAGGAAGGTAATCAGCTCCAGGTGTTACGCCAAATATATGCCCTGGCCTCCTTGAAAGACGTGACCGCCAACGGTCTTTGTTTGATCGCTGAGTGTGGGAGAACCTCTGGCAACGAGAAGTAAATTGCGTTCAGGGACACATCAACATTTGCAGCTTCACGCGACTCCTTCGCAACGCTTCTGGATTTCACGGAACACTATTTTGGATGAGGGAAGCGCATCTATTGCAGCGGTGCAGCAGAATTGCTCGTAGAAATTCAGCAGTTGAATGAAATTTTTAATTTTCACCTGGTAGGACGCCTAAATTGGTTTTCGTTCGGAGCTGTCGATCAAAACGTTGAAGAAGGTAGTTAGAAACGGGTGTTACGTGGAAAGTATTTTGTTGCTATCGTTTAAAGACGTGATCACCAATGGCGTTTGCTTGCTATGGCGTAGAACTTTTGGAAATTGGAAGGTAACGGCCTCAGACAACACCCTAACATTTATAGCTTTTCGAGACTCCTCGAAAGAGATCAGAGGCTGATTATAAATTTTAAATTTTGGTTCGCTACGACGCCCTAATTGGTGCTAGGTGTTACTTCAGAGCTGTAGTCAAAAGGGGGTAAATAATCAGCACCCAGTGTTGCGCCAAAAATATTTTCTTCCCTTCTTGATTGACGTGACCGCCGAAGGCCTTTGTTTCCTCGCTCTGGCATAGGGGAGCCCAAGGTAATTATGAGATAACGGCGGCCAGCGATCCATCAACATTCACATCTTTATGAGTCTCCACGAAAGAGTTCAGCTGTTAGCTGAAAACTTGGAATTTTTGGATGCAGGAAACGCGTCTGGTACGTCGCCAAAATTGGTAACTACTATTCCTTCACATGATGCAAAGAGAATACACTTCCATGCACCACACTAACACGCTTATCCGGGGATTGATAAGGAGGTTGCAGCTTATGTCGGCTGAGGCAGAGCCTTGGTGAGAGAGATACCTCGTGGGGGAAATCCTCGCAAGCCGCTGTGATAGGCGCCGCTGAATCTCACGTTTCAGTAGGGGAAGGAACACCGCCTACTCCTGCGATAAAAACATGCACTGCGCTTACGGGACTTTGATTAAGAATTGTGCCGTAGACTATCATTTTACGTCTGCACGTGTTTTCTACACGTAATCTACATGAATCTTATTACTTGTAGATTACGTAGACATGCAATACACGAAGACTTTATTTCTTCACATCAAATAACTCAAAAAAGTAATAATAGAAACATGTTGAAAAGTAATATTAAAAATATTATTTTTGATTCAGCAGTCAAACAAAATAATACTATACCTGATGAAGAAATGGCAACCTCCATAGCTAACACAGGTACTAGAGTGATTTCGAATACGTTCAAGAACCGGTGGAATCAAATAATATCTAATATAATGCACAATATCTATAATGGAAATACACGGTCTGTGAGCTGCATTAAAAAGTCTACAATCCTAGGTCAATAAGAACTTTCAAAGGCATTATGCGTAAGGAACAGATAGTTATTACTATGTTAAGTACCGAACACCTGCAAGTACATTTAATATACGGTAAACCTCGTCGCAAATATGATCTCTGTAAATTTCCAATAAATGTACGATATAGCGTAATTCACTTTATACCAAAACGTTTATACAACATTTATAAAAAAACGCGTAATTTAGAAACTTAAGTGCAGCAAATAGAAGGAAGCCAGTTCTAGGAATTAGCAACTACTTGTATTCAATCACGTAGTATTTAATATTAAATTAGTCCCTCTTTTGATACGTTTTCTAATTTCTGTATTATTTATCGTAATATAGTTTGTGTATCCATTTTGTTTATGTACTGAGTATTGCGTCATTTACTGATGATTACTAAAGTACGCAAAACCTAGCCGTTCACGCAATTATAAGTTTATTTTTAATACAAACATATTACAGACGTTTCATGTGGCAGATTTGGAGACCTCTTAAACTATCGTTGTGTACATAGATTACCTTCATCTATGCAGTGTCCGTTGTCTATGAGTTGTTTACGTGTAGAAGTGGACTAAGTTACTTTACGCGTAAATGTACATCCCTGCTTTGAATTGAATGACCAAAGTAGTTGACGCTCCCGGTACACAGGAGGGGTGGCCAGAGACGTGTAGAATGTCCAGTTCTGAGTAGTATAAAGTTTAATACGTGATATTCTGTGCGATTTAATTCCAGGAGTATGAATTTCTTTATTTGTTACTAAACTGTTAGCAAAATCAGGGTTATTTTTCACGCACAGAACGATACAAAGATTTAGATTAAGTTAATAACCTGACTGTATGACTTTTGTACAGAATGTTAATAGCATTCCAGTTAAAACACTTTTATTTATTTATAAATTGCCAGAAACGGTAAAATACGAACAAAAAATTGAACTACCCAACATTCAATCCTACAAATTAGATTTTCTGGAGAGGTAACGTGATATCATACTAATTTTGTTTGTTAGGAACAGTTCTTTCTTCGTTATTTCACATACCATCGATAACATCGAAGTTGAACATTTCCAAAATCGATGTACGTCTTTTAATTTCATTATATCATGTTATCCATAACTTTTATTAACTATTTACGAATACAATATCGCATTTACCTTGAATATTGAGCAACGTAATAAAGTGATGTTGGACGATTTATTTATAATAAATAGATCAATTCAGTGTTTATTTACTACAAAATTAAATAATTCACGGGCTTTTCAGTGTTTTAATACCGCGTTTTTGTGCGTAAGATATAATGATTGATGTCTAAGGAGTTTTGATTTTGGTTGAAGTCGCCTTAATGAGAAACTCTGTTCGTAGCACTGATAATTTTGTTTCCATTCCCTTACTCAAATGGTTTTAGACGCCAAGCAGTTGAAATAGCTCATTTCTGTCTCCATGGAAAAAATGAAGACCTCCATATAGTAATTTCTGCGTCTATAAGCTGTGCCAACACTTTAGTTAATGCTGTTGCTAATTCCAATGAACGCGCTTTCATTTATGTCAAATTCAGTTTCAATTTCTCTTTGAAAAGAGTTTCTTTCATATGCTTGTTGTATCACCATAAAAATAAAACGAAGTTTTAGTATGTTTGAGATTAAAAGGGGAGATTAAAATAATATTTTGTTGTGCGAGAATACGATCGTCACATGGAAAGTATTGGCAGGTTCCGAAATGTTATTTAGACTAAAAATATTGTTAGTAAAAGAGAGTTCAGATCGAGTTGTAAACATTTATTAATTAATTAGAATCCTGAATGTTTCTGAGTTCTTACGGCCCTTTGAATACGAAAGCAGTAAGGTTTCACTCCTCGTGCTTTCAAGAAGTATACGCTTTGATGTGTCTTTTTGGTTTTTGCATTCGGGCAACCAGAAATTTACGTGGCATAACATCAGTTTTGAATGAATAAAAGCTTGTATTATGCTAAAAACATGATAAAATTGCTCTCCTGTAGATAAGTTTTTAATGATATCAAATAGGTACCACGACTATTTACCTAGATTGGAAATTCGAATCTGAGCTTCGATGAAAATTTCCTTGTATTACGGATTTAAGATATCAAACAGAAGACTCTTACAACTGACTCATTTGCTGTGTAAATTAATATTTGCGTTTAAGCGTTAAATGCGAAAACTCTTTTCACAGGAACCTATTGAGTTTTTGAAAATCTTCATTTGACGTCATTTGAAGCACATCCACTCACATATGAAATAAGGTGCACAAATTGCTAGAAATGTGCGTACAAAACAAGTCAGATTCAAACAATTCAGAAGTAATTCATTAATTGGGGAAGAATTATTCTTAATTGTAATATTAATAATAGTGCAATTAGAAAAATGTATATTAGGCAAATTAATCTAATTTTCCTCACATTCCACCAAATGAAACTCCACTTCGGTAATCATATTTATCTCGGCTCCGCTATGCTCCGCCTCAATTTTTAACTTTTGACCTCGGCAGTAATAACACTCATAAGATTTCTAGGTATATTAATAGCTATAAATCACAAAGAGAGTAGGTCACAATTTGTCTCATTTCGTTTGGTTGATTAAAAAAAAATTCCACCGTAAGAATCACATTCACGTTTCTATTTGGCGCTGAATTACCAGGTTCTGACACAAGGAGCGCTAGTGGGAACTTGTTTCCATCGGTTGCGTGGAAAAACGGGGAACTGTCCTGTATTGTCTCTATAGTATTTGGTTACTTCTCCGGTGGAGGAGAAAAAGGCTTCGCATTGAGAGAAGTAGAGGTGTAGATGCATACCGATCAAAATTTCCGTGAGGCGAGCTTTGAGTAGTCACCCCGGTTCTTGAGAGAGAGCGTGGCTCCGGTCTGAACCGCAAGTACAAGACAATACACCTTTTTACCAGTGCAATGTCACAGAGTGGTACTGCGTGAACATAGTATATGCGACCACGCCCTCTGCATTGTAACTCGACTAGCGTCGCGCGGTGACGGGTGATTGTGTTGGACGCCAATCGCCATCATCTGATGGAGTCGATTCTTCGGTAATTTGCCAGCGGTCAAAATCCACTCCCGCTGACTTTGTCGGCACTTGCAGCCGCCACCACCGCCGCCACCGCCGCCACCGCCGCCACCGCCGCCACCATCTCCACCGCCACCGCCACCGCCGCCACCGCCGCCACCACCGCCACCACCGCCACCTCCACCATCACCACCACCACCACCACCACCACCAACGTCGTGGCGTTGGTGTACCGTTGCAGTACAAGACAAAAGGCCTCTTCCTACCTGCGAGATGGGCCTCCCCTGCTCCATTCGCGAAATCTTTTGACCGGGATGGATTGAACATTGACCCCAGAAAAATGTATTGTGTTGGTTTTTGCTGGAGGAGCTGCATTTGGCTAGTGATCATTACGCATTTATTTAATATTATATTAATTGGGATCCAAGAGGTGTGAATATTTCTTGTTGTAATGCATGCGTGTAATGCATTATTGTTTCCCGCATCCCACGAAGTCAGAAAGGCAGTAAAAATTAATTAATAATCATCCTTTCTCGTGTTAGATGAGGTGTTATTTTTACATTATGATTATTTATAATGGTAGATGTATTATTATTATTATTATTATTATTATTATTATTATTATTATTGAAAAAGATGAGTAGTATGATGTACACATGATGTAGATGAAGTAAACAATAATATTTTTTTGTTGATATCTGTGTATTCAGGAACATATTCATATCCGTATATTAATACCATTATGCAATAGTGATAAGTTCTATTTCATTCCAATTTATTCATTTAGTGTCCTCAAATGATAAAGCATTGCACTCATGCTGCTGTTCAGTCTACCTTTTCGTATGAACTCGAACTTTTTCTTGAAATTCATATGACCAAAACATGTATGTAAAGGAGGATGGCTCTTTTTGCTGTATTATCTGTTAATAATCTCAAACTATTTTTAAAAGCCTGCCTATCGATCAAGAAGGAAAGATCTATTGTTGCACGCATCATCTGTACCACAGCAAACACAACAAAAATCTCAATAATCCGGAAAGCTACAGACCGATCAGTCTCCTACTTACATTAGCTAAATTACTAGATAACATTATCATTAAAATATTAAAACATTACAAAAATAACACCAAGATTATTCCCCATCATCTGTTTGAATTCATCAACCCCATTTCAAGCTCCCACCAATTACTACGGATCAATGAATTCATCCAGGAAGCTTTTTCAGAAAAAGCATCATATAATCGTCACGTGTATACATCTAACCCAGGCCTTCGACATAATCTGGCACCTCGGCCTCATACGCAAATTAAAATCAATAGGCACCCCGCTATATCTCCTTAACATAATATCCAGTTTTGTATCAGACAAAACTTTTGCAGTTACCATTGACAATCACACATCAAACCCCAGAAATATGCAAGCAGACCTCTCCTAAGGATCTCCGTTTTCTCCCACATGTTAATCTGTACGTAGCTGACATCCCAGTAGCATCCAACACCAACATCGGCCAATTTTCTGACGATATCATACACGGGTCCAATTATTTATGCATAAGAAATAAGATACAAAGGCACCTAGACAAAATAGATGAATGGTTCTTAAAGTGGAAACTCAGACTCAATGCTGAAAAATCTAATGCCAAAATCTTTACACTGAGACAAATGTTTACCCTTCTCCCTCCAAATCAGTAACTCATTAATTTTAATCAAATATCTTAGAGTAAAACTTGATATGAAGCTACAATGGAACGACCATATAAATGCAAAAACACACCAAACAAAATAAAGATCTTCCAACTAGAACTATTCATTCATTTCAAAAGTAAAAACTCTCCAATCAATGCAATAGCCCTACACAAACATATTATCCGATCTACCTACGCGGGTCTTATCGGGTTAATGCTTCAAGAACCAACTTAAAATTCAAATCGTTCAGAATAAATACCTCGGAACATCTACTCAGGCCCCATAGATCGTTTCAAATCTACAGATGCACAAAGAATTAAATATCTCATACATAATTCCATTCATCCCCAAAAGCTCCAGCAAATTCTACTCGTACGTCAACCAAAACGACGACCTATTTCAACCTAGCTCAAATCCCAGATTCCCGTTCAAGAACTAAAAACAGGTTCCCAATTCAAGCTTTTTTGAACATACAGATCGAGTTGAATAATAAGTAAGAGGCTTCATAAATTCCCTTTCTTGAAGTAGTTAGTTTTAGAATTAAGTTAGTTTTTAAGGTTAATTTACCTTACCACCTTAAGTTACTATAGTACCACTACAAATTACATATGTAAAAGTACTATAGTACTGATCTTTGTAACTTGCAATGCCAATAGAAAGAAAATGAAATGAAATTTATCTGTACTATGGCTTGTTTAAATCAGAAACTCTCCGCACGGTTTGACTTTTCTACTTTGCAACGATTTACTCTTTTCATTTCTTCAACGGGAATCGTTCAGATTGCCCCACATCCTGCATTTTTAACGTCGAAGCTCGGAAATGGTCACAATTCTTCCCTCTCAATTTCATTTGCAATCACATATGTTCTCCAATCCAAGTTGTATATCAAAAAATACACTTCGATGTTGTGAATATATTGCCTGCGCGCATGGAAGTAATTTGTGTCAAGCGAGTATAACTTTGCGTGAAAATGGAACAGAGGAGAATTGGAAGATTCTATTTCATTTCGCGTGTCCGTATGTAGTAGTAGAAAACCAGTTTGAGAATATGGCGTGTAAAAAAAGTGGCGAACGATATTTTTATATCCTGTTCTTGTTAGAGAACAGTTACTTTGTTGAGATCGTATCGGGATGAGCGGCATAGCGTAAAATATCGTCATTCTTTACTTGGATGGAATGCACAGTACAAAGTTTTGTTTACGTAATTGCTTCGTTTTTACCCCACTGCGGGAGGAGAGCGGTGAAATCTGCAAAGGTGGTTCATTCCAGTTTGTGTCATTTCTGAACCGATGACAATGTCACATCTGAAATATCGAGAAATGCTCGTATAATCTAGAGATTCATAATTTGTTTTCAAACTTTATATATACATGAAAACAAACACCTGATTTTGGGCATAAAATAGAAAATTCCTAATTAAAAGCAAATTATCTTAAAATAACACAACTCCTTTTTGTATACTTCTTGATCAATATCGGTTTTGTGGCGAGAAGTGATTAACTGAAGGGAAATTGCATTATCATCAAAGACCTTAGAACTGAAAAGAATGAATCAACCTGCCAATATTGAGTTAAGAGCCTAAGATAATTTGTCTTCACGTCAGTTGCATTTTGCGCCAAAGCAAATTATTCAGTGTCATTCTCACATGCTTCGACTCTTGAGAAATTCTCAAACTGCATCATTTATCATCCTCACAACGTCTTTTCCCTTTGTTTTTCGTGACTTCAGTCTCAGTGCATTGTAATTTTTAAAACTAGAGGTGCTACATAAAGGCACAGACTTTCTCGTACTAGTTTCATTTTCTTTTGCGTCGATCTGGTTACCGGTTTTGCCGCACCCCGATTTCGGCTGCCAGTTATCGGCGCTTTGGGGACCTACCATGATTTCCTGAGGCGAATACAGCTTTGTTGGGAATAATTCTCGGAAAGAAAGCTCACTCGTGATCCTCAAACATCATATTCAGAACTTTTTCTACTTCGATTGTATGATGCTGTCATTTGATGGCTGCAACCAGTTGCATAATGATATCCATTTCGGTACAGATTTCATTATGATACAGGTTCTTGACCAATTACACAGTAGTTTACAAACGAAGTATTGTCACATAATTAATCATTGAGAATAGTTTTAGTAAATGTTTCGTTCGATTGTATTCGACATTAAAATTGCATTTGATATTATATTATACTTGTCAGTTTATTATTATACTTGTTTTAATTTATTTTATTATTAGTAATTTCATTGTGGATTATTATTTAAAATAAATTGGATCGCAATTTCACTTTGTTCCAATTTGACTAGCGCAGTACTCCGTCGTAGTCGGACACAGGCACAGCCACCTGCGGCAGCATGCGGTGGTAGGGTTAGGGAGCTGTTTGCTAGGTGGCCTGGGCTGAATCCTACATGTCAACTGCCTCGATACGATTCAATGTAAAAGTTTAACTTGTAAAAGTTGTAGAAAATGCACCGCATGACACTAATGATGTAATGGGCATTAATACACTCGTGTGAAGTTTACGATACGAGCTCGTTCCTCGCTCGTATCGTAATATCACACTCGTAAATTAATATCCATTATTACATCATCGTTTCATGACGTACTATATTTAACCTGCGACTGCATAAGTAGTAGAAAACACCTGCAATGTAAATATTAAACATGTGAAAGGTATTAAAAAATACACATGCGGAACGAGCAAAGTGTGTGGGACCTGACAAGAGGACAGAACAGGAGATGCGGGTGGAGGAGGGGTTAAGGGGCGGGCAGACAGCCAAAAGTGCTCAGAGCAACATCTGCAGCAAGAGGCGGTATCACCGGACGTCTAGAGTAGAATTGTAGCCGCCAGCTGCTCTGATTGGTAGTTTCCCTGGTTTCTCATGTCAACACCAGGCGAATGTTGGAGAAGTACCCTAACAAACGGATTGCGCGCCATATTTTCCTTCCTATTCCTTTTGATTTGATTTATTTGGTAATAAAAAACAGTAAAAATTGTATATGACGTATGGGAAAGAAGATTATCTGCGCACGTTTTTTTGAGTACCAGAATCCCATCCAAGCATTTGAATAAAATAAATGGTTGAAAGACGAATGAAAGTTATAATAATAATAATAATAATAATAATAATAATAATAATAAGAAGAAGAAGAATGATAATGATAATATTTGAAAAGCTGGAGGTTAGCAACATTTGAAAAAATAGACGTTTAATTTCCGAGTTATAGAAAAACTCTTTGCAACAGTAAACGAACTGTAGATTTGATTTTTCTGCATTGCTAACAATATAGTAACTCACCCTCAGCTTTACTCCTACCACTACAAACCAAAGAAGAGCTCAACAAAACGTGCACATATTGAATCTATCTATATATTTAAAAAAATAAGGTATTCTGCCATCGCTTCGTTTAGAGCTTCTACTGAACCGATTTTAGCTGCTTGATGTTTTGTTTTGATTGTTGAGATTTGTTCACGATTCGGCAAGGTTTTGTTTCAGTGCAATAATTGCATTGTGGTGATGAAAGTTTGCATGCATTTGCTTTTGTAGTGTATTTTGTAGAGAACATTCGGACACTGGGTTTTGTTCGGTTGTACTGAAGTAGTGAAGTTGTTCACAGGTTATGTCGAATTCCGAATCGTTTCCCACGCACCCAAAAAGACGCAAACGTAGTACATTGACTGCGAGCAGGGAAAGCGAAAGTCAGCGAATGTGTCGTGATAGTGAGGTCATTTCGTTTTCTGCTGGGTCATTGTCTATGAAATGTCAGATTTGTTCTACTTTGTACTTCCCGTGTGAGAGAAATTCTGTAAACGAGTTTACTCTGTGGTGCTAAAATGGGAAAATAAGTTTACCTTCGAGCAATATGCCAGAAGAAATCAAACAGTTGTTTATAGGAGATTATGACACATCAAAAAACTTTAGAAATAATATCCGTCAGTATAGTAGTGCTCTTTCTTTTGTGTAATTTGGTGCCGATATTGCATTGCCACCTGGTCATGGGCCATACGTGTTCAGAATTTTGGGATCTCCTCATCACAGAATATTTTCGTTATACCCTGAAGATTCAAACAATGCAACATATTGTGAACATTAAACTGGGCACAGAATTTTACATTTATCTCAGATCACAACGTCAAATTTTGACGGGTTCTCACTAGTATACATTTATGTTCTGAAGCAAAACAAGGGGCCATCTCAGCATTTGCTCAATGGATCAAGGAAAATGGTCAAAAACCCAATCGAAATGTGGGTCATTGACCCGGAAGTTGATGTACATTAATTGTTACAGGCATATTAAATCTTTTTTATAATTATACTATAAAAATGTTTACTAATTTATTATGTATCATTGTTTTTTAAAATAAAAACTACTTTTCTTTTTGAGGATCTGTATAGTCTCTAATTGTATAGAAACGCAGCAGAAAATATTATGCAGCAGAAAAGATTTTATTTTTAACTTAGATTTGTGTACTGACTTTAATTGTTTAATGTCATCGCGTAATGGCAACGCGTAACATAATGAACTTAATTCAGTGTTTAATTCGGAAATATTGATTTCAAATTTGACTGAATTGAAAGATCAAGGAATTGTTTTACTGTAACATCAGCTAATTGCATATTGTTCATTTTCAATAGAGCATGCCATTGTTGATTTGAAATGCAAAAATGCATTGAAACCGTTCTTCCTTTGTTAACAATTAATTTGTTATTACGAAACCAATTTGAAACCTCTGAAATTGTATTATTTATTGCTTCTTTTTTGCCAAGAACATTCGTGTCATCGGCAAACACAACTGTTCTTCTATTTTTAATAGACGAGGGCATGTCATTCACGTGTAACAAAAAGTGGATAGTACTTAATATCGAACCTGGTGGGACCCCATGCTCAATTGGCAAAGACTTGGATAGATAAGTAAATAATGTCCTTTCGTGTCAGTACGATATTTCTACTCTTTGAGTTCGATGTTTAAGGTACGAGGTTATCCAGTCTAGGACAATACCACTAATTCCATGTGAAGGTAATTTTGAGAGGAAGATGTTATGGTCAGTAACGTCAAAAGCTTTCGAAAGATCTAAAAATATTTCAATGGGTGTTTCATTTTGGTCCATTGACGAAGAAACATTTTTAAGGAAAGAAAAATGGCTGTTTCCGTAGATTTTGATTTTCTAAAACCGTGTTGTGAGTCTGAAAACGCATCATTTTTCCTTAGAAAAGTTTCCATTGGAGTGCAGAAAAGCCTCTGCATTTTTTTTGAAAAAATTGACAAAAGAGAAATTGGCCGATAATTTTGAATTTAATTTTTATTCACTTTTAAAAAAAAGTGGCTTAAGTTTTTCTGTTTTGAAAATATCTGGAAGTATTCCTCTGTATGAAGAAGCATTAAAAATTGTAGTTAACGGGTGTATAAATGCAGGTGCACAAGTGTTTAATAAACAGTCCGGAAATTTGTCTAAGCCAAATGAATATTTATTTTTTAGTTTACTGACTATTTTGAGAATTTCGTTGGAAGAAGTTTCGGAAATACACATTGTGTCGGACATGTTTTGGAAAGCGTATGATGTTGAATTTTGTGGTTTTAGTCCCTTCGTGGGATCAGCCGCAATTCTAGAAACGTCGTTGGTCAAAGAGATTTGCAACTTTTTCTGGATAACTTGCTTCTCTTTCATTATCCTTTAAAACAACATTCTCTACAAAGTATCGAGATGATGTGGTTGTATTTTTTACGATATTCTACATTGCATTAGGTTTGTTACTAGCGTTCAAAATATCCTGATTGTTTTTCATTATTTTTGCCTGAACTATTACTCTCCTTAAAATTCTTTTGTATTCTCGGAAGTAGACATGAAAACCGGGTGATACATCATGATGTACAGAAATAAAGTAAATTGTATTTCATTGTGTGATCCAAGTATTACTTTTCCATGAAATGTTTAATTTTCTCTTTTTAGGTGGAAAGCACGCGTTAAACTAGAATGAAAGCTTTGATAAAAATAAATTATTTTTTCATTTGTATCAACCGCGTTATAAACTGCGTGCCATGATTCCTTCAGCAAATAGTCCGTAAATAATTTTATGTTAACTTAAGTGAATGCTCTGCACAAGCGTGTATTATTTATTGTGTCAATATTCATGTTATTAGTAATTGTAAGAATTTGTTCATCGTGATCACTGTAACATGCATTATTCGTTATTATTTCGTATTTAGGTGAGGTTTTCTTGATTATAATTTGATCTAAAGCTTTTTGTAATTTAAATGTATTCCTCGTAGTACATTCACTGTAATATCTGAATTAAAAGAATGAATTAAATTGAGAAACAGTTCTTTTTCGTGGAAATCGCTCAGAAAATCAATATTGAAATCTCCACATACAACAGTGGATTTTTAAAGAGATTACTAATTTTGTTCAGAATTATCTCTAGATTTTCTAATAAAAAGAACTAATCTAAAGCTCGCTTAGTTGGAGGTCTGTAGATGCTAAGTAAAAACATTTTAATCGTATTAAGATGGACGACTGTTGCTTCAAAACCTTTTTCAACTGCATATAAATTGAATTCTGACAGGAAGGTGGAATCAAGACAATTTCTTACGTAATACACGAACCTCCGTAAGCAGGGCCTTTATTTGATTCCCTCGCTTTACTATGAGATCCTGCAAGGTAAGGTCCTTTCCTCCTACCTTACTTACACACACTTACACTCACGTGCACTACACTAACACATGTCACTGAGTTAGGTGGCTCAGGGCATCAACTGGTGTCATTACAGTGCCTCTGACCGAAAGGTTCTAGGATTCGAGTCCCGACGAGGGCAAGACTTTCGACACAAACTGGACAGTGAAACACTATATGCACTGGAACACTTTTGGCTCTATTTTCGGATGTAGACGAAAGCACTTAATGAATTTATTTTCATTCGATCCCCTCATAGTAATTTAAGATATTGAATTTCATATAATTTTTTTCTAATCGTTCTAATGTTTTCAGCACGATATCAACTCTTTTACTACGTTAAATGTTATTTTCTAACATGACATTTAGTGCCTACAACTACTTCAAATCATTACTTTTGATGCTTAAGGTTAATATTATGCCCATCGATCATTTGCGAAGTCCTGAAATTCGCTTATTAATATCCACATTATATTTTGACTAATGCAGAAAATTGCTACCGTACAGTCTGTTAATAATTACATAATGTCCCGACCTTTTTTTCAATTCCGGTTTCTATATCAACAAAGGAATGTTGTCCAGACTTCATTATGCCAAAATATTCTTTGGTATATCTCAACAGTTCGGTCGTTGTCAGTTTGGAGGAGAATTCTAGTGGCTGTGATCGGTGATTTTCCGTTTTCATCGTACCACAAAAATGTCGGAACAGTCACTAACGAACGAGCCACGGACCGCGCACGAACTTTTCGCCTTCATCATCGTGCTCACCTTTCTCCTGACTCACACACTACCACATACTGGAATACAGGGCTGTTTGTTGGGACCCTTATAGAAATTCCCAAAAGGAATATTTGAATAGAGTACAGAGAAGAGCGTATACACGTACTTTCAGAGGGAATAGGAAGAATGTTGAATGGGAGTCTCTAGAAATTAGGAGAGTTAAGGCACGACTCTGTGCCCTGTACAAAGCGTATGCCGGTTATCTAGCTTGGAAAGATATCTACATCCGATTGGGTAGACCTTCGTACTTTAGTAGGGGGGGATCGCGAGCACAAAATTCAGTTTAGGCCACAGAGAACAGATGTTGGAAAATTTTCATTAACAAATAGAACAACATGAGATTGAAAAGGGTTACCTGCGACAGCCTTGGAACCCTTTCCTCTAGGTGTTCAAAGATTTAAAAATAAATTAACAAATGGTATTTGTAAACTTTATTAATTTAGTAAGTTGGATTATTATATCAGTTATTATTTGATTATTATTGATATTTTTATTGCTATTATTATTGTGTTAACTACTATTAAATGCGTTCCTGTTCTAAATATATAATTATATTCAAAGTAGTATTGTATTGAAGTGTGGTGAAGTGTTGTGCAGTGTAGTGCAGTATAGTGCAATATAGAAATAGAAAGAGAAGTGAATTTCAAATGTTGTGAAGTGAAGTGAAAGTGAAGTGAAGTGTAATTAAAAAGTCGTGTAATCTTGTATTTAATAGTTTCAAATAACTGTGCAGGTCAACCATAAAATGTAGTTAAGGCTATTATTGTTAGCATATTATTATCATTATTATTATTATTATTATTATTATTATTATTATTATTATTATTATTGTCTTTAAATAATTTAAAGTTACGTTGTTAAATAATTTAAAGTTAATATTAGTGATATGTAAATTGTAGAGTTCTGCCACCAGGTTGTATATACCTACCTGCAGAATAATAAATATCTATCTATCTACATAGGTCGGGAGACATGTTGGAAACATAGAGCTTGACCCGACGGGGGGAGAGCCTCACTGGTGGGAGATGCCTGGCTGAGGAAAATACCTCAAGTCAACATGCAGGTCGGCGCCGATTCTCGCCATCCAGCGGGGGAAGATCACCGCTATCTTCCGTGATGGAAGCTTGCTCTACACTTACGGGATTAATGACCACAACAGTTGACGCGTTCGGAAACACAAAATAGTCAATCAACTTCTTCGTATGTCAGGAGCTTAGAGCTTGTTTCCGCTGGGGCTTTGCCCCCCTGGCGGAGATAGGAGGGGGAACCCGGAAGTTGCCGTACATTTTCGTGCTGAATTTCACGCTTCAGCTGGGGAGGAACATCACAAAATCACGGATATTCGGCGGCGGCGATGGTGTAGCGGTTAGCGTATCGGACTGCTATACCCAAGTTCGCGGGTTCAAACCCGATCGAAGCCGTTGATTTTCAAGGGCGAAAAAATCCGCGGGTTCAATACCGATCGAAGCCGTGGATTTTTAAGGGCGAAAAAATCCTTCGTACGCCTTCCTTCGGAGGGGAAGTAAAGCCGGCTGTCCCATGTTAGTAGATTTACTGCATGTAAAAGATCCTCAAGCCTAAATGATGCCTCTGAGCTAAATTCAAATCGCCTGTTTCGTCGCCCAAGTAATACCTTCTTTCTCTTGTTCAAAGGAGCGTAATGAAATTTGCGTGGTCAGACGGAAGAGCAGGCCTCATGGCCTGAGTCTCGCCACGTAAAATAAGGCAAATTCAATTCAATATTCACTACATTCACGGGAGAAATAACCTTAGCAGTGGAAGCATCCGGAAACACTAAATAATCATTTTCGCTAAACCAAGGTGGTTTTATACCCAGAAATATGCCGTGTAAGGAATATCTTGCTTGTTGTAGGTGCGCTGTGTTTGAAGGTGCGGACGTACGTGCAACAGGTTCATCGAGCCGTTGCTTCACGGTTTGGCTCCTTTCCAGGTGCGAACTGCATTCACCGCTTCGCATAAAGCTTCTCCATTAATCGTGTGAATGGAGCGCAGTAGTAGTCTCTTCGCTGCGTCTATAAAATATTACCATTTTCACCACTGAGACCACGAATTCTGAGGAAGGGAAACACTGGTCAGAAAAAGGAATACAGAAAGAAAAGTGTATGCCCGGGGTTTTTATTGGACCTAATCCTATTTTTCTTCTTCTTCCAGCATAATAAATATTTCAAAAATATTTGGAATATTAACCAACAGAATGCTTTAAGGGAGTTTCTGGACGAAGTATGATTTATCTTATTTGACAACGTTTGTACTGATAAATCATTGATGTAAATGTGCAGGTTCTTTGCGCTGGAAGAAAGAATGCTAAAGTTAGCCCCCGATTTCTTGTCATTGGTTTCATTTATGTAGATTTTGACTCATAATTCAAAATATTTATAACTCTTCAAACACTAATTGCTTGCTCCATACTAATTGCTTGAAGTGTTCACTAAAATGTACATTACGAGGTCTAGAACTAGAAAACGTCTTCGTTGACATACAAATTGGTCATAAACAACAATTTTTAGTTTCAGAGATTTAATGAATACCATTAACCGATTTATTTTTACATTTGATGAAACATTCATGTTTAAAAGTTTTGATTAAAAAATAACATGTGTAAGGAATGCAAACATGCAGTTAGAAAAAAAACAAACTATTTATACGAAATGAGTTTTTCAGCTGCAATCGGTGACCCTTACAGAAGCTTCACTACATTGCCCGGAGGAAACTCAATATCAGGTCGGTTTCGTCTTGTAATTTCTCACTTCAAAAGAAGGGCTGCGGCTACTCTTGAAAAAACGAAGGAAAACTTAGGGGTCGTTCAAAAACTACACAATAAATTCTGTAGTGGCAGCAGAGATATTGTGGTACTCTATGATTATAAGTTCAGGATAGCAGAGGTATCAACCACAAGTAGTATGTACAATATGAATTTTAATATACAGAAAATGCATCATATACGCGTTTCGGGACTTCATCTATCATCAGTGGCTCCGCAATATTGAAACTGAACGAACGAATTAGCATATGAATAACTAAAACATGCTAAAAATACATAAGACGAATTAACACTAAAATTATTTAAATAGAGTACTTACCCAAGTAACATAGATTAAACATAACATTAAGCAAACATAGAGGTAGGTCCTAAGATGAAGCCATTTTTTGTGTCTTACGAGGTACAGAGACAGACAGAGGGAAGGGGATGGAAGAAATAGAAGTGTGGGAAAGCTATAATTATAAATAAATTTATAATTATAAATACTCTATTTAAATAATTTTATTTCTCATTCGTTTTATGTATTTCTTTGTATGTCTTAGTTATTCATATGCTAATGTGTTCGTTCAATTTTAATATTCCAGAGCCACTGATGATGGGATGAAATCCTGAAACACATGTATGGTTGAATTTTCTGTGTATTAAATTCATATTGTCTCCTACTTGTGGTTGATATATCAGCTATCGTGAATTTATAATACACAATATTGTTATTTTTATCCCTACTACTTCTTCCCTTCGTCTTTGTACACTTTAGTTACAAAACTCCTTTAACCCCTGAAGTATATGTGTACACTGGCAAGTAGATGTGGAGTAGATGATAAGTAGATGTGGAGTATTACCTTAGTGCCTCTTGAAATGTTTAAACAACTTTGTTTTTGTTTTTTTGAGTCTCTGTCCATTTCTATCATACCAAAATATTTTGAAACGGAACGGGGCAATTTTAATTGTTATGTATGTTATGAATACTATGATTGCCCCCCTACACAACCTGAAAGAAGTGTATACTTTTCGAACTGATGAGTGCTACATGTTGATTTACCGATCATTGTACGGTCTTGACAAATGCGTATTCATGTCATGCAACTGTTCGAATCTTCTTCTAAAATAGATTTTAGCTGATGATGTATGCCGGCGGTTGAGTCGGAGGGATTGTTGACGGAGCACGCGCAGTTACGGTACCGATACAGGTACAATTTTGCTACTTTTTATGGAAAATAATGCCCATAGAAAATAATAACCAACAGTTATCGTTTTAAGACAGTCTAAAAGTACAGTATAGCAGCAAAAAAAGTAAGCGATAAAAGTTGCAAACAACCAGAAAGCTCTTACACACGGATGTGATGCAACGAGCACGCGGGACGTTTTAGTTTCCCTGATCCTTGAGCAAATGCTGAGATGGACCCTTGTTTTGCTTCTGGACGTAAATGTAACTTCATTATCTGGGCACGTCTTCTAGAGTTCGGTAGGAAATATAGTTATTCAAATTACCGTTCTCTATGTTGTCGAGGTAGAAGTATATTCCTTCATGAAGAACACGATGAAGGATAAGAACCCAAATCTATAGCTGTTTTGCCTTGAAAATCCATTTTATTACATCGGGGGCATATTTAGTTAACAATTGTTTCCAAAAATGCTAATTTCCTTCTGTATTCAGAATTCAACGTAAACACGGTTTAGAGCTGGGATACCAGAATTAAGAAAATGTGCACAGAATACACTTTACCTCAGCACAATCCCAATCACATTCCTCAAACAAAATACCTTCTACCTACCAACATTTCAAAATAATAATAATGATAATAATGTATGTATGTATTTGGCGTTTTGGGTCGGTAACCCGACTTCGCCGGTCAGCTACCGGTGTCGCCCTTGCCTGGGCCTAGTTAAATGCTTGGGGGAAAAGCGACATGAGGCATATTCTCTTCACCATAACTGAAAAGATCTGCCTGCTTGAACTTTTCTTCGTCACACAGCTACAGAAACTGGAACAATTTTAAAGGAAAACTACAACTATGTTTTTGCCTCGACCGGCATCGAGCACAGGAAGCTAGTACTCTGCCCATGAGCCATTCCAGAAGACAATAATAATAATAATAATAATAATAATAATAATAATAATAATAATAATAATAATAATAATAATAATAATAAAAATAATAAACCGGCCCCTTGGCGCAGGCGGTTGTGGCAGCCATCGTCTGCGCCGATAAGACTTCAGGTTCGAGTCCTGCTTAGGCATGGTTGTATTTGTGATTGCCCCTTCTATATTCAACATCGTCATATCATGTCATAATTCATAATTCATTTTCAACCTCTTACTAAGGGATACAACCGAAAAGTAGATCCCCAGAATGATACACGTTAATCTTTCTCCCGGATAGAATATGACTGGGCCCCGAAAGATGAGGTGTAGCGTAGTCAGAAATGGCCAAAAGGCTAATAATAATAATAATAATAATAATAATAATAATAATAATAATAATAATAATAAATAACCAGGATGCCTGCATTTTCCATAAACCGTTTTTTTAGGGACAAGGGTACGGAACTGTAGAGGAGAGAAGGGATATTATGACTGCAACATTTCCACAGAGTTTATTAAAACGTCTTTTCAAAGTTTTGAAAATATTAAAAATAATACTGTTAAATTTTTGTTACAAATAACGAATGAAATAATACGGCGTGATGTACCCACAGAATTCATACCCACCTTAGTTCGGATTGAGGACTTCCTCCTTATTTTGAAGTTGGATAAAAAATCGAAAGGTCGCAGTCCTTTGTCCTGCGTTTCCTTTCCCATGGCACCACTCTCTGCCGCAAACAACCGACGATTGCCATTGGCAACGGGCAGCGCGCGCCCCCCGGGGGACGAGCGATTTCTTCTTCATATTTCCCGGGTGTCAAACCGACTACTGTGGTCACAGTGTGACGCACACTGTAGCCAGACCCGTTCGCCATACTGGCGCGCCGAATGAAAGATGTAGGTGCTCATCGAAAGCCATAATAATACTGCATTCTATTTATAATGAGAGCTGAGAATGGTTTTCTGCGATTTACACAAACAACATTGACACATATAGGATTCATTGATTGATTTTTTTTCGTGTTTACAGGCGCGTCAATAGAGTTGGTCATTATTCCCGTAAGTGTAGTGTATGTTTTTTGGGAGATGGCGGTGATCTTCCCCCGCTGGATGACGAGATCCGGCGCCGACCTACCGTCGGCTAGTGGGGTCCCCCTAATCAAAACTCTCCCACCAGCGGGCCACCACCCTAGCCGGGATACGCTGAAAGCTCCCGACCGGTCTCCAAGAATATGTGGTAGTGTAGCGCAT
Organism: Teleogryllus occipitalis; assembly: GCA_011170035.1. Taxonomy (NCBI): domain Eukaryota; kingdom Metazoa; phylum Arthropoda; class Insecta; order Orthoptera; family Gryllidae; genus Teleogryllus; species Teleogryllus occipitalis. The sequence goes on along the minus strand of BLKR01000396.1, from coordinate 249,387 downwards.
GTTAGTGTAAGTGTGTGTGTGTGTGTGTGTGTGTAAGGGGAGAGAATAGTATAAGGAAGAGGAAGGAAAGATCGCGCGCGGTCCGTGGCCCGTTTGTTAGGGTACTGCTCCGTCATTCGCCTGGTGTTGATCGGAGAAACCACGGAAAACTACCGATCAGAGCAGTCGGTCGCTTGAATTCTCCTCCAGACATCGACTGAATTCGTCCTAGCTGAAAAGCTAGTGTCCAAAATCCTGCCGCCGTCAGAACTCGAACCTAGGACCTCCCGGTCAGAGGCGGTGCAGTGACATCAGTGGATGCACTGAGCTACCGATCCCAGGGACACATATTGGAATGTAATAACAATATGGAACTTCAGGATGAGTAATTTCCCTATAGATGTGCATAAAAACAGATGAACAGATTTAAGATGTAATTCGTAGTTTTGTAAATTGTGGTAGATTGTGAAGTATTCAACAGGCGCGCACGCAACTTGAAACACGAGTAACGTTTCGCTGCGTACATGGTATAGTGCATAATCCAAAAGGTGTGATCAAGGCCCTTAAAACTCGGGTTCCGAGCGATAACTTCGATTTCTTAGATTGTAGTCTACAAAATAGGACCTTTTTAGGTCTCTTGCATTTTCCAGGTTTAACTCTTCAGGATGTGTGTACTCAATGGCATATGTGGTCAGAAATCTGCAGAATTGCGAAATGTATGTAAAATTAGATTTACTATTTGTTATTCTGTGTAATTCAGTCGCAAGTTTCCAAGAATAAGCCTATCTGTTTGTTAATAAACCTTCAGCAATATTAGACGGTTTACCTACGCACAGTACCGGGTTTAAAACGCACAGTTTAGGCAATCATGTCAAGGTCGCGGGCAAAGGAACTAGCTTAGACTACGCGAGCACTGCGTCCAAAAGAACTGGCGCGAGATTTAAAAGGGTGGCGCAAATTGTACAAAGGTGGCGGTACCTCACTGGATACCTGGTATATGGCTGTTTTTTAGTTGTGTTACATGCGGGCGCCGTTCCAAGTTGTTTTCCAAGATAAAGCTATTTTGACTTTAAAAACAATGATTTACAAAGTGAGGAATGGTCATACGGGTGCAACTAATCTTATTATTTAATCGTGTACAGTTTGCTGGTACTGATAAGTCACATAGATACCTATCAAAGCATGACTTTCAAAATTCTGTATTCCTATTATAAATGAAATTGTAAAGCAATAAACAAAATTAGCTTCCATTGTTCCATATCTCGGTCGAAGGATGGTGGCTGGAGTTCAGTTACATATTGGCTGAGGCATAATGGTGTATATTCTTGGATTTTTGAACGTGGCATCTCAAGGTCACGCGCGAAAGAGGTAGAGTGCAGGCAAACGCCAATGGGGAGCCGTTAAAGCCGGAGCTGTAGTGACGTTGCAGCTCCCCATTGGAGTCTGTCTTCCCTCTTCCTCTTTCGCGCGAGACCTTGAGATGCACCGTTAAGAAAACACAAGTATAGTTATCATCTGCTTCCTGTGATACTATGTAGATGAGATGATGCAGGTTTCACCCGGAAGTACTCCCTCATGCTGATAGGTTTTGTATGGATGTTGCTGATTTTAAGGATGCCACGACCTTTTTGGATGGTGGATTTGGAAATGGGTCATTTGGACTCTGAAAAGCCTTTCCAAGGATTCAATATCCGTTTCCGACCTATGATGATCCCCCATGTAAATGCAATAAATGGTATTGGGTACACATTAGTTGCTGCTGTAAGATTTCGTGAGTCGAGAAAGGTTTTGAATATACTTCCATTCTCTTAACATATTCCAATTATATTTTCGCTTTACTTTCAATGTCTTACGTTTTCATGGTTAATACCATACAATTTTAAAACATACAACAGCCAGTTATGTGGGACCATGTCGAATGCCGTCTTATAGTCAATAAAACAAGTATGAGCTCTCACACGCAACCAATATTTATAAATGGGGTCTCTAAAAAAGAGAATTTCACGGAGACGTGACGAATTGCACTTTGACTTCAAAAATATGAAGGATTGTTTAAAAAAACATATTAATTTTCTTATCAAATGCAATCCGCAACACTCGACCGTCTTTTTGAATCTGTATTGTTAAATAACTTTTAAATGAAGTGTTTTAGGGCCTTAAAACCTAAAATTGTGAGGCCAAAGACCTCAAAGAAACGTTTATCACACTATATTCTACAGGATGATATCTTCTTGAACATTCTATTATATTTTTGGTGGTTAGACGCTTCTCGTTCTACCCTACCTGTTCATAGCGTGTAGAATCTGCAACTATATGTGAAATTAAACTAATTACTTGATATTATACACGATTAAATTACACGTGTATCTCTCTGCTCCGTATTAACGTTATGTACGAATAATTTGTATTTTCTTGGGTGTATTGTATGGTTATATTAAAAGGAGACGTATAGAACAAGTGATGGAGGATAGAGAAGTGATGGAGGATCGTGAAGAGAAAACGTTTACAGGCTGTGTTCGCAGGCTGGCGGCTCCTTCTTCTTCCCGGCGCCGCGGTCGTAATTTTTCTGAACAAATGCGTATTTTTTCTGAACAAGTGCGACATTTTTGTGAACAAGTACATTTTTGAGAACAAATTCAATCCCGTAAGATCGGTCATTTTCCTGTACTGAAAAAAATGACGCAAAAATGATCGTGTACAACGGGCTTTACGCGAGATTTGTGCCATTAGAGTCGAGTCGACAGACTCTAACAGCTTCTCCCGTAAGACCGGTCATTTTTCTGCACTGATAAAAATGATGCAAAAATGATCATGTAAAACGGGCTTTACGCAAGATTTGTGCCGTTAGAATCGCGCCGACAGACTCTAACGGCTTCTTGGACGCTACTGCAAGCTCGTGCCGGCACGAGGCCGTCCTAAAGACGTTATCCTCCGGATTCGCTTCTTCCGCCCCCCGGTAAAAGGCAATTTGTGTTCGCAGGCTGGCGGCTACTTCTCCTTCCCGGCGCCGCGGTCGTCATTTCTCAGAACAAATGCGTAATTTTTCTGAACAAGTGCGACATTTTTGTGAAAAAATTACATCCCGTAATACAGGTCATTTTTCTGTACTGATGAAAATGATGCAAAACGTGATCGTGTACAACGGGCTTTACGCGAGATTTGTGCCGTTAGAATCGGGCCGACAGACTCTAACAGCTTCTCCCGTAAGACCGGTCATTTTTCTGTACTGATAAAAATGATGCAAAAATGATCGTGTAAAACGGGCTTTACGCGAGATTTGTGCCGTTAGAGTCGGGCCGACAGACCAACAGCTTCTCCTGTAAGACCGGTCATTTTTCTGTACTGATAAAAACGATCGTTTACAACGGACTTTACGCGAGATTTGTGCCGTTAGAGTCGCGCTGACAGACTCTAACGGCTTCTTGGACGCTGCTGCGAGCTCGTGCCGGCACGAGGCCGTCCTAAAGACGTTACCCTCCGGATTCGCTTCTTCCGCCCCCCGGTAAAAGGCAATTTGTGTTCGCAGGCTGGCGGCTACTTCTCCTTCCCGGCGCCGCCGTCGCCGGGGGCCGGCGGCGGCGGCGGCGGCGGCAGCGGCGGTGGCGGCGTGGGCGGCGGCGGCGGCGGCGGCGGGGGCCGCGCTGGCGGCGGCGGGGGCGGGGGCGGCGCGCGGAGTCCGGCGCGCAGCCCCGCGCGAGACCCGTGGTCGCGCTGCCGCCGCTCCACCTCCGACCTGACGGACCTGCAGGAGGGCGGGACGGGGGCGGCGCCGGCGGTGGCCGCCCCGCGCTCGCGGCCGTGCTCGCCCCGCGCGCGCGCCGGCTCCGTCAAGGCGGCGCCCGGCGGCCTGGCCTTCCTGGCGTCGCGCCGCGGCAGCCGCGACTCCACGCGCGAGCCCTCGCGCGAGCCCTCCAACGAGGACATCGGCCCGCTCAACTTCTCCGCCACCGCGCGCAGCCGCCAGCGCCGCACCTCCAACTTCCTCGAGCTGCCCGGTGAGACAGACTCCTGCCTTACTCACGCAATGTGCACCTCGATGGACACTGCATACCTTAGTGGGGCCGAGGGGATTGTGGTTTATGAACACAATTCAATGATGTAGTAGTAGTAGCAGTAGTAGTAGTAGTAGTTGTAGTTGCAGTAGTAGTTGTAGTAGTAGTAGTAGTGGTAGTAGTAGTAGTAGTAGTAGTAGTAGTAGTAGTAGTAGTAGTAGTAGTAGTAGTAGTAGTAGTAGTAATAGTAGTTACAGTAGTAGTAATTGTAGTAGTAATAGTAGTACTACTAGTAGTAGTACTGCTACTAGTAGTAGTAGTACTTCTACTAGTAGTAGCAGTACTTGTAGTACTAGTAGTAGTAGTACCACTACTAGTACTACTACTACTAGTAATATTACTACTAGTAGTAGTACTAGTACTAGTAGTAGTACTACTACTACTACTATTAGTAGGAATGTATAGATCGCATGCTATCCTAAGAGGATATTCAAAGCAGTTCCGGATGCCAGCTTCTTTTTCGATTCAGGCTTCCTTGGAAGCCTACCTCCAACGCGGATCTGGAGACCGTTTGAGTAGGTGCGCCTCGCGGTCGGTCCCCTAATGCGCCTGCGTTGTGACTCACTTTCTCCGTCAGATGACGGTCTCAGTTAACTATATTCGAGCTATCGTTTGGGAACTAGTAAGATCTCGTTTGGGCGAGTTATTGTCGGAGGGATTTCATTTGGCCGGGCATCTGTCAGGGTTCTTTTACATGCCACAAGTGTAACATGGCTATTGTGGATTTTCTGAATAATGCTACATGTTGTATAATAGAGGGAATTATGAAAGGGGATTATCAGAGGGAAACGTGAAAACAGTTTAATGATACTACATTTTCTGTTACGGAGGCCCTAGAAGATCAATCATTTTGATCAAAAGCTAGAGTCAGTCGCTTGAGTCAATCAAGATGGACTATCTAGGAGTCCATTTGACGCTTGAGCCAAGTGTTGCGGGGATGGATAGAAAGTTTGAGTGGTTGAAGAGGTTGACGAGGGGGCTGGACCGTCAAGGCCAATTTTGATAAATCTTTGCGTCAGTTACTCGCCTGCATTCTTGGAGAGGACACATCGCTCCCACAAAACGCGGAACTGACAATTTTGAAAATTCCCGTAAAAACAACAGTGTAATGCTTCTGAAAGTATGGAACCCGAGTTTATCATTATGCTGATAGTTATACAGAGATTTTCCTCAATGTGAATGAAAGTCACCGAATTGCAGGAATCGCTTCACTCATATTTGTATTTATATTTGTATCTCTATTTTTGGCTATACTAACTTCAGTAAGAGATCATAACTCTCTGGGTCCATGCTAATGAAGTTCCTGCAGTCGTCTGGTTCCTATCGCGTAGAAAGTTGCATAAATGCTCATTAGTGAAGCGGATTCTCATTTTATACCATTTTTTGGGCCAACGTTGTTTCCTCCTAACTTGTTTTTTTCCGTTTGAGGACAACCTCTGTGAAGGCAAGAAGGCCAAATCTGTATTGGACATTTCACGACACATCACGGCAGACACTCTTTCAGAGCTCAGAACTCCATTGAGAATGAGATTTTCAAAATACTGAAGGGTTAATTGAAGGTTGATTAAAGCTTTCATCAATCGATTGGTTGAACCGTTTGATCAAGCAACTTGCTCGCCTAGGGTCTTCTTTATGGAGGAAATTACGAAAGCGAATTATGAGAGGGAAATATGAAAAGACAAACCCAAACCGAGTGAAGTTAACTACTAGTTAATTAGTAAATAAATCAATCTCCATCCTTAAAAGTAGGTAAAAAATAAAATATTGTATGTACCACGGGCGTTAACTGGCTCTAATGATATCGGGCGACAAAAAACCTTCGTGCCAAAGGACTGCGAGATTTTTGTCACCTCTCGATCATTAGAGCCCTTATAACGCAGTTGGTGCATAAATTACTATTAAAGCGAGAGAGATTAGGTCTTGTCTTTGAACATAAATCCGCAGCAAGAAGCTCGGCGCAGCGCTGGCGTATCCTAGTCCAGTCGGCCGCTTTGTCATGTCGCGTTGCGTGCTGTGGCTCCCTTGCCTAATTACTAGGGCCCGGATTTTAATGACCTAAAAATCAGCGAAATATGCAAGCATTTATGACCTAAAAATATATAAATATGACCTTAAAAAATAAAATGACTTTATACAAGTTTGTTTTTTAAAAATTACTGATAATTTTTTGGTATAACAAACAAAAATTTAACTCAACAGATTATGAGTACGGTACGTACGGCTTGCAGTCTTTGCAACTAACTAGCATTTAAAAAAAGTGCTTGTGTCTGATAAACAAATCGAGTACAGTACAATAAAACCCATCAAACCAAACGACTTGCTTTACTACTGCGTACTTCTTGTTTAAAATAATCCTTCTCTTTTAAATAATCCCTTGTAATATAATTTTTGAGTTTATTTGTGACAATATCACCTGATACATTGTCATGCGAGACACATTTCCCAGCCTTTTATTCTTGTGTCCTTAAAAATATGACATATGTATGCATTTTGGGTAAAAATGTGGCACAAATATGACCTTTTACTAAAAAAGGTGTAAATATGACTTTATATGCACAATAAAAATACGTTTTTCTAATCGACAGTACCTGGATTCGTGCATAACTTGTTTTGAAATTCACCCGAAGGCTCAGAAAAAATACATGATTTGTCATTAAAATCCGGGACCTACTAATTACAGTCATGCTTTTTTCCTGTCAACTACAAAAGCGACGAAAATCAAATTACAGTGATTAGGCATCTTCTTCACAGACTGTTGGAAATCAGAAGTCAATACACAACGTTTCCTGAATTGTTTGCGACGAAGTGCTTTTAGAACGAAATTTGCAAATTTTCAAGATAAATACAAAATTCATACAAAAACAAATAGAAATTATTTTAAAAAATAGCAGCTTCATGTTTTTGTACATAGACCAAAAGGAGGACAAGCTAGGAAGTTTTTGATTTACTCATACATTTTATTAGAATTTTCATTAATCGTCAGTTATGTGAAGCTTCAAGTCAACATTTTGTGTTTACAACAGTCAAGAAAATAGTGTAGCCGAGTTTTATATTATAAAATGTCTCAAATTTGGAGTCTTTTGCACATTTTGTCGCCTATAATTTTCTTATGCGAGAATCGTACAGATATTTGGACGATGTTATGCATCAACCGGCTAAGCGCCATTTAAAAAAAATGAGATACGGACAGCATCAATTGCATTGGACCATGCACCAAGTGTACGCAAACTTTTGGCGCTATATATTCAAAAATGGCCTTATACTTAATGAAAAATGTAAACACAATCAGTCACATCAGGGATTTTATGTTTTGCAACAGCCGGCTAGAAACCTGTAGGTTCGTTAACTGCTGTTCTTAATTTCGCATTATGCAGGCAAGCGCCAGACATTTCCGCTCTCACCTTGGGGTACTAATCTCGCACTTTTTCTTGATACTCCATAGCGGGGAGTGCGGGGAGAGGCGTGTTCTGTGTACGTCACAGCAGTGCAGGGCTGTCAACTTAATTGTCAGAAAACTCGGAGTAATAACTCGTCTTGAAGTAGATAGCTATGAGAAACAACGGAATTTTTGTTAATTCTGAAGAAATAATTAATAGTTATAGAAATAATTGAGTAACAAGAAGGAACATGGTACGCACAGGTCGATAGAAAGAGAGACCGAAAACTAGGAAGTCTCCATTGGAAAGGGAGAAGGTGGGGTAGCACTGCAAACAGCCTTGACGTTCCGAGTGGAGCTCATATTTTCTACCGGGCCGTGCTATGCCGGGCTGAGTGAGGATTAGGGAGCTCGAGGATCAAGAAAAAGTGCGAGCATAGTAGTTGGCCCTTCAATGAACAGGGAAGGTCCCTGTGCCCCCACGCAGCATGAACAGAGATGACCTTGGTCTATAACGTGGTGAATGTTATCAAGGTCATGGGGGACCTTTGAAAGATGCGACGTGGGCGTGCGATATCGCCTGCTCGAGGTGTCATTACCATCTTCCTTCCTAAGCAATCGTCTGTTCTATGCGATACTCGCGCTCAAAAGTAACACACAGGAAGTTATAGATTGCATAGACGCCTTGCCGTTTTGTTTTTCGCTGACAGGCGCATTTTAACACGACGCAATAGCGTTTTAGCAGTTTTAGAGACGGGGATGCAGGAAAAAGTATTTGAGAATGCTGAATCGTTTGAATCGGCATTCCCTTACCAAAAAGTGCTGGACGCAGACCAGCCCTGAGGAATTCCACGAAAACGGTGGTCGAAACGTCGGCAACACAGCCTTCGACGCGGCGTCACCCGGACACACAAGATCAGTTACATGACTCTGGCCGCGGAAGCCCACGACTTCACAAGAACTTCACTTACGGAACTAATGACCTTTGCCGTTGGTACGCCAGGAATCACTAATCAATTAGTGGCGGCTTTGTCACTGAACCACTGCGGTGAATCTAGCGACGATCATGGCGTATCAAGTGAACATCGAGGCGAGCCACAAGAGCGCGTCTTGAGTAATAATAGTTTCGTTATTGCGCCAACCACACTGGTACCCGGCACAGCACGCCTGATGTAGTAATATTTGTATATACACCAACAAGCACGTCAGTCATATTTTCGGCATTTTTGTGAAGCTATCGCCGCCAATAAAATACACGTTGGTGGTTTTTGCGTGGTGCACCCTGTGTAATGCCTTTTGAAGTGGACTCTTGATTTGGCATTTTCTGATACGAGAATTATATTTCCTTCTTTATTAAAATGGTTTCAATGATCTTTGATTGTACTTACCTTTGTTGTATTCAGGTATCATAAAATAGATTAAGAATTCTCTTCAAACTAAGTTGAAATAAACTGTGGTTCATAATTTTTCATCTTCTTCACAAAGGAACAAGGTAGACACAGCTATATTTCTAGAGGGTGTTCTCTCGATATTAAATGTTTTATTAAAGTGCGATAGTGTGCGACAAGCCGTACTTGCCTCACTCGACAGTTTCTCCGAAAACGCGGAAAAATGACACTTCGCCCCGCCCCGTTGGCAAACACCGCGCCGGTGTCACCTGTGACGCGGCAGCTAGTTTGAATTTCGCGCCCGGAAGTGAAATTTAAACTCAATTTTCTGGAAGACAAATTCTTTTTCGGAAAAACTGGATCTGGCATTCTTCATGAAAGTCAACATAGAATCTATTTGTTTTCTTGTTTTGTTTTTGTTTGTAACGAGAGCTTCTGAACGCCGCCAAGTCGTAAGTTGCACGTTCGCCAAGCAAAAGATTCCGGGCGTTCTATCAACGTACACTAAACTGATAATTGTACTAATTTGATTTGTAAAATATTATTTGTAAGCTTTAACTTACTACATAATCTAAATATTACTTATGTTAAATAATTGTAAAAAACTCTTTGACTTGAATTTCATTTTATTTTTCAATACGCTTTTCACATGAAATTTTAGGTCATTTTTAAATTTTAAGCAATTTTGTTGTTGTTAAGTGCCCATAAACTTTTGCACGGAGGTGGACATCTTAAAGTTCAAAATATAATTTACGCGGTTTGAAAGTGTAAGTGTTTGAATTCCATACTAGGTAATTTCTTTTTCTTGGAGTGTGAAAGTTGACAATAAATATCACATGATTTCACCAAAATCATTCCCTTATTTCATTTATCAGAAAATATGTGAGTAGCCTGATTGTCTTTGACGCTTTTGCACTGTACTTCAAACTAACATTCAACTGTTCACATTAGAACCGAAGAATTACACGGGCACGCAGTTTCAAAACACCGGAAGAGCAAAGAGGACACTCACTCTCAGTCTGTTGGAACTTTATTTTCTTTTCCGTGTGGCAACAATGTTCGATGTTGTTTAAGCGAAGTGTTTTTCGACTCCAACCTTGTCTGTTGATTCTGACACATCTCCGAAACTGTCTGGTTAAGCCGACATCTGTCTGAACTGACTTTTACGCAGTTGAGAATAGATTTTAATTACGTACGGCGCATTTCATCTCGTTTTTGTGCTAGAATGTATTTGTTCTAAGCTATTGATTTGTTGAAATCAGTGTTGAGAAGTAATGAAATAAAAGTAATTCAATTGCTTGTAACTATTACTTTGTTAGTAATTTTAGCATGTAATCATTATTTTCAGCAGAATGTACAAGTACTTTTCTTCTTAATATAAAACAGTAATCGTTAGTTTTTTTGTAGGAGGTAATCACTACATCGCATGAATAATAATGAGTAATTTTTTATATGCCGACTTGCGTCTTTTCGCTCGGAAACTATCTCATTCGTCGCGAACTAAATGAGTTGGTAAATTCATTTAGTTTACGGACAAGACTGATTGAGAGGTCCCGTCCATAATATAGAACAATTTACGTGGCTCCATCCCAGCGTCCCCTGTGAAGATTAGTTTGAAATAGTTCGTTCAAGAACGATACATCTCTGCCTGTACTTGTTATTGAAATTGTAATTTTACTAGTTACATGCTGAAAATATAATTGGTAATTGTAATTGAGAAAAATATTTGTCAAGAAACTGTAATCGAGCCCAATTACTTTTTTACGTACTTTTCCCATCACTGTTTAAAATCCACAACAATCTGAAATAAATCAGATAATGAATTCAGTAGATACGACTGTTGTACTGATTTGACACTCACTATTTGGTCCGATTCTTATGTACGCTTCGAGAATCTAAATAAATAATGTAGAGTATTTTGTTGGTGCAATTTAGAAAAGTTTCTTCATAACACTATCTAGTAAATTATATTATAGACTCGGTTAAGCGACTATGCGTTGTATTTGAAACACTTTGTTAAATCAATATAGTTTGTTCTGATTAGGAATAGAAAACACTTAATTGCACAGGAAACCCATGGTCTTTATCAATCATTATAAATTTGTTTTATAATATTATGGAACAATTATCCAGAAAAATATTAATTTCAATCAAGTGTCAAAAATGAACTTCAGTAAATCATTCTAAATGGCCCTTCTTGAAATTGGATAAATTAAATATGTAGTCATGGGACTATTGGGTTTTATTTCGTTTGAATCGGGGGACATTCAATGTATGATCAAACTTATTTCGCCTTAACTTCCCGCGCCGTACACCTCTTGTTTGATAACTTACATGTCCTTTCGGTTGCAGCAAGTATGTCTTATTAGTCACAATAATCTTATTATGTACTCTTGCGAGGGTGATGTCGGAGAGGGACCTTGAGTTGCGATAGGCAATAGTTCGGGGAAGTTGTGTACTCCGGCATCATAACCAAAATGCTCACTCTCTGAGAGTAGCATGTGAAATGGGGAATACTAACCTAACATGTATACATTTTCCTTGAATTTAATGAAGCTTATTTTTATTAATATGTTGGGTTTTCACAAACAACGTCAACGAGATGTTTCAAATTGTAGGCTAAAAAATATTCTGAAATAATAAACAATACCTGATATCTGTGAAGAGGGATTTAACTAAGACATTGAGTTTGTTTTACCTAAATTCATTTTGCTTTCTTTGTTCTCCATTAATACAATCGATTTCGAACGAAGGTTTTACATTAATGCAATCAGTTACGAACAAACAATTATACATTACATGGGGGAACTGTATTAGGAAGTTTAAATCAACGAAGTGTTAATTAAGAAACATGTTTGTTAAATATAAATGAGTTATTTTGTATATATTTTATTCACTTCTTTTTACTTTATTCTGAATCCTTGCAACTGAAACTCAGAATTAAAATTGAATAGTGAATTAAGAATAATTCATCATGAGAAAATTACGATCTGAAAGAGCTGTTTCTAATCTGAGATAGTTTCTACTTATCGACAAAACGTTTATAAAGCATTGGAGAAAGATTGAACAGTGACTTTGCAGCGCATTATCTCTCGCTCTTTTTTGGTTCTCATTTAAATAATAATGAATTTCTGACTGAAATGATAAGCAGCACCGTTACAGATAATATACCTTCCAAATTCTTATATTCTTCCTTTCGACTCACTTCTCGCATTGCTAATATATCCACTCTACATTTCTTTAAGACTTCCAAAAGATAAATTAGAGCTCATCTCCTATTCAAGGATAATACTTTCCATGTATCAAAATATAACAATTTCAGCGAACTCCTTAAGCAATAATAGTCTGTTTTTGATTTTGTCATTTTCATAATGTCTTTTAATAAGTGACAATGGATTTTATTTATGTATTATTCTTACTGGAATATACTTTGTGGGATGTGGATCACGGGATTGGTCAATTAATAAAACATTAGTTTGACAAAGATTCGGAATAAGTAATTCCTTCCTCAGTGCTGCAGTAAACACAAACAACACAAGGAATGAAGACAACTTATCTGAACAATATTATTTATAATCACACCATATATATCTGAATCAACATATGTGAGCAACCAAAAATAATATAAAACCAAAGTAATATAAAGTATACACACCTTACTAATATACAAGACGGTCACACTCCATGTCTGCCTCCAGATCAACTCCAGCGTGGAGTTGCTCCAGCCCACGGGCCATTGCACGCCACGTCTGACCAGGGCCACGGCCTAAAGTAAGTGAATGAAAAACGTGTTGTGTCAGGACCACGTGCTACAGTCACTCCATGCCAGAAACCATGCGTATCCGGTCGACCACGTGTTTAATTAGCAATATAAACAACGACTCAATAATGAGGAAAACCATTGTTAACTGATACACGTATTGACAAATTATTATTAAACTATCCTTAATTGACATCTTGAGAACTGTACTGAGAGAAAATGTAAATAAGTCGTAAATTTGACGTACTTCCGGTAATGTGAGTTAATTATTTTATATTATTTAAATTCATTGCGTCAGTTGTTGATTAAAGATATTCATGGTGATAATCAAAGCACTTGCCAACTGGGGTTTGCACAATGTAAAATATTCAATATTCGTCAATGGACAATAATTATGAATGAAACCATGGACATCATTGCCAACCCAAGCAATCACAAAATAGTTAAAAAATCCGAAATATTGATTATTTTATCCGATTAATCAAAAAATTGAAATCGATTATTTTACACCGATTAATGAACACATCGATTAATTTATCCGATTTTTAGCTCTATTATTTTAATTCAAATATTAATTTTCAAGACTGTGAAAGTGTCGCGGCTGTGAACATCTTTTGAAGAGCGCGCCTAGAGGGCAGCGCTCGGCGGCAATCAAGGGAGTCGGCGGAGGCAGCGGAGCAAGGAAAACGCCGCCCAATCCCAAGTGACGAGCTGGTCGGAGAGCCAGCAGCCGGGTTGCGAATCTGCAGCGCCGCCCGCTTTAAGAGCGGGCGCCGCCAGCCCGGACGGAGAGCGCTAGAGTTTTGGTGATTGTGTGAAGTTGAGTCAGGAGATACGTACTGTGTTATAAGTGATTGTTGGCCCGGCAAGTTATTTGGAATTCTGTATTGATTAACTGTTAGACCCTGCTAGTTTTTGTGCATCTCCTGGACATTTGGTATTCGACTTTGGCTGTTGTGATTTGGTACATTCTTTTGGTTCTGGAAGTGTACCTGATGTACTTTCTGTATTAATAAATCTGTGTTGGTTAAAGCGTGTATTATTCCGAACATAACAGAAAGTACATCTCTCCTTTTGAACTTAAGTAACGGAATTTTTTATCTCTCTCCAAATGCAAAACAATAGAGACAAACATACGCCATTAATTTCCTGTTACCAAAACTAAAAAAATGAAAAGTCACTGTATCATCTAATATTTTATTGATGGTATTATATTCAGTATAAAGTAATAAAGAGAATTACCAGTTTTCCTAAACTCATCTTCAATCAAATACATCGTTAGATTACAATTATTGATGTTTCTGTATCTAGAAACTCTACGACTACTTCAATTTTAAAGTGTTACAGTCGTTTGTCATGAGTGCGTGTGGGGAAGAAATATTATTTAAATAAAGAATAAACAAATATTATTAATTAAATCGCGCCGTGCTTCTAAAAAAATACTAAACGATTAATTAATTCACCAAAAAATTAACGATTTGACGCATATTGCACATTATTGAAAACATGTGAAAATTTAATCGATTATGTAAGATTAATTCATTAATTCGAAACGAATAATCGATGCATATTAATCTAATCAAAAAATCGTCGATTAGATATTAATCGATTATTATTTAATAATTGCCCATCCCTATTAGGCAATAAGAGTGGAAGCAATTTCCTTGACGCTCCAAAGGTTTGGCATTTCCGCTTTAAAGAGTTTGACGAAACTCTGGCAACATTTCTGTCCCTGAGGTTCACAGTAAAGTGTGAAACTGCAAAGGCTGACGAGGAAAGCGTTTTAACGTTTTTACAATGCCGAAATCACAAAAAGACACTGACTCTAGTGAAAACCGTGTGCTGCCTCGGCACTTTTTTTGTCACGAGTGAAATTTAGAAAAATATTTTCATTCTCTCGCCTTTTGTGAACCAACGTGCTCACTGCTCTTTTGTACTGTAGAATGAAGTTGGGAAATTGTTCTATTTTGAAGAAAAGGAAATCACTGCACGGAACTCGAGTCATCACATTTGTGTTCATACAGTACTTTTTTCACGTATGTATGTGCTACATTGTTTACCTGATATATAATAAAAGCTAAGGATTTTTAACATTACGTTATCTTTTATATTTTTTGGCACTATTGAAAATTATTCAAAAATCACTCTTCATTCTGATAAGTAACTAATGAGTGTTAGTAGCTATCTAACATGCACGTGTACAGGATATAATAAAAATATTTCAACTTCACATTTGTTGATTTTCTCAAATAACTTTGATTCTTATTTTTGGTGAACGTTTTCTGAAAGAATTGAATGATTTACGAGAACATTTTTTTCAGACTGTTCAGCTCAAAAGCTTTATATGTGAATACTAAACTCAAATAACAACAAAATTGACAATTTTAAATGCAGGTCATTGGTCATTCAGATCCTGCCTGTGTGTATAGATGAAGACAGTTGAGTTATGGGATTTTTAAACGACGCAGAAGAGAAACTCTCGATTCCGTTTTAGTATTACAAGGGTATTCATTGTGAGCGTCATTCTTTGGGTCTCTCACTAAAAGCAACAAAACCCAAAATTTGTAGCTCATATAATTTGGCTTCAGCAGTTTCATGCTATCGAGGTAATGGGTTTATTATTTTTAATTACCATTATCGAGTTATCCCGAGGCCGGTCAGCGCGATTTCATGAAACGTCAAAGGTAAATTAGTAGACATTAAACGAGGCGCCGCCTGAAAGCCATTAATTACAGCTAGTTTTGCCCAGAGCGCCCTGGCGGAAAACGCGCGCGCGAGCGAGCGAGAGTGGGTGCAAGCCCAGGGCGGTCACACTCTCGCCCTCACACTCACTCCAACTGTCTCGTTCACCGGAAAAAAGAACCAACGGATGAACGACCGGACTGAGAAAGAACGAATGAACGGATGGAGAGTGCGTGCGAGCCCAGAGCGGCCACACTCTCGCCCTCGCATTCCCTCTCCAACTCTCTCGTTCACCGGAACAAAGAACCAACGAATGAACGAAAGGACTGAAAAAGAACGAATGAACGGATGGAGAGTGCGTGCGAGCCCAGAGCGGCCACACTCTCGCCCTCGCATTCCCTCTCCAACTCTCTCGTTCACCGGAACAAAGAACCAACGGATGAACGAAAGGACTGAAAAAGAACGAATGAACGGATGGAGAGTGCGTGCAAGCCCAGAGCGGCCACACTCTCGCCCTCGCATTCCCTCTCCAACTCTCGTTCACCGGAACAAGGAACCAACGGATGAACGAAAGGACTGAAAAAGAACGAATGAACGGATGGAGAGTGCGTGCGAGCCCAGAGCGGCCACACTCTCGCCCTCGCATTCCCTCTCCAACTCTCGTTCACCGGAACAAAGAACCAACGGATGAACGAAAGGACTGAAAAAGAACGAATGAACGGATGGAGAGTGCGTGCGAGCCCAGAGCGGCCACACTCTCGCCCTCGCATTCCCTCTACAACTCTCTCGTTCACCGGAACAAAGAACCAAAGGATGAATGAAAGGACTGAAAAAGAAAGAATGAACGGATGGAGAGTGCGTGCGAGCCCAGAGCGGCTATACTCTCGCCCTCGCATTCCCTCTCCAACTCTCGTTCACCGGAACAAAGAACCAACGGATGAACGAAAGGACTGAAAAAGAACGAATGAACGGATGGAGAGTGCGTGCGAGCCCAGAGCGGCCACACTCTCGCCCTCGCATCCCTCTCCAACTCTCTCGTTCACCGGAACAAAGAACCAACGGATGAACGAAAGGACTGAAAAAGAACGAATGAACGGATGGAGAGTGCGTGCGAGCCCAGAGCGGCCACACTCTCGCCCTCGCATTCCTCTCCAACTCTCTCGTTCACCGGAACAAAGAACCAATGGATGAACGAAAGGACTGAAAAAGAACGAATGAACGGATGGAGATTGCGTGCGAGCTGAGGGCGACGACACATGCTCTTTCCCACGCCTCAGAGGCGGCAAAATACTCGTGCCCTCGCTCCCTACTCCAGCAGGGAAAAAAGAATCAACGAATGAAACGGACTGAAAAAGAACGAACGAACGGTTGGGTGGAAGGGCGAATGAATGGATTAAATTGATGTATTGATTGTTTAAAGCGGCAGTTACTGTGGAGCAGATTTTGGCCGAAATTTCGGTCGACCTCTCGCGTCCGGTATGCTCAAATCGTTCAAATACCTGCTAGTAAATGTAAATGGGCATATTGAACCCTATAAACCTCTTGTGACAGCATCGAGAAACATCAGTTATCGGACACAGATTTGTCTCCTTTGATTTTATAGGTTCCATTCGCCCGAAATCAGATGGACGCCATCTAACAGATCAAGGCCATCCGTAATTACAGATCAAGGCCATCTGTAATTCCGAGACGACCTCCAGTACATGTAGAAGGTCTTGAACGTGCTTATCGCAAATATTTTAAACAAGGAGCTGCTGAATTATGGAAATATTAGGTCGATTTCGGGTACTTTTCGGATGAAAAAAGTCGACCGATTGCGCTTGTAGTTGACCGATAGCAACCGACCGACCGATATGTCGGCTGCACTGTGACCCTAGACTGTGCTGATTGGATGGAGGGATGGTATGGATGGGGTGTTGGGTTGCTGGAAGGACTGATGGATGGATTAGTTGATTGTTTTTGGGCGGGTCAACTGCAAAGGACATTCATCTCGTTGGTTTAGTAATTGTTTTATCCCGCGGTGGCGATTTTCTTCCGCCGATAGTTGTGAGATCCGGCACCAACCTACACGCCGGCATGTGCGGAATTTCTACCTCCAGGTATCTTTCCCCAGCAAGGAACAACCCCGTCCGGGACAAGTTCCCGATGTACTTGGTAGTGGAATGTAGTGGAGGCTAGGAGGTGGAAAGAAAGTTCACACGTGGTCCGAGGCCCGTTGTTAGACCGTTGTTTGTGCTGCTCCGGCATTTGCCTAGTTGTTCAGAGAAACACAGAAAACTACTGATGTGAGCAACTGGCCACTACAAGTCTCCTCCAGACAACCACTGAATTCAATATTACTGTAGTACAGTACCGACGGATCTCAAAGTCTCAAACCTCCTGTTCAGAGTCACTGGAGAGACATCGACATTGCTGGCTCTGAACTATCTCAACTGGGGAGGGATGGATAGAGGAATGCAATGATTGGTGAAGAGAAGGAAGAAAGGGAGTGAGAGATGAATAGCTGGAGGGATGGGTAGACGGAAGGAGGAATGGATAAATGGAAGGTAGGTGGGAGGCATCGTCGGATAGGGCGTGGAGAACGGACGAGCGGATGCGTTGATTGACAGATCACTGCCAGTTGAGCGAACAGTCTCAGGAACTGACGAACTTTGAGCAAAATCACTTCTTGTAGAACACATCTGCACTTAAAATGTAGAATTATTTGTTTATGAAGCGTTTTGATCAGAAACAACGATTGCAAAGCGACGGAAGCAAAATGATATGTTGGCACAATAAAATCGTTCATTTACAATGAACTTTACCTTAGGGCCGCGCAATGTTCGATGCAATCTGGCCGGTAGTGAATATTTGTGCTCACAATGGATCAGGGTAGCGTTCTGCCGCACGATCCTTTTGGTGATCTGACCTTCCTGACCTCTCGTAGTCTCTATGCCGCGGATTGTCGGGCAGTGGTCCTTAATTTGCTTCATTCGATTCCACTTGGTGTCAGTTAGCATGCAGCATGTTATGATTGGAAAGGCGATACACAGCGTGGGCAAGCTCCAGAGTTGCCAACAATATTCATGTAAAACAGAGGAAATTCTGTAAGCAAAAGCCACGCAAAAACACATTTCTTTTTATAAATATTTAATTTAGTCTAATATCAGCTCTATTTCTTTCTTCTTTCCATTTGCGATTCAAGTGAAAAGATGCGTTCACAAAATATAGATGAAGATTGTCTGAGCGTCTCTTTTTTATGTGAGTCGCTAGACAGAGCTATCATGCATGCGTGCGTCATGTGCGTGTGTCAGCAGGGAACAGGAAATTCATGTTTTGTATTCTAAAGTAAACAATTAACAATACATTGTTGAAGATGTCACTCATACGATAAAATAAATGTCAAAAAATGTTAAATATTTGCAAAAAGGTGGACATTTAAAATACAAAGGAGGACGAGAGGACAAGTGACGTTAATTGAGGACTGCCCATCCAAATGGAGATGGTTGCCAACGCTAGCAAGCTCACCGAGCAACAAATCCCAGTTTAACATTAATGTGTAATCGAAATTGGAAACCGTGACCTTTCATCGAGTTCGCTAATAAAATGCTATGGTAGCAGTCTCAGATCTGGTCATTAATACTTTAGGAGAAGGTAAACATCTTTGCTGAAATTATAACTGTTATATCTACAGGGAGGTTTTTTAACGGCATAACGTACCACAATCGACTGCAATCTCGATCATCTTCGCATACACGTGTGCACAAACGTGATACGAAACTCGAACTGCACAAGCGGAAAAGTTCAATAGTGCTGTCGATTGCTATAAAGCTTCCCCGCGCAAAAGCTCTCTTATTGTGCACGTTAATAGGGAAATGGGTGAAATGCGTTTGATTGGGGCATATTGCGTGGTTTGCAGCCTCGGTGACATTTCGCTCCGCCGAGCGTCGCCAGGGCAATCAAAGCCCTCTGCCCCGCCCCTGCGGCGATTTCACGGCCGCGAGCGCCGATGCGTCGTTGTTCTGCGCCGCGGGCTAAAACAGTAGCCGAGGGCGAGGGCGAGGGCGAGGGCGAGGGCGAGGGCGAGGGCGAGGGCGAGGGCGAGGGCGAGGGCGAGGGCGGAGGGCGAGGGCGAGGGCGAGGGCGGGGGCGAGGGCGAGGGCGAGGGC